>APFE031342477.1:0-16377 GCA_000404065.3 Pinus taeda | reverse complement strand
AAAATACTGAAATATGCTTACAACCGGAAATAGAAATAAACTAGCTAGGGCGATGGTAGCTTATCTCTGAGAAGAGATGTGTGGCTACATGCCTGTGAACTGTTCCGAACTGTGTTACAATGAGGTCGAAGGCCTATTTATTGTTGAGAAACAATGGAAAACCCTTCACATTCCAAAACCTAACCCTAGAAGATGAAACGCCAAATTGTGGGCCCCGTTTTGGGTAAATTGGTACATCAATTTCACGGGGTCGTAACTTTGGCATACGATCTCCGTTTGACGCGTATGATAGCTCGTTAGAAAGATCTATCCGAGAACTACCATTGTTGGAATGGACAACATCGGTCCATTGCATGGATCCATGTTGCCCCTGGATTCCCCAAAAAACGTCGTTTAGGGCCTCAAAACGGCTCCGGAAGTTCAGGACCCGAAAAACTGCTAAAAATAGTAAGTTGTGCTACCATTAAGGAAACTGAAAATGCTGAGAGAAATAATGGTGGGGGTCCAGGTGGACTTGGCATGTGGCCACCAAGATCCATCTAGATCAATTAATTAACTTAACCAGTTTTATTTATTAAAAATTAAAAATATTTTATATATCATTTAAATTTTAAAATTAAATATTCATTAATTTTATTATATTTATTCACAACAAAGGTAAAAAAAGTTAAAATGTAACTTGTTTTTATCTTAGTTGCATATATCATTATTTTAGAATTTGGAAGGTAGTGAAATGGTTTGTCTATTTAGTTAATATTATTTTACTTAATTATGTAGAAAAAAGATAAAATCTAGTGTTATTTTTATTCAGAGTTGTAGAAGTAAGAATCTTAAGTTCTAACATATAATATGCAAGAATACATCACAAAATGATATACAAAAAAGTTTTATACATTAAAAAATATTTAGTTTACTAATTTCAAAATTCAATAATCAAACTAAGTCGCACAAAATTGTATACATTAAAAAAATATTTAATTTACTAATTTCAAAATTTAATAATCTAACTAAACGGCAAAAAAAACCTTGATGTAATTCAGTTATGTCCCCCTCAAATATTTTTGTAGCATGCAGAAAAAAGAAAAACGCATTATTAAAATAAAGTATATAAATTTGTACAAATAGTTAATGTGATAGAACTGTAAAATTACAATACGTAAAATTGAATCGATAAAATACGAGGAGTCATATGATGGAATCATAAAAATAAAATACTTAAACATTGAATCAATGAAAAAATAAATAGTAAATGCGATGGAATGATATGATTGTTGCGTTGGAAGGCATATTTTACCGTTGTATAAATTTGTCCCTTTTGAGGGCTTAAATTATATAAACTTTTAGTAGATATATACATCAGATGACATGATCTACTACATCAACTACATCAGATGACATGACACTCTGGGTGAAATTATATTAAATCTTTCTTCCTTAGAAGTTAAATGTCTAGAGTGTCAGTATCCAGTTATTTTAAGCCAGTTTGCAGATTTGGTAATCCATGAGAACCATCATCCTAGGACTGGTGAAGCCCCACCTACAACTTTTGTCAATCCATGTCCAAATCCTAAGTGCTCTGAAATTCCATTTCCTCATGAGTCAGAGCATGTTTCAATGATGCATGAGATTCCTATTTTGGAAAATGAAGATCCGAGGTTAACCCAAATGTTTTCAGTAATGAGACCAGCCAAACCAAGATATGGTCTTGGTTATCTTGAGCAAGCTAATGGGCTTATACTAGATTGTCGATTTGGTTATGTTCCAGATGACTGCAAAAAGCCAGCAGTCATGGAGATGCACAAATTCTTCACTTTAATGGATAGATGTCTGAAAAATAGAGTCCCTGCCAAATGGACGAAAGCCATGTTGAATTGGGATCTTTTTACAAATCCTAAAGCAGAAGAATTTGGTTTGAGTCATTCTATGTTTGGTTAGAAAAGAGAAAGCAACAAATGATTTTAATGACTGATGCATCCACTTCATCTCAACATTCTTGGACAGCACTAGATGGCCTTAAAGTTGAAACACCTACAACTTTTCCTCCATACAAAGGCATATTGCTTGGAGAAGGACAAAATTCTGCAAAAGCAATACCATTAGTATTAAAGGATGACAGTGCATTTGGTACTGGTGGCAGAATACATAAAACTTCTGAACAGCGAAATTGGACAAACACAACTATGAAAGGTCTTGAATTTAACATGGCCAAATCCAAAGAGGTTAAAGAACAACTTGATATTGTTCAAGTTTCTTTGAATTCTGTAAATAATTCCTTGAATAATGTTCAAATTTCTACTTCAGTAATTAGAGGATATGTTAGAGAATCTCTAATAAAGCTAGAGCATGTTGGAGACAAAATGGTAGAACATATTGGTTCTACATCAGGACAAATAAATGAACTGGTACAGAAGATGAATCAATTATATATACCCAAAATAGAAAAACCAGTTCCTTCTTCTTTTTTGCATAAAGAAAGTGTCCGTATTCAGGATCCTGTCAAGCCAGTCGACAAGTTTCCTTTTTTATTCCCCAAAGAAATTGCATCACAAGAACCAGAAAAAGTTGACACTCCAAGTGAACATATTTCTATAGCAATTATGTTTAAGGACAAGGAGAAAAAGCCAAAAGTAATGCCTATATATGAGCCCTTGGAAATTCAGTACGACAGATATTCAGCACCTGATATCAAAGGAAAAGGCAAACTGCCTGAAACCCACACTTTCTTCCCTGATTCTCATAGGGAATGGACTATAGATAATCTCAGTGTCGTCCAGATAAGACAAATGGTAGACATGATGTTTACCGAATATAAACTTATGTGTCTAAGGGGAAAAACTGAGGTAGAAGCCTGCAAAACAATTATCCAGTGTTTCACAGGCACACTATCAAAATGGTGGGAAACAGAATCCTCTCCTACTTTAATTAAAGAGATGGAAGAACAGCTTCTCAAGGATGAGCAAGGAAATATAATTCATAATTCAGATGGGATAGTACAGAACAACATGATTGGAGCCTTGACCTCCATGATTGTTGAGCACTAGTGTGGTTCTGAGGCTAAAATAGCCGATAAGCATGAGATTATTTTAATGAATCTCAAGTGCAATAAAATATCCCAATATGAAGACTTCCATCAAGATTGGATGTAGAGAATCTATGAAGTCAAAGACTCAAAGAATTTGTTATGGAAGCAAGTTTATCTTGCAACACTTCCTTCCAAATTTGTTGACTATCTCAGAATGCAAGAATTTTTTCAAATGCCTTTTGAGTCTTACACATGGGGACAAATATATTCAATTATTACTAAAGCTCTGGTTGGTCTTTGCACAAGCTCAAAAGTTAATAAGTCTCTAGAAAAGTTGTCCAGATTCCTTGACAGCAAATCATTGTGTAGCAAGTATGGGTTATCTCTCGATGATCCATTAGTAAAAAGGAGAAAAATCAAGAAACGAGCCAAGAAAGAAAAGAATTTATCAACCAGAAAAGGCTTTAAGTCGAAAGGTCAATCTTTTCGACAGCATAAGGAAGGGATATTACAAATATGTCCCTAACACAGATTATTACAAACCATCTGACATTCACCTGCATAGTCCCAAGCAAGAAAAATGGAATAAATTGACATGTTGGTTGTGTGGCAAAAATGGACATACTGCAAATAATTTTCCATTAGGTGAAGAATCAAAAATAAATCGAGGCAAGAAATCTCAACCTCCTTTAAAAACTCCAAAAACATAGGCTCAGTATCTTTGCATGAGATGTGGGTCTAGAAATCATAAAACTGATCATTGCCCCAATGTGGTGATCAAAGAACAACCCCAGGTTCAGCAGCAACAGTTGCTTGACTCACCTGTAGAAAGTTCTGTATATACTACAGAAGAAGAAGTTGAAGAATTAAATTTTTATGCAAATTATTGTGATTGTTCAAACTCTGAAAATTGTGAATGTATTTTCTCTTCTGAATCTGAAATTTCTAATGAATCTTCTAATGAAGATAAACAGCCACAAAAATACAAAGAAAAGATTCTTATGGTACAGACAGAAGAAGATGAGATAAAAATCGTGTCCCAAATAAGAGCTATGGAGGAAGGAGAAATGAAGAATCGCTTTATGGAAGCTTTCATGGATCAAATGAAATCTTCCAGCAGAAGTTCTTCAAAAAAGCCACTCTTCATTGACGTCTCTTATGAAAAAAATGAAAAATCATTCCAGAGACATCAACAACAAGATAAAGTTCGCGCGCTTACCTTGGGAGAGGTAAGTCATGAAATCCACAATATCAAATCTGAAATTTCTATTTTTAAGACTCAGATTGTGAGATTAGAAAAAGGCAAATCCATTGATGAAGCGGGTCATATAGAAGAATATGATACAGAAGAATTTTACAAGCGAAATGTACAGATTTATGAAGGGAGAAAAGATACTGCTTCAGGTTTTCAGGAAATGAGGATACTCGCCATCGAATACCAGCAACATCATGTACAAGTGAATATTTGCATACAGGGACAGATGTTCAAATTGACTGCTCTAATTGATTCTGGAGCAGACGTAAATATTTTAAATACAAAAGTGATCCCTGCTAAATATTGGATGATAGCAGAAAGAAAAGTTATTGGCTTGGGAAGTAAAACGTTGAAGTATGAAATTCCCAAGGCATCTATCTACTTTGATAATCACTGCATAAAATTAAAATTTGCAGTTGCTGACATCCCTGTTGATTTTTGGCTGTTGTTGAACCACATGGTTCATTTAGAACAAAAAATAATAAGGGTGGATATTTTATTACTCTTCCTACTTCCTCAAATGGTCCAAGAAAAATTAAATTACCATATGTCTCAGCTCCACGAGTCTCGACTATGGTTCAGACTATGGAAGAGCTAAAGAAAGCTGAATCAAAGCTAACAGATCTAAAAGATCTGAAATCTACCATTCATATCTCACAATAGCTAAGTTTACCAACAATACAAAAGAAGATTTCAGAATTAAAGGCACAAATAGAGAAAGAGCGTTGTGCAGAAGATCCAAATGCTTTTTGGCACAGAAAGCAATATTGTGTTGAATTGCCCTATAAAACAGAATATACAGGTAAGCCATGTAAGGATAAGGCAATTCCGATGAACAAGGAATATCGTGAGCTCTGCGAAAAAGAAATCAAGAATCTGTTGAGTAAGAAATTGATTAGAAAATTAGAGAGCCCGTGGAATTGTTATGGGTTCTATGTAAATAAAAGAGCGGAACAAATCAGAGGCATCCCAAGGCTAGTCATCAATTATAAGCCTTTGAATTCAGTACTTGGCTCCAATACCAAAATTTTGCAAGGGCTTTTACAAATCTTGCTACAGTGCTGCTACAGTGTCGCTATGCTGCTGTCGCTTTCTACTGACTTGGCCTTGCTATGTCTCTTCGTTTGTCCTCATAGATCGACCTCTGGTGAACTTAGTGCGAACCTACTCGGATCCTCCACGCTTTGCGACCTTACATACAACTTCCTCACCTTCCAACGTTCTGGCGTCCCTTTGAACCTTTGGTAAACCCCTAATGAACTTCGACTGAAGATTATGGGACAACTACTACATAGCAGCACAAATTAAAGCACACAGTACTCAGAAGCGGAAAATGAAATAACACTCTTTTATTGAATTTTCCAGATATCGATTACACTTGATTTACAGTCTGTTCATACCAGAGATGGACTGTGTTGGCATTTACCAGACTGTTGCCACTCAATACTGAGATAGCTTACTGGAGGCTACCTGGCGATTACACAGACTCTGTCTTTGAACATATACTCAAAACACACATATAGATAGACACACTAACGATCTGGCCACTTTAGGTTCTCACCAGTGCTCTCACACTAATGCGCAAGCTTCTCAAATCACCTAAAGACTTGAGTTCTTCTTGTGATGCAAGCAGATCAGACTGAATGTCCGCAGTTGCAGAGCAGGAGAAGCTCTCGACTCCAAACTTCCAAAGACACAATAACTCTGACTCTCGATGCCCCGAATGAGCTTGACTCTCTTCTTTTTATAGGAAGAAGAGGGGACAAACATTTGACCATTGGGCCAACAAGCTGAGTACGAAAGATTCTATCAATCATGGAGATGTGGTTCAATATCCACCAAAAGTCGGAGAAGTGCTCTGAGTCTCGTAACTAACGAATCTTTTTCCTATTACAAGATTACAATCAATCCTACAGAAAGTATATTATGTACAAAGTGGATACCTTTTAACCAGTTAAGGCCCACGAGGAAACTGGTCATGAATATTCCTCATGACTAGACAGCATAATTGCATAGTGGAGTTTTCTGGATAAACCCACGGAAACCTTTTTATGAAGAAGGACTAGCACTGTCGGATGATTTACCGAGAGCTGTGATTCCCGGAAACCTATTTCTGGGATAAATGAGGTCGTCCCATGCTTTTGTATAGATCCGCCGAACTATCATAGGTTTATTCAGCAGATATTGATGCTTTATTTTAGTCATAACTAGCCATTCGTCATGCCTAGCCATAAATTGTTGTAGTATATGGTGATCCGGATAATTCAGCAGATCATTTACTGTGGTACAAGGAATGTGAAAACAGTCAACGACATTTATGTGGTAGCATTTGTCACATGTCATCTGAAAATAACTTTCATAAAAGATTGGATCTATAGCAGTGCAATTTACTCCAAAATCCCTCCACCAGTCACCTAACCATCTTGAAAACTGATTTCTTTGCATGGACCTAATTGATCCAAATTTTAATTTTGTATAATGGATTTCTTCCTATCCATCAACATTCAGAAGATCCCACCATAATTTTTTATAACCTACATAATTAAAAACGGTGTCAGGAAAAATAAGATTAGGATTATTTTGTGGCCATAAGATAGGATTATTTTGTGGTTCTGTTGATGACAAAATATCTGTGATAGATATTTCTTTGTCTTCCTCCTTCAGACCAGATCATTGCGATGTCATGAAAATTATTTTGCAATGTTTCTTTTGGTTGATGAGCTGCAGCCATACTACTAGTATACACCATATCATGGATCCAGTGATTTCCTTAGGGAAATATTCTTCTTTCAGGCACTAGGTGTAAAAGATCTGTATGTGGCTGTAGATCTGCATCTAAGACTTTTGTTTGTCTTAGCTGCTAGGTTGGCTTCCAGTTTTCCTTGTATTCTTCCCAACTTTGGTCTTCTCTGATAGTTTTAAGAACTTCTTGTTGATTGTTTGGGTCCCATTCAGTAACAATAACAAATACATGTTCTTGTTCTTGTGACTAGGTTTGTATGTATTCTCGGCTAAGAAAATCAGGTAGACAGTTGTCTTTTCCTTTTATATGTTCTACTTCGAAATCAAAATTTGCAAAAAGGGCTTGCCATCTGGCAAATTTGGCTTCTCTGGGCTTCTTGATATCTTTACTAAGCACCTTCTAAATGGCAGATGCATCTGTCCTGAGAAGAAATGGTTTGTTGACCAGATGGATCTCGAATTTGTTCCATGCTGCTTTCACCTCTTTTTCTATAGTAGAATATCTTTCCTCAGTGTGGTTCCATGTTCCTGAAGCGAACTGGATAACCTATTCTTCGTTGTCTTTTTTCTGTTTTAATATACCCCCCCATCCGATGTTGCTGGCATCGGATTCTACAATCTTATAAGCTGCATCATCAGATATATACAGTATGGGAAGGTCTCTAACCTTGGCTTTAATTTTTTGAACTTCTCTGGTATGGAGTGGAGTCCAAGGTGTAGGATTTTTGCGCGGCCTTTGATTTAATAAGCTTCTGTCCTTGGCGCAGTCTTGATAGAAATTACTTACGTAATTTAAACAACCAAGAAATCTTTGTAGCCGCGTCTTGTCTGTAATGATGTCTGGAAATTTGTTTGAGAATTCCAGAGCATGTTTTTGCAAGGAGATTTAGCCATTGAATATAGTATGGCCAAGAAATTTAATGGAAGTCTGAAAGACTTCGACTTTCTTTTTGCTTAATACAAGACCATTCCTTTTTATTGTATATACAAAGGTCTATATATGTTTAAAATGATCTTGCAATTTTTTTGAGAAAATAAGGATATCATCTCTATACACAATCAACCAATCAAAGAAGGGTTTAAATATAGAGTCCATCACCTTCTGGAACTTGAATGGTGCATGCTTTAGGCCGAAAGACATCACATTCCATTCATAATGCCCCGCTGGGACACTGAACGTTGTTTTGAATTTATCCTTCTCTCATATAGAAACTTGCCAAAATCCTGATTTCAGATCAAACTTGGAGAATATTTTTGCTCCTGCTATTCTGCTTATCAGATCTCCTTTGTGAGGGATCGGATATGTATTATCTGCTAGTACTGAGTTCAAAGACTTATAATTGATGACTAGCCTTGGGATGCCTCTGATTTGTTCCGCTCTTTTATTTACATAGAACCCATTTAATTTTATATAAAATTAAATTTCTATATGTTATAATTAAAATTTAAAAATGAAAAAGAGAAATTAAAGATAGATCCATGAATAGAGATTAGATTAATTGAAGTTAAACCAAATTTCATACAACACATAATTTTAATGAGAAACTAATTTTAACCACAATAACATATAAAATATGTTTAAGTTTTTAGTGGCAACTCAATTGGCAAAAATTTTGTGAAAATGAAATATTATGTAACGAACCCTGACTTCCTTATATCTACCGAAATTACTTGTAAAGCCAATTACATTTTAGACATCTCTGACCTCAACACAGTCTAGTCATCATCTAATCAATCCTGAGAAAGAAACAAACAAACTAAAATTTAATAATGGAGATGCTCTCTAGAAGATACTTGTAAAGCCAATCACATTTTAGAAATCTCTGACCTCAACACAGTCTAGTCATCATCTAGTCAATCATGAGAAAGAAACAAACACACTAAAATTTAATAATGGAGATGCTCTCTAGAGTAAAACAAAGCCGTGCCAAATCGTGCTTCTGCTCTTCATTTGCTTATGACATCTCGACAAGAACGGTGCACTAGAGGACGAGATTCCAAATTGTGGTTTGCTCTCCATTTGCGTAAGCCATGATATCATTAACGTCGAGAACCTTGCGTTACAGTACGAGATTCCTCCGGTTAACGTTGGGTTAAGCATTCCATCCAAATGATGTTTAAGATTTTGACACAGACTTTTCCCCCAACCCTTACTCAATCACCCTCCTTAATATTTAGCCGGGGAGAGGGTGAATGCGGCATCCCCTGTTCTATTTTCACGAGCAAAGAACTAATTGTTAGCTGTTGCTCACTATGGCTCCCCATGTTTTGGTTATACCATATCCAATTCAGAGCCACATAAATCCGCTGATACGACTCTCTGAGATGCTTTCTTCCAAAGGCATTCTGGTCACCTTTATGAACACGGAATCCAATCATTCCAAGATGATGAAAGCCCGCACTTATCACGATGGGATTTCAGTTGGCTCGAATTCAAACATTCGTTTCGCGAAGGTTTCCGACGGTCTACCGCTGGATTTTAACCTTGGGGCCAATCCTTTGGAATTCGACCGATGTGTAATGAACGAAATGAGAGACTCTGCGGAAAATCTGATACAAAGCCACATCGATACAGAAACTGGCAAGCCCCTGTTCTCGTGTATCATCGGTACCTCCTTTCTTACTTGGACGTTTCGTGTAGCCAAGAAATTTGAGCTCCCTTTCGTCGCATTCTGGCCGCAGTCTCTGAGTGTGGATACCATCTATAGACATCTCTCCCTAATCATTTCCAAGGGTCACTTTCCGCCCAAAAAAGGTGCACCTTTTTTCCCTGCTGAATTAAATTAAAAATTGGGATCAGATGGAATTGTAGAATAGTATCATGAGAGTTTGATATAACTTTAGAGATTCTAAAATATTTTTAAAATCTGTTCATAAGGATCATTTATTTTTATTTTTATATTTTTAATATGAATGGATTTTAATGACTTTTACAAAGTTAAATATCGGATAATAGTTCTAGCTTATTTTCATACTCTTTTGGATGTTGAATCTTCCGTTATGAATTTTGATCAGAAAGAATGTTGATTAAAAAATTAGCATTTTGCTTGATCTTATTCCAGTTAAATAGATAGTGCATGTGGCCAATCTTTAAATTGTTTTCATACTAAATGCTAATATCTTAGTAAGCTGCACATTTCATGACAAAATGTTATTTTGTCTCCCCAACACTCTTATTGCAGAATATGCAAAGTTCTATCTTCCCAACTTCTTTGGATGCCTTCCACCTGACAGTCTCACATGGAAGGTAGTGATGTGATCCCGTCCTCAGTTGTGCGACTAACAACCTTTCTTTTCCTTTAATAGCTACCCTTATATATATTTTCTCACCATTGCCACAAGCTAGCATTTTTATGTCTATTACAGATTCTAAAAATATCTCTGAATCTCATATGGAGAAAAAAACCAATAAAATTCTAAAATATTCCTGGAATCTGCAATTCTACTCACAAATAAAATTATGTATTTATTTTTTTAACCACACTGTGATATTTCCACATCATTGTTCGATATTTTTAAGCACTATTTTTTTTTTTTTTTTTATTTCTGTTAAGACATTCATCCAGTTTCATACTCTATTTATTCAACTACTTCTCGTTGTGCTCCATCCATGTTTTCTTCATACTGTTTCAGTCCTCCACCACAGCTATATTAAGCCACCATTAATTGTTGATATTTTCAGCGTTATTTAAATAACTTATTAACTTGATTATCTTTGACTCATCCAACGGATCATTACCTACTTCAACTGAAAGAATAATGTCTTTCTTTTTACAGACCCCAACGACATGATTGACTACATTCCGGGTCTTCCTCCACTGCAGCCCGAAGATCTGCCATCAGATATCCAGGCAGGAGACACGTCTAATATACTCTATCAACGTGTTGTGGAGCAGCTCCCTTTACTAGAGGAGACAGAGTGGATTATAGGAAATACAGTCTACGAACTCGAAAAAGAAGCGAGCGATGCAGTTCGAGAAACAGCCGCTCCCATCAACTCACTCGGTCCGTTACTTCCATCAGTTTATCTTGAAGCCGAGTGCAAGGATAAGGAGATTTCAGTGAACCCCACATCATTAAGTTTGTGGGCTGAAACGGATTGTTCGCAGTGGCTGGATTCAAAGGCCAGATCGTCCGTTCTCTACGTTTCCTTCGGAAGCGTGGTTCGCATGTCCGAAACTCAAGTGGAAGAGATAGCGATGGGTTTAGTGGAAAGTGGGCAGACTTTCCTGTGGGTGGTCCGTCCTGGTATGTTAAATTCTGATAAGGACACAAACGATCATGGCAGCGTTCTGCCAGAGGGTTTCCTTGAGAAAACGAAAAATCAAGCTCTGGTGGTTCCTTGGTCTCCTCAATTATCAGTTTTATCTCATCCTTCCGTCGGCGGTTTTTTCACTCATGGTGGGTGGAATTCAACCATGGAGAGCTTGAGTTTGGGGGTTCCCATGTTGGTTTTGCCACAGGGAATTGATCAATACACCAATAGAATGCTCGTGGTTAACCAACTGGAGGTTGGATTAAAGTTAGAGACGTGTAGGGATGATGGAGTGATTGAGCGAGGAGAGATTGCAAGAGCTGCCAAATTTCTGCTGAGAAGCACAGAAGGGGAAGAGATGAGGAGAAAGAGTCGAGAAATAAGAGAAACAATACGGCAAGCAGCGAGTGAAGGCGGGTCCTCGTGGCGTAGCATGCAACGTTTTGTGGATTATATTGCGATCGCTAGCACCCAACGAGCTGCATCAGAAATGGGACCAGTGTCTAAACACAACAGAAGCTGACAAACTTTACTAAATTTGCTTATTTGTATTTCTTAAAATAAGATTCCTATTTCCATCGTGAAATTTACAGTTCTGTAGAAACAAGAAAGCAACGGAGAGCGGAATTTCCAAAATGTTTGATTTCTTTTTAAATGTATCCTTTAAACTTGTTTAAATTTTAAGCATAAATGCTTCCATCATTAATTAGGATTTGAGTTCCTATTTCAGTATATTAAGACTGGAATTTGATTTTTTATTCGAGTATGTTATTTTAAAAAGATTTATAATGTTGTATAAAAATTAGTGTAATTATATAAATTAAATATAAATGTTGTAGTTATATAAATTATATAGTTTGTAAATTTTGATAGTCATACATGACTATTAAAATATTTTTAAATAGATGTTTATGTTGGTAGAATAAAGGAAGATATCATTTTGGAGAATAAGGATAATATTAAAAATATTATAACTTCCAAATTTAAGGATAAGTTGTGGGATGATAAGGAGTTGGAAAGAAAAATGAAGCTAACCAGCTAATCTTGAAGAAGTAAAACATTGTCAAGATAAGAGCTAATTTTCATGAGCTTCAAAGTGAAATCCAAGATTGGTCAATTTCCAAAACACCTTGGGACTAAAGAATCTAAGGGTTGAAGATGAAAAGCACTTTCTCTTGGATTACCTCAGCAAAATTATGGTGATCTAGTAAGGCTTTTCTCCCTTCTTTTCGACCATAGAAATAAAATATTAAAGAAACTTAATTAATCTCTTACTAAAGAAACTTGATTAATCTCTTACTTCCTTAAAGTCGCATACACTCTATTGGTCTTACCCGACATTCATCATCATCTTTCGAATCCATCCCACATCATCTTTCGAATCCATCCCATCAATATCTTTGTTGTGGACATTTCGGACAACCAACATAGTTCATCTTCCAGATGAATAGATGAAGAAAATCTAATCCAACAAAAAGAATAAATAGGGAGGAACCCCTACAAATTAAAAGATAAACTCAAAAACCATAAAAAATTCTAATCGTTGATAAAGTAAAATATTTTAATTAATAAATAATAAATAATTATTAAAGATATAATTATAAAAAAATTACTAGAAATTAAATTAAAATATATAATAATAAAATAATAATAGGATTAATTAAAAAAGATATAATATTTATAAAAAAAAATATATTAGAATTTAAATTAAATATATGATAAGTGTAATATAAAAAATTTATATATAATAATATTTTTGAATTTAGGCCTTTGTGATCCATATTACATTAAGAAGAGTATTTTCAATAGAAATCACATAGGGAAAAAAAATTTCCTACACCTATGGAACCAGCTAGCGTGGTTCATCATCAAGGCCATATGAAGATGTAGATCATGGCACAGTCTTAAATAGAGGGCATGGCACAGGCTTAAATAGAGGGCCATGTAGAGACCAAAAGATCATATAACAGCTAGTTTATGAAAATTAATATTTTAATAATGATTATTAAGATCAGATAATATTCCTATAAAGACTAATATAATGGCTAGTTTAAAAATAATAATAATGTAGGAATTTACAGCGTAATTTCCTCAGACAGAACACTAAAGGACACCACGCACAAACAGATCACAAATCAATACACCAGTATTGTTAACATGGTTAAAACCCTCCAATAGGGAAACAGTCCACGGCCTGAACCAACGCGGCCGCTTTAGGCAATCTATTAATAAAAGAATGAGAATTTACATAAGCTTCTCCCATGAACAGTTACCCTACAAATGACCCTCCATGCTCTTTAAATAGAGATCATGGACCAATCTGGTGTTAAGCCACTTGGTGCAGGAGCATCTGGCTAACAGGACAAAGACAAAGTGAAGGCGATATGGTCTCTAAAGGGGACGAAGGAATTAATTCACTGCATGGATAGCGTACTTGTTTTTTTTCTTCTTTTATTAAGTTGCCTAAGTTAATTTAGTGAATTGTAATTAGGAACAGTAGGAACTAGTTAGTGTCATTGTTTCTAGACAGTTAATTAACTTTTGTAAAAACATGAAAAGAAAATATGCTAAACAACAATGAAAAGTTATGTATGAGGAATAACTGATGTAACCAATTGAACATAACTAATAGCAGTTAGTGACAGTTTGAGAACACTGTTCTTAAAAAGAGGGACAGAACACAATGTACAGGTTTGACTAATAGAGAAACGAAAAAGAGAGAGGGATAGTTTTCTGTGCACATTCACCTCTGTGGCATCCCAAGTACTGTGTATTTGATTTGTGTCAAATTACTTTCGTGGAGACTGTTGTTATACCATTATAGGTTATAAAGCGAATGGAGAGATAACCACAATCAGAGGAGAAGCGTAAGCGCCCAGGTTGCAGGCCGATTCAACCAAACAAATAGACATGAAATCACTTATGTAAACAAAAGTCACGAAGTTGGAATTACGAGTCTAGACAATCAAATAAATTCTATAAACACCAGGTATGCGAATATATAGTCCACTCAGTTCCATAATTGAATTCATATAAACATAAAGACAGTGTTCGGTTCTTCGCACATATACATTCTATTCGAAACAAAAAGAACGAACCCATTTCATAAATACATGACCCATGCTTATGACAAAGCGGAAGTCAAACCCAGTAATCCTCAACTCATTACTATAGCCCAACATCAGTGACAAACTACTGAAGAATCGAGTACAGACAGTGACTCGAAGACCAAAGACACATTGACCCTACAGTCATAACATGAAGCCGAGCAGAAACAACTAACAAATAGAAACGACACTACCCGTGCTCAATTGGAACAATCGAGTTTCCATGCGCCGAAACCCTCGGGCGGCCATACCTGCAACGACAAACAAAAAATGAAATGAGTGTTGGTAATACGAAATAAGGAGAATTTGAAAACTAAACAGAACAACTAAAATATAGCTAGTTAGCTTACCTGACGAAGGCAAGCCATAACTGCAACAACTCCTCCAGGTTTTCCCTGCTCACGAGGAGCCGAAAACGTTAGGCGACTGAAGAAAAAGGAACATACATAGCTAGCATAGAACAGGCGGACTTACCCTAAGAGAGTTGTGGAGGCACCGAAGGAGTTCGTCGCCACAGTTCTGCCAGGCTCATGGAGAAGTTGAACTCGGAACTGGAGAATCATTACCAGGAACAACGCAACCAACAACCGACTGCAAGGATCGTGGAAAGCACAAACACCGAACCTAGAGAGAGAAGCGCGGAGACACACCAATTGATTACCAACACACAACAACAGTCAACACTTGAGAAGGAAACAATGAAGGAACCGAACCTTACCAGGTTTTCATAACCCTTGCCGGATGAATGGAAAACATTTCCAAGTCGAATCCCAAACCACGAAAACAAGACCATAAAACAAACCCACATTGAAGCCGTGAAGACCGCCGAGAGCACATAACGCAAAGAACCAGGAGGACAAAACCATAAAAAAACCCACATTGAAGCTGCGAAGACCGCCAAGAGCACACAGCACAGGGAACCGGGAGAATAACGAATGAATAGACTGGGCGTGAGATTGTGAAACCCTATACCAAGGCGGGCTCGTGGAATCCCAAGGAGGGACAACTGTCCAACAAACAGAGACCATCGTACTAATCACCATACCCATCATTTAATTCAGTGTCGGTTAATCAAATTATATTTATAAAAAAATCTCTGTTGAAATTATTACTTGCCTGTACACCCACAGTGGAATACGTTGGCGGCGGAATCACGTGGGCTGGCCCCATCAAGTGGTATCAGAGCAGGAAATTGAAAAAAAAATCAGGATATGGAGGTTCAAAGACGAGGACGTGGAAGAGGTGTGCGCAGAGTAGCAGATGAGGGCTTGAGGGAAGAATTGAGAGCCCTTACTGGTCGCTTGGAAGCAGTGGAGACAGGAAGGAGAAGAGACCCAGAACTTGGGGATGAGAGTGAAGAGGAGGCAGTAACTGCTACAGACGGATCATATGAAGAAGCCTCGGAGTTAAGACTATTGAGATTGGTACTGTTAGCTAGCAACAAACCCAAACCTGAGATCCCTAACTATGATGGCAATCTATCCGCAGATGTTCTGCTGGATTGGGTAAGTGAGTTAGATAAGTATTTTGAAAACGAAGAGATCAGTGAGGACAAAAGATTCAGATTTGCTGCAACTAAGTTAAAAGGACACGCTGCTTTATGGTGGGATGGTGTCCAGGTGGACAGGAAGAGGATGAACAAGCTATCGATAAGGAAGTGGCCAAGGATGGTGGCAAAACTGAAAGGCAGATTTTTGCCTAAAGATTATCAGGTTGAGATTTACCAACGGGTGCAGAATTTAAGGCAGAAAGGTATGACCGTAAAGTAATACACAGAGGAGTTTTATCGTGTAAACTTGCGGGCTGGTTATATTGATGATACTCCAGAGAAGACAGCGAGATACGTGAATGGTTTGAGGCTGGAAATACTGGATGAGATCAGTATTCTCTCTCCGCGGAATATAGAAGAAGCCTTTCAAAGTGCTGTAAAGGCTGAAGAAAAGATTAATAGGAAACATAATAACAGGAGAGAATGAGGAAATGGAAGAGGACGAGG
>APFE031342464.1:0-25455 GCA_000404065.3 Pinus taeda | reverse complement strand
AAATGTTAAATTGGGATTTACTCACAAATCCCCAGGCAGATGAATTTGACAAAGGATACACCCCAGACCAGAAAAGAAAAATGGCTATAGATTGGAAAAGATATATGGAAATTAATAATGAATGGATATCTTTTTACTCTTGGAAAGATAAGGTAGCTCCTATAAATGTTCTGACTGGTAGCTCTTCCAGCAATGTTCCTGATAAACATGGGTGGACCGCACTTGATGGTTCCATAGTGGAGACTTCCACTACTTTTCCCCCATATAAAGGAATAATTTTAGGAGAAAAATCCAATGCAGCCAAAGCCATTCCTCTGGTCCAGAAAGATGACAACGCCTTAAGAATCGATGGAAGGATTCAAAAGGCCAGTGAACAGATAAACTGGACAAATACTGCATTAAAAGGTCTGGAAATGAATATTGCAAAATCAGATGAAGTGAAGAAACAGATTGATGTTGTACAGTCTTCTTTTAATAGTGTAAATTCTTGTTTAAACAGTATTCAGTTTGATTCTAGCATGACTCGGTCATACACCAAAGAGTCATTAACAAAAATTGAAGAATTGGGAGAAAGTCTAGTTGGTCACATTGGCATAACTAAGACAATCCTCACTGGCTTAAATGAAAAGTTTGATAAGATGCAGATCACAAAAGTAGAAAAGCCAGTCCCCAATTCATTTCTGGTCAAGAGAAATATCCAGATTGAACATTCAATAAAAAATGTGGAAAAATTCCCTTTGTTGTTTCCCAAGGAAACCAAAGAAGAAGGATCTGAAAAGATCACAATAGCTTCCTTATTCGAAGAACCAGAAGCTCAAATCCTCCCGATTTATGAGCCTCTTGAGCATAGACAGCCCCTTGAGCATAGATACATCAGATACTCTGCACCTGATATAGAAGGGAAAGGGAAAATGCCTGAAGCACATACCTTTTTCCCTGATTCTCATAGAGAATGGAATATAGACAACATGAGTGTAGGCCAAATTCGTCAAATGATTGACATCATGTATACAGAATACAAACTCATGTGTTTAAGAGGAAAATCAGAAGTAGATGCTTGTAGAACTATCATTCAGTGTTTTACAGGTACTCTTCTCAGATGGTGGGAAGCAGAGTCATCTCCAAAGCTGATTGAGACTATGGAGGCTGAAGTCTTAAAAGATGAAAAGGGAGATGTAATTCACAACCAAGATGGCACTGTAACAAACAATATGATTGGTGCCTTGACATCAATGATTCTGGAACATTGGTGTGGCTGTGAAGTTGAAATAGCAGACAAACATGAGGTTATCCTGATGAACCTCAAATGCCATAAAATGTCTCAATATGATGATTTTCATAGAGACTGGATGCAGCGGATCTATGAAGTGAAGGATTCCAAAAACCTTCTTTGGAAACAGGTATATCTTGCTGCTCTACCTTCCAGATTTGTTGACTATCTCAAAATGCAGGATATTTTCCAATTGCCTTATGAATCACATACATGGGGAGAAATTTATTCCCTCATTACAAAGACTCTAGTTAGCCTTTGTACCAGTTCCAGAGTCAACAAATCCTTAGAAAAATTGTCTAAGTTGCCAGACAGAAAATCTATTTGCAGTAAATATGGATTAACAGTTGATGATCCATTAGTTAAAAGAAGAAAGTCTAGGAAAAAGGCCAAAAGAGAATTTAAAGAGACTTTCTATAAGAACAAAAGGAATTATCCGAAAAAGAAATATCCCACCAGGAATAAAGCCCAAAAAAGGAAAGGATATTATCGGTACATTCCAAAAACTCATTATTATAATCCCTCTGATATTCATCTACACTCATCCAAACAGGAAAAATGGAACAAGATAACATGTTGGGTCTGTGGACAGACAGGACATACTGCTTCAAGATGTCCTCAAGGAGAAGAATCTAAATTAGAAAGAGGGAAAAAGACAGCTGAATATGCCAAGAAAGCCAAACAAGTCAAAAAGGAACATGTTAGTTCATTCTCCTGTCTCAGATGTAAATCAAAACTACATCCCACAGAACACTGTCCAAACTTCCACATTGCCGCACAACATCAGATAGAAGATTCATCTCTGGACTCTTTCAGTAGTACAGATGAGGAAATACAAGTAAATGTGGGACAATTTAGTAATTCAGATACATCAGAATGTTCTTGTTCAGATTCTGATGAATGTGCATGCCATATTTTTTACAATGATTCTGAAGTGTCTGACAGCGCCAGCGAAGATGAACAGAGGACAAAGCCTGTCAAAGAAAAGGTCCTTATGGCATCCACTGAAGAAGAAGTTGAGATGAAAATCTTAGCCCAGATCAGGAGTATGGAAGAAGGGCCAATGAAAGATCGCCTGATCGAAGCTTTTACAGATCAGCTCAAATCCAAAGCTGCAAGAGATACAGGTAAGAAGCCAATATTTGTTGATGCTTCATATGAAAGAAATACTAAATCCTTTCAAAGGCATCATCAAAAACCAGGGAAAATAAGATCCTTGACATTGGGCGAAGTAAGTGGAGAAATCCACCAGCTTAAATCCGAAATCTCTGCTATTAAAGCACAGATAGAAGAATTGCAGAAAGGAAAAATGATCAAAACAGAAGAAGAAGAGTGGGATTCAAAGCACAATGAAATTGAAATTGCAGAAGGGAGACCAGATCCACATTTTGGTTTTCAGGATATGCGATTATTTGCCATTACATATCAACAACATCATGTAAAGGTAAAAATCTGTATCCAAGATCAGGTATATTTTATGACTGCATTACTGGATTCTGGTGCTGATATTAACATTCTAAATATTAAAAACATCCCAGCAAAATTTTGGGTTTCTGCAGAAAGGGAAGTAGTTGGATTAGGGAACAAAAAGCTCAAATATGAGATCCCTAGAGCTGCTTTATGCTTTGACACTCATTGTGTGTACATGAAATTTGCTATAGCAGACATACCTGTTGATTGCATATTAGGTAATGTCTTTTTAGCTGTAGTAGAACCACATGGTTCTACAAGAGTGAAGGGAAATAAATCCGGTTATTTCATCTCCGTACCCACATCCAGGGGTACAAGAAAAAGAATTGAGCTCCCATATGTTTGTACTCCTCGGGTCTCTACAATGGTCCAAGCCATGCAAAAATTGGACAAAGCAGAATCTCTGTTAACTGATCTTAAAGATCTGAAGAGTCAGCTGAGAATTGAAGACCAGCTGAAACAGCCACAAGTAAAGAACAGGATTCTAGAACTTAAAGAAAAACTGGCAAAGAAGTGTTGTTCAGAAGAACCGAATGCTTTCTGGCACAGGAAGCAGCATACAATTAGATTGCCATACAAAGAAGGATACAAAGGTAAGCCCTGCAAAAGTAGAGCCATACCTATGAGCAAAGAATATAGGACATTGTGTCAACAGGAGATTCAACAACTGCTTAACAGAAGATTGATCAGAGAATCCAATAGTCCTTGGAACTGTTATGGGTTCTATGTGAATAAGAGAGCAGAACAAATTAGAGGCATCCTTAGACTTGTCATAAACTACAAGCCTCTAAATTCAGTTTTAGCAGATGACACATATCCTATCCCACATAAAGGAGACTTAATCAGAAGAATTGCAGGAGCAAAGATATTTTCAAAGTTTGATTTAAAAGCTGGATTTTGGCAGGTTGCCATTTGCGAGGAAGATAAATTCAAAACTGCTTTCAGTGTTCCTGCAGGACATTATGAATGGAATGTCATGCCCTTCGGACTCAAAAATGCTCCATCCAAATTCCAGAAAGTTATGGATGATATCTTCAAACCATATTTTGATTGGATGATTGTATATATAGATGATGTTTTAATTTTTTCTCGAAATCTTGATGACCATTTTAAACATGTAAATATTTTTATGAAGTTAGTCCGAAGAAATGGTCTTGTACTTAGCAAGAAGAAGATGGAATTGTTTCAGACTTCTGTAAAATTTTTGGGACATCAGATTGCAAATGGTCAGATATCTCTACAACAGCATGCAATCGAGTTTGCAGATAAATTTCCAGATGTCTTAAAAGATAAGACACAATTACAGAGGTTCCTTGGATGTTTAAATTATGTAAGCAGTTTCTATCAAGACTGTGCTACTGACAGAAAATTGCTTAATCCAAGAACAGGTAACAATCCTCCTCCATGGACAGAAAAGCACACCAGGGCAGTTCAGGAGATCAAGGCAAAAGTAAAATCCTTGCCCATCTTATATATTGCAGATGATGAAGCCTTTAAGATTGTAGAATCTGATGCCAGTGATATTGGTTGGGGTGAAATTCTGAAACAAAGGATTGGTGAAGAAGAACAAGTAGTTCAGTTTGCCTCAGGGGTCTGGAACCCAACTGAACAGAAATATTCTGTTATTGAAAGAGAGGTAAAAGCTGCTTGGAATTGTATTAGCAAATTTGCAGTTTATCTTATTAACAAATCATTTCTTCTCAGAACAGATGCTTCAGCCTTGAAGAAAGTTTTATCCAAAGACATAAAGAAACCAGAAGAAGCAAAGTTTGCCAGATGGCAAGCATTATTTGCAAACTTTGACTTCTCTGTAGAACACATTAAAGGTGAACAAAATTGCCTCCCTGATTTTCTCAGCAGAGAATATCTTGAAAAAGATATTGCACAAGTCATGATGATAGTCACTGAGTGGGATCCAAGTCAGAAATGTGAAGTCCTGCGGACTATCCCAGATAATCAAGACTGGGAAACATACAAAAACAGCTGGAAGCCTACATGGCAACTACGAAATACAAAAGTCCTTGATGCAGATCTCCAGCCGCATTCAGATCTTCAACATTATGTCCCAGAAAGAAGAATATATCCAAAAGGAAGAAAGTGGATCCATGACATGATATACACCAAAGCAAAGGCTGATGCAAGGACAGCAAGAGAGGCATTAGAGTCAAATTTTCATGACATTGGACGGATTGGTCACCATGGTGACAGCAATACTAGAATCTATGGGGCATATTTTTGTATTTATCGTACAAGAGATTTATGGGAAAATCTTTCATACATCCAACAAGGAGCAAGATGGCCAAGAAATGACCCAAAGATAATATTCCCTGACACAGTTTACAACTTCCAGGATTATAAAAAGCTATGGTGGGATTTTATGAATGTAGATGATAAGACAGATACCCACTATACAAAGTTAAAATTCAGCACAATGGCAGCTTCACAAAATAATCGGCAATGTGAATGGTTCAGAAACTGGTGGACAGATTACGGCGTCAACAGAACAGCTATGGATCCTGTGTACCATGAAGGATTTCAAAGAAGACACTGTCAGAAGTGTTTTGATTATAATAT
This sequence comes from Pinus taeda, assembly GCA_000404065.3. Classification (NCBI taxonomy): domain Eukaryota; kingdom Viridiplantae; phylum Streptophyta; class Pinopsida; order Pinales; family Pinaceae; genus Pinus; species Pinus taeda. Next base: position 20,141 of record APFE031342464.1, on the reverse strand, counting down.
TGGAGATTGCTATCATCGCATCTACAACACAGTCAAAGATATGACAGTCAAAGAATGGGACCCATTCCACATGACTAATTATGCTCTCCATGAATATATGGTAGATCATTTAGAATGGTGCGTGCTAACCAAAGTGCAACATCAGATCATCCTGGGAAAGCCAATGATAGTCCGGCGAATATATACCAAGGCTTGTGATGACTTGCTTTACAAGAGGGAAAGATTCCGTGATTTTACTTTATTTTGAATAAGTACCAGTCACAAGGGCTTAATTGTGGCCAGTGTTCCCGTGGGCTTTACTGTTCAAAAGCCTCCACAGTGTAAATATTCTCTCATAGTCTTTTCTTGTGGGCTTTTTGTACAAAAGTATCCACTGTGTAGCCCACTATAGGTTTGGTGTTAGTACAGGAATCTTTTCTTTCAGAGATTTATCACATGCATTACCCGAAAGCAATAATTCGGCCTGGCCCGAATATTTGTGCGGACGTTGCTTTGATAAAAAGACTGAAAATGAAATGATTCTTGAAGTCCTTTCGGTCTGCAAAACAGTAATGTTTGTTCCCCCTCTATTACTATATAAAGAGGGGTAAGGCTCATTACGAGGGCATCGGGTCTTAGAGTTATCGAGTCTTAGTCTTGTGTGTGTTGGAGTCGAGTATTCTCCTGCTCTGCATCTGCGGATATTCAATCCGATCAGCTTGCATCACGAGTAATTACTCAAAGTCCTTAGTTGATTCGAGAAGCCTGCGTATCAGTGTGCTCGGCACTGGTAAGAACCTAAAGTGGCCGAATCATTAGAAGAGTCAAGTTTGGTGTGTAAAATCTGATTCTGATACAGAGCCTAGATCTTGCCAGAAGCCTCTGGTAGTAACTTGCTTATGATTAAGCTGTGAAAAGTCCAGAAAAAGCAAGACTAGTCTGTTTCTGGAAAGAATCAATCTCTGTGAGCATTCTGTAAGAAATTTCCATTCTGAAATAAAATGAGTATTCCATTTTCATCTCTGAGTACCTCTGTGTATCTATAAAGAATCCGCTGTGATAGTAGTTCTCTCTGAGCTTTCGTCCGAAGTTCGCAGGAAGTTCGCCAAAGGATCTAAGGGACGCCAAGACCGTGTAAGGCAAGGAAGCCGTTGTGAAGGTTGCTAGTGCGAGAAAGATCTGAGTAGGTTCACCACTGGTTCACCAGGAGTTGGCTATCAGAAAGAAAAATACAGACACAGAAAAAGAGCAAGCTTGTGACAGAAGCCCCTGCTAGGTGTTTGATATTAAATTTAAAGAAAATTGTAATAATGTTAACTTTAATTCTATTAATAATAATAATAATGATATTCGTTTAGTTAGATTAATAATATTAATTTTTCTCTGTGGTAAAGTAGTTAATGGTTCTAAAGCTTTTTTTTCCTCTTCTAACAACAGGGTGGTTAATTTTTCCAAATTCTCTTTTCATTCTCACTTTTTCAATGTTTTGGAGAAGGGTTTAAACTTTGTTGTTGCTCTGAGGAGAATTCTAGTTCATGATATTATTTGTGACATTGAATTTGGGATAAGGGATTCCCGTTCATGATATTATTTGTGACATTGAATTTGGGATAAGGGATTTACCGGAGGCCTCTAAAGATATTGTTAGGCAAGATTGCACGGTTATCTTAAGAGAAGTTAAATCCCCTAAGAACAACGTTAACAATCTTGAGTTTGAAGCTCTCAAATCCTTGAACAATAACAAAGACATTATTTTTCTTAAAGCTGACAAGGGAGGTGCAACTGTTATTCTCAATAGGGAGGATTATTGGAATAAGATGTTAGATCACCTTTGTAATTCTCAATAGGGAGGATTATTGGAATAAGATGTTAGATCACCTTTGTAGTGTCAGGAGCTACATAAAGCTTGATAAGAATCCCTTAAAAAAAATTCTAAAACAATTGCGCTAGCCATAAAATCTAGTAGCATTGTTAGCTCCTTGAGTAAGAAGATTATTGACAGCAACCCTCTCACTCCTAGGATTTATGGTCTCCCTAAGATCCATAAGAAAGGGGCACCCCTTTGCCCCATAGTCAATACTATAGGAGGGTCAACTTATCTTCTTGGTAATATCTTGCTAATAGGCTCAAGCCTCTTATTGGCCGAACTGAAACCTTTATAAAGATTCATCCTCCTTTGTTAATGAGTTAAAGGATATCAAAATTGATCCAAAAGACATGCTAGTTAGTTTCGATGTGGTCTCATTATTCACAAATATCCCGATTAATGAGGCCATTGATGTTATTAATCATATTATGGATCCTAATATTGCTCTTTTAGTTTAAATTTGCCTCACCTCCACTTTCTTTAGTTTTGAAGGTGGATTTTATTAGCAAACCTGTGGTGTTGCGATTGGTTCTCCCCTTTCCCCCGTTGTTGGCAATCTCTTTATGGAGTTCTTTGAATCTAAGGCCTTGTCATCAGCTCTTTTACAACCTAAACTGTGGAAAAGGTTTGTGGATGACACTTATGTCGTCTAGTCTCATGGGAAAGAGAAGTTGGAGTTGTTTTACCAACATCTTAATAATCAATCAAATTCCATAAAGTTCACCATGGGAGTTGAAGTTGATGGCAACCTTCCTTTCCTTGATGTTCTCATTTCTAAAAAGGATGACAGTTCTTTCTCTCATGTTTTTCGGAAGAAAAGTCACACAAAGCAATATCTTCATGCTAATTCTCATCGTTTCACTGGTCAGAGGCTAGGTGTTCTCAACACCTTAGCCACTCGAGCATTGAGAGTTTTCGATGGATATCACCTTGATGATGAAAAGGCTCACCTCCTTAAGGCCTTTATTAATAATGGTTATAGTAAGTCCCATGGTCGTAAAGATTTCCCTAATGCGGAAAGAGGTCCTAAGAAGAGGATTGATCCCAAGGATTGATCTTTTCTAGGGTTCATCTTCCTTTTACTCAGGGGACCACGGATAAAATCGCTAAGATCCTGAAAAAGCATAATATTCCTTCTTCTTTTAGACCCCTTCGCACTATTCGAAGTTCTCTTTGTTCGGCCAAGGACCCTATTAACCCTAAGGATGGGAAGGGTGTTTATACGATTCCCTGTTCTTGTGGGACTCCTTATATTGGTGAGACTGGTCGGTCAATAAATCAAAGTTGTGAGCATGTTGTAGACATAAAGCATGGAAGGCCTCGCTCCTCTGCGTTGGCAGAACATGCGGAAAAAACCATTCATCACATTTGCATAGAAGAGGTGAAGGTCATCACTAGGATTGACCACTTTCATCATCAGAAATTTAGAGAGGCCTTAGAGATCAAAAAAAAGACTGTCAATCTGAACATAGACAATGGTTGGAGTATCAACACGTGTTGGATCCCTGCTCTTTCTTCCTAGAATTTTTTGTGTTTTCCTGGTTATCTTCTTATTCCTTCCTTTTCTAGTATTAGTATTATTATTTATTTATTTATTTACTTGTCTGTTTATTTTTATTATTTTTAATTCTAATTCTTATTAATAGTATGTCCATAAATTTATTTCTTATCATTTCTATTTTTTTTACCTATTAAAATACTAATTCTTATTGATATTATCTCCTAATAATATATTTTCTCGGTTAATAATTTAATAGTATTAATATTAAAATGAAATTATTTTATTGATTTTATTTATTATGATGATGATGATGGTGGTTAATGTCCACTGAGACCAAATTGGTCTATCGGACCTACAATTTTCTTAATTTTTACTTGTCTGGCTCCTCGTCTTTCTTGGCGAGATTGGTGTTGTGGCTTTCTTTCTTTTCTCTACGGTCTTCCAACTTCCTTTGTCTTGCATCTCTTTCATCTCTTCTGGTTCTTGAGACATTGGTGTCTTAGCTTCACGATCTATTGTGTTCGTTCTTTTGAAAATAGTCGGAGAAGAAGTTTGGTTTAGGAGATCTGCTTTGCTATTAAATGAAGATTTATTTTCCGCGGTAATCAAATCCTCATAACTGTTGATTTGTTGGGGCGGGCTTTCTCCTTGCTTGTTTTGAGAGTTGTTTCCTTCTTCCTTGATTTCTTGTGACTCATTTTCTCTAGAATATTCTTCTTCTTTGATGACAGTGTAGTGTTCTTTTTGTGCTCCTTCCCACCATGTAGATCTGTGGTGGTTTTTTCTAGCAAAATTTCTCTCAAAGGCTTTTGGGCAATTTTTGGCTAGATGCCCCGTCTCAAAGCACTATCGACATCTGAAGAGGACACTTTCATAATCAAGCTTCTGGTTCCACACATAGTCTTTACTTGTTAGGTTTATTTCAGCTGGGAATCCGGCGTTGAAATCCATTTCCACACAGATGCGTGCATAGGTGGTTCTGGCATATTCTTCTGTTTCTGGGCACCTGCAGTAAAATTTCCCAATTGCATTTCCGATGGCTTTTACCGAGGAGAGATTCCAGAGATGCAAGGGTAGGCTTGGCAATCTCACCCAAACTGGTGCTGAGGTTATCACTGTTGTAGAGGGATCGAATGATGGGTTCCATGGTTTCATGAATAGGCCTGATTTTTCCCAAAACCAAGGGCCGGAATCTAGAATACATTGTCTACTTTCAGGATTTTCGAAATCTACTATAAAGAAACCTCTAGCACAGGGGTAGATATTAATTTCATCAGAAATGATAGGCTTCCACACCTCCGAGATCCAATTGTGGAGTGCTATCAGCTGGGGCCAAAAACCATTGAACCGGCAAATTAGGGCACTTTCGGAGAACTTCAAAGCTTCATCGAGTGAGTCCTGGACCACTTGGATAGTGGGAGCTGGGGCTTCACTCACGATATGGGCAGGAGATTGCCCTTCAGATGCGGATGAGCCACCAGTTATTTTTGCGAAGCTCGGAGCCATATTTTACTTGCTCGTAGAACCCAACCGCAGACAAATAAGACAGAAGATAAGGTTAGATCTAGATCTGACCGCAGAAATTAGCCACCTAGATCTAGCCTCAGATCTAAAACCTAGTTGTGAAATAAACTGTAAATGCAAACAGGCCCCAGATCTATAGATCTGCACCAGATCTATACTGCAGATTCAATTTATACCGTAGAACCGCAGGCGAAACCGCAGACGAGATCTAAGGGAGATAGACCGGTAGAACCGCAGACGCCGAAGAACCGCAGAGATCTACCCGAAGAACCGCAGAATTTGAGCGAAGAACCGAACGGATTGATCCGCAGAGTTTGAGCGAAGAACCGAAGCGAAGAACCGAAGAATTTGAGTTCTGCCGAAGAACCGCAGAGATCTACCCGAAGAACCGCAGAATTTGAACGAAGAACCGAACGGATTGATCCGCAGAACCAAACAGATTGATCCGCAGAATTTGAGCGAAGAACCGAAGAATTTGAGTTCTGTTCTGCCGAAGAAGTGAAGAACTGCAGACGCCGAAGAGATCCGCAGAACCGAACGCAGACGCCGAAGCGATCCCTTATTACAACCAGCATAAATATTTGACCGCATAACATGAAATGATGTTTTGTGCAGGTTTGCAGTTAAAATATAAACAATATTTTAACTTAATTCAAAAATAATATTAATTATTAATTTAAAATTCTTTCTAATTCTTGGTCAAAGGAACTAGTTGTCATTTTCTAAGGGCTAGTTAGCTGCTCTCATCATCTATTTATTCCATTGCCTAGATCTGATTTCTCATCTTGTCCTGAAGATGAACCAACCAGACACTGGTTGGTTCAAACAGGTGGACGAAATTTTATTTTATGTAATTTTTACCGAAAATGTTGTTACAATTAATATGGATCACAGAAGTCTAAATTGTAGAGTAATAGTGATGTTACAGAGAGGAGAAGATAGGCCTTCAATGAATGCTTATAAAAGAAAAATACATGATGTGAACTGAATTGTTAAAATGAGATATTAATAATTATGTGAATAAGATCTAAAGTCATACTAAATAAGTTTATAAGTTTATTAATAAATGTATTTTTGTAAAAGGTAATTTAATTAATCGATGAAATATTTTTTTTTGTCTAAATAGATTTATAAGTTTATTAATACATGTATTTTTGTAAAAGGTAATTTAATTAATAGATGAAATAGCTTTTTTTAGATTTTTGCAAGTTAATTAGGTTGGAAATAGTTTTTTTAATTATTTTCGTCCATTAATTTAACAACATATTTTTAATAATCATAAATTTAATTTATTTAATCTGTGTAGATCGAATGTTCTACATTTTCAAGATCATTAATTCATTTAAGAACACATTCTAAATAATAAAAAATACAATCTAACTTCAAATTGAAAAATAAAAATAAAAGAAAAACGAAAAACTACACCATTTTTTAATTGGATAAAAATTACTTCATAAATAAAAAATTAATTTATTTTAAAACATCTAATCTATCGGAAAAAACTTTATTCACTTTCTTTACATGACTATCAAAATGCAAATAATCATGTGAATTCCAACACCCAGCTTTGATCAAATTCTGTCTTGAGGAATTTTAGCTATTCTAAACAGTCAGGAATACTGCACTCGTTGTTAAAAGGGAAAGAAAATGCCAAAAACATTTGACAGAAGGATACTGCACTCGTTGCAAAAAAAATAAAAGAAAACTGCCAAAAACAGACCGTCAAAATTTGACGAAGTTGTTACCAAAACCCAACCCTGCACCCAGTACAATCAATTCTACCAGAAATACTAAATTTGCTGCGCTGATCTTAAATTGCGTTGCATCGAATTATAACGTTGCAGATTTAAATTAAATTAAAAAAGCGACTTCAGCGATTATATGTCAGACACCTTAATGGTAGATTTTAGAAATGTTTGAAAGCAATTTGAGGTGTGGACCCAACAAATTAGCAATGGCAAATTAAATTACCGTTCAATGGCAAATTCTCATTGGCATGAGGCATTTGAGCTGTGAAGTCGTTTAATGAGGCAGCGAAATTGTCCGGACTATTAGAAGTGGTTGGAATTTACGTAAAAAAAATCAAAAAAATTTGTAATTGTTCGGACGATTAGAAGTGGTTGGAATTTACGTAAAAAAAAAATAAAAAAAATTTGTAGAGACAGTGTTTGAATCTTATTTTTATGGTGGAAATAGATTCAGCACCATCAAAAACGTCTAGAACACTTAAAATTTAAAAGTTTAACAACTATAACTATAATTTAAATTTACAAAAATCTTTACCATCTAAATATCAGGAATTTCCATAAATTTCCAAACTACTCCTCTGCCTTGTTAGACTATTCTACCGTCAGAAGAATACTGCATCAGTCATAAAAGTAAAGAAAATGCCAAATGTAAAGAAAATGCCAAAAACATTTGACAGAAGATATTGTAGTCGTTGTTACCAAAATCCAACCAGTACAATGAAATCTACCAGCAATCGACTTTAGCGGACGCAACAAATTCGATTGGATGTCAGACACATTAATGGTAGATTTAAGAAATGTTTGAAAGCAATTTGAGGTGCGGACCCAACGAGTTACCATTTGATGGCAAATTTATGATGCATTAAATGTAAGTGAATTCTTTGGCCTTTGGTTCAATTTACGTAAATTATGATTGGGTTTTGAGTTGTTTTTAGTGATAATTTTTTAAAGTTTTTTTGTCAATTTTTTCTAAAATCTGGCAACAATTTCTTGAAATCACAAGTTTGATGGGTAATCCCTGCACAATCAAAGTGCTCTATAAGTTTTTTAGGTCTGAATCTATATATATAGTCAAAAAACCAGTTTCAATAACAAAAATCAAGATTTCACCTCAACTTTTTTAATGATGCACCGAAAAGTCCAACTCCATAATTGAATTGAATCAAGGTCTGTTTTTTAAATAACAAAAAAAATGATATTATATTTAAAATTATATAATGATATTATATTTAAAATTATATAATTATTAAATGCAATTTCCGGTACCCCAATTGCCCTGGTGCTGCCACCACCCATCGTTCCCTGTTTTGCAATTACATTGGTGCGTCCACCAATCTTTGTGGCCTCTTCCTCGGTGATCTGCTCCACCTCGTGAAAGATAATAGATATAGTGGCAGTGATGATGGGCTTGTTCAGGGTGGAGCGGAAGGTGAATTGGGCATTCTGGGATTGCAGTTGAGGAAGGGGTGGAGTGCCTTTGGGAGACAAAGTAGAAATGGATGGAAAACTGCTGGGAGGCAATGCAGGGGCCATCGAGTGGAGGTGTCCTCTTCCACTGCGTGTATTTGGGTAATGCCTAGGGACTTGCTCTGCCAGAGTGGAAGTGGTGTCCGAAGCAGGAGAACGCTGGGGGCGACTCAGGCTCCCTTGGTTCCCGCCCCTACGGCTGTGCATACGGTGTCGCATTCTTGCCATACTATCTACAGGAGTATGTGAATTCCTTCCAGAATTGGGCACAATGTGGTGCAACAACACAGTTGAGCTTACGGACTGCTCAACGGAGGGATGAGCGTCCAGGGCCGAAGGGAAGATAAAATGACAATCCAGGCTATGGGTGAATTGGATGTCTGAGCCGAATTCAATGCAGCAAAGGAGGTGGCAGCGTCTCCCAGTGGTTGTGTGGGAGCTGGGTACAGTCGCGTCTTGAGGGCAGAGGCATTGCATTGGTAGAGGTTGCAGAGGTTGATGGGTAGAAGCAGAGGAGAAATTATGCCGAGGATTCATGTTTGCACAGAGCCGAGGTTGGTGATGGTTATCAGGTTGGAGACAACGCTCGTGTAAAGTGCATTTATGGCTGTTGTAAATGCCAATTTTGGATCACTGTGCCAACCTACGGGAGGCCATGTGGTCTCCCCACAAGCGAACCCAGTCGATTGCCACCTTACTGTCCTTGTTTATCACCCACATTCGAGAGATGTGCGTCCTTGTGCACCAGGTCAGTGCAAGCTTGTAATTGAGATTGGTCATGCAGAATGTTGACTGTGCCAGAATGTAGGACTTATTCATGTTCAACTCCTATATTTGCCAAGAGATCAGCTACCTTGTTGTTGTCCCTTTTGACATGAATAAATGTGGTTGCTCTTCTGTTTTTCATCCATTGCTCAATTAGTTCAAGCCTGGCCACTAGTCTCCAACTTTTAGCAATTCTCGAAGCAATGCTTCCTAGTTGTATTTGAGTAACCATATTTATTAGAATATGGGAGTCCCCCTCTATTATGATTGGATGAAAATTATGTTGGTGTGCTACGTTCATACCTTGCCGCAATCCTTCCATTTCCACGGAATTATTCGTGTCCCATCCAATGGAGCCGAAGTATATTAACAAAGGTCGGCCTTCATGATCTCTGAAGATGCCACCATGTCTTGCTTTACTTGGGTTGCCCTTGGAGGCCCCATCAAAATTTAGCTTGATCACATTTTTCTGGGTAGGGGGGGATTCCAATGTGAGGGCTGCTTGGTGATAGTGCTTACTCTGTTGGGATCAAATTGTGCTTGCTGGAGCTTGAATTTCTAGTTTGCCCATATGCTATGTTCCTGTGCCTAGGTGGGAAACTCCTCAGCACTCCACTATTGGAGAGCTAGAGTTTCCTGCATATTCTGACATAAATTGGTCCAAATGATCTCTAAAGTAGTTCTTTGGTTTTTGAATATTCTTTTGTTTCTTTCCTTCCAAATTGTCTAGAAAATGAATCCCAATAGAATTGTCCATAGCTTATTGAGAGTTTTTCTATTATATGGCTCTGGAGTCCAATTGTGAATGGTGCCTTTTATATCCCCTAAGATTATGTAGGGTCACTGACATCAGAAAGTAAGTTTTCCCCATAATTGGTTAGCCATTTGGTAGGAATCCATGAGGTGCTGAACAATTTCTACATGATTTTGAGAATTAGGACAGTAGGAGGGTCCCTGGTATCCTCTATTGATTAAGTTGTCCCAAGTGAGTATTCTTTGATGATATAACAACCATGCAAAAATAGAGATTTTTGGCCATATCCCTGTAGTCCATATGCGATTCCAAGCAGGATCAACTGATTCCTGTGTTTGGAGCATCAACTGGTAGGCTTCTTTTGTTGTGTATATTCCTCTAGGTGTATATCCCCATCTTAGAACATCTTTTCCAGTATTATATCTAATTCTTTTGCTGGTGAGTTCTTTATGTAGCTCCGAGCTATAGGCTTTATTTTCTTGTTGTATTATCTGTGTAGTATGTTTCCATTGCCTGAAGCCGTGATTGGTGCTTTGAGTCTAGAATTGTGCTACATGGTCAGTCTAGTTGATGTTGTTTCCATTATGATTTGTGTAGGGTAGAATTTTTGCAATTTTTGGTCTTTGTTGCCAAGAATCCATCCACAAACGCACAGTTCTCCCATTGCATATCTCCCAAAAGCTATTATTTTGGATGATCTCTCTGTGTTATTTTGCCGCATTCCATATTAGAGATCATGTATCTGTGGTAGTGATTCTTATCAGCTCTTGCTGCGAACGATTGTTTGCATATTTTGCAGTGCAGAGTTGTGCCCATGGCTTTTGTGGGCTTGAAACCCATTACCACCATATTCATGCTCCCATTAATGTGTTGCTATGTTGCAGGTCATGCAATCCTAGACCTCCCTGCTTTTTTGGTGTGCAAACCATGTCCCATTTTACTAACGCCCATTTTCTGTTTTGCCCTGTGGATCCCCATAAGAAGTTGCGTTGCAAAGTTTTGATTTTTTTGAGCACCCATTTCGGAGCTGCAAGAACTGAGAAAAGATAGAGAGGCATGGATTGTAAGATTGCCTTTATTAGGACGAGCTTGCTTGCCATGTTGAGAGTTCTGTAGGTCCATGACGATAGGCGGCTTTCATTTTTCTCAATGAGATGTTGCCAGGATGTATGCTTTAAGGCTGAGTCTATCTGTGGAGCGCTCAAATAATAAGATGGGAGTTTGGCTTGAGAGAATTCGATGATTCCGGCGATGATTCTTTGAGTGGCTGCAGGAGTGTGGAAAAAGAATATTTGAGATTTGGCAGTATTTGTAGTGGTTCTAGAGGCTTTTGAAAAAGTTTCTAGAAGAGATTTGTAGGTGCGGGCTTCATTGACAGAAGGGTGTCCAAAAAGCATATTGTCATCAACAAATTGTTGATGTGTGATCGCAAAGGTTCCATGGACAGAGATGCCTCTAAGGTCATGAGATTGAACAGCCTGCTTTATAACGCAACCCAGACCTTCTGCCATAATAATAAAGAGGAATGGGGCTAGTGGGTCACCTTGACGGATTCCTCTGGATGGGGAGCAAGGTCTGGAGGGGATTCCATTAACTAGAATGGAGCAGAAGGGGGTGGTTATGAGATTCATAAGCCATCTAACCCAGGTCAGACTAAATCCGAAGGTAGTCAGCATATTTTTAATATAGGACCAGCTAAGTTTGTCAAAGGCTTTAGAAAGATTGATTTTTAGAAGCATACCTGCCTGTTTGTTTCTCCTTAAGGAGTGGATGGTTTCATGAGTCAAAATGATGTTGTCCAAGATTTGATGTCCTTCAACATATCCAGATTGTTCCGGTGAAATGACAAGAGGAAGGAGTGGTTTGAGGCGATTGGCAATGACTTTCGAGATGATTTTTTATATGACATTGCGTAGCGCAATGGGCTTGAACTTCTCCAGAGCACTTGGCTGAGCTTCTTTGGGGATGAGAGCTATGAATGTCGTATTGAGGGATGGAAGTAGCCAATGCATAGCTCTGGACTCTTCTACCATATTCCAGACTTCTATATTAAATCCCAAAAGTGATGCTAAAAGTTATAGGTGAAACCATCAGGTCCTAGAGCTTTCCTAGCTTTCAATTGATTTGAAGCCTCTTCTACCTCCATCAGGGTAACCGGTCTTAGCAAAAGCTGATTATGCCCCTCTATTATAATTCTAGGAATATGTTGAAGTATTTCATTTATTGTAGGCTGTTTATCTGTAGGCGGCTCTTGATGTAATGTTTTGAAGTGATTAGTGAGCTCTTTCTCAATATCTTCCTGTTTCTCCATTTTATCTCCCCATGGATTTTGAATATGCAAGATGGTATTATTCATTCTTCTTTGGATAGTTGTGCGATGAAAGAATTTGGTATTTCTTTCACCTTCTTTTAGCCATTTGATTCTTGGCTTTTGTTTCCAGAGCAGTTCCTCTTGTTTCCTTCTTTCTTCCAGTTGTGTGAGTAGAACTTGTTCTTGACTTGCTAGTTCCTCTGTTCCACCTCCTGTAATGATTTTCTGTTGTAGCTGTCTCATACTTTCCTCGAGGACTTTTTCTCTTGAAATATATTGCTGAAAGTAGTGTAAATCCAGGTATTGATTTTCCTTTTGATATGCTTCAGTCTTTGCTAGAATTTTTACATCATTGAGCCACCATTGGGAATGAAGCTCTCCTACGCTGATTTGACCATATTTTTGAACTCAGGGTGAGTGAGCCAAAAAGCTTCAAATTTAAATGGTTTCCTGTTTGAATTTCCAGGATTCTTCCATTGCAAGGAAATAGGCCAGTGATCCGAGCCGGCAACGGGGAGTATTGAGACGCATATATCACCACCTAATGTACATAGTTGTTTGAGATTAGATATCTATCCAACTTGGGTGAGATTTGTTGAGAGCCTGTCCATTTATTATTCCATGTGTACGTACCATTATCAAATGGTATGTCAATTAACTAGTTGTTTTGAATGTATTCTTTGAAGTTGTTGCTTTCATTGTCCAGCTTCCTTCTGCCTCCTAGTTTTTCCTCTAGCTAAGTGATCATGTTGAAGTCACCACCTGTGATCCAGAGTGGATGAGCTCTTGTAGAATTAAGAATTTCCAATGTATTTAGCAACGTATTCTTTTGCATTGTATCTTGGGGGAAGTATACATTAGTCAAGTGGCCATGTATGTTGGTTCCAATGAGGTGGAACATTGCTTGGATAAAATGGTGTGAAGCATGGAAATCTGTAAGGGAGATGTGCCGCATATTCCAGGCTATAGCAAGCCCTCCCGAAGCACCTGTTGCATCTACTGTAACAGTCAAGCATCCCGCCTAGGCTTTGGATAAGATGGAAGCTAAAGTATTAGTATTACATTTTGTTTCCTGCATAAGTACAATATGTGGTTGTTCTTGCTGAATCATGTTCTTTATCATCCTTCATCTCCCAATACCATTAAGTCCTTTGACATTCCATGAGATGAGCTTCATGGTTGACCTATAGGTAAGGAACGACAGTATTTATTCAACTTGGAGCACCTTCCGGACTACACTAGCATTCCCCCAATAAGGATGGTGCGCTGTAGATCTGTCTTTCTCCCTCTCTTCTTCCCATCTTTAGTGATATGTTTCCCATCCCAGTTACCTCGTTGTATGCCTAGTGTGCTGTGCTAATGCACTCTTGATAGTTCTACTTCCAGATTTTCAAGTTTCCTATCTAGTATTGTGTCGAACTCTTTCCTCTTGCATGCTTGTTCTAGACTGAAAATGTTTATATCCCCTAGATCAAAGCTTTTAGATTCTTCTTCCATTAAACTTTGTTGAATGCTTTCCTCCATGTGGGGTATTGACTTAAGAGGGTCTGTCAACAGATTATCAATTTCCATTACTTTAGTGGACGAGAGGGCTTTATGGTGATCATGGATGGGAATGGGTTGCGTGGTTGTTGTTTGCGGATCAGAGGTGGTAGCTATCGATGGTTGACTGGCTTCATTATGGATAGGTGTAGTAAAAAGTTTGATGGAAGGTGCAGAGGTTCTCTTTGCTATCATGGAGGGATCTGATTTAGGCATATATAGGTTTGAAAAAATGTCAAAGCTATTGCTTGAGGATGGCACAACGAAGGATGGTATAACAATTTTTGGTGCTATAGGATGTTTTTTAGTATGCTTCTTTCTACTGGCAACTTTGGTGAACCCTTATGGGCCAAACTTTCCCCCATTGTTTGCAGATTTAGGAGGAGCATTTAAAGGACAGTCACGGAATAGATGTCCATGGGCATGGCATCTCCTGCATCTGAAAGGTACATGTTCATAGTCTATGGGATGAACCCATTCAAAGTCATCATGAAGGAGACTTACTGAGTCTGTGAGTGCCTTGCCCAGTTTCATGTAAACACAGATACGAGTATAGGAGGTGTATCAGCGAAGCTTTGTTTCCTTTGTTGTCTTTATGAATTCTCCTAATCCATTACCAATGGCTTTAAGTGATTCTTCATCCCAGTATTCCAGCAGTAAGGAGTACATGCGGATCCAAACTGGTGCCCAGCTAAAGTCTTCCTTGTCTGGATTGAATCTTTCTATCTAGTCTCATAGATAGAGACCTGCTGCATTAAAGAAATAGGGTCCTCCATCTAGGACGCGATTTTTGTCTTCAATGCAGTTAAAGATGGCTGTGAAGAAGCCTTTGGGGCCTAGCTGTAGGGTAACATGTTCTTTGGGCTTCCACTTTGAGGTTATCCATCCTTGCAGAGCTTTTTTAGTGGGCCAGTAGCCTATAAATTTACTTATCAGTGTATGGTCATTCATGTATTGTATTTGTCCATTGATTCTGTGATTGGGTAACTCAATCTTGGGTCGTTCTGTTGCAATGGGTTTGCAGGTGGATGACAATGCTTTCTTTGGTTGCTCAGATGCTGCAGGGTTATTTCCTATTTCCTTTTCTAGATCCACTTGGTCGTTCTTCTCCTGCTATTGTGCAGGATGTATCGCTGGCTTCTCTACATTCTCATTGGTAGTCTTCTCGTTTCTGCCTTGAAGTGGCTAGTCTCCATTGTTGAAGTTTGTGGGGGAAGGCGTTGATGCCTCCCCCATCTGAATGTTCATTGGTTTTGGCTACCACATGCGCCAAACCTGCACTGGTAGCAGAACTGCTTGGTTCTGAGAGACTGCTTGCTCTGTCTCTGCACCATGTAAGGGTTTGTCAGAAACCCTTGTCTGCCATTTTCCTTTGCCTTGACCCAAAAATATCCCAATCCTACAAAGTTTAAACACTATTTATATTAAAGACTGGAAGACAAACAATATATTCAATAAACTAAGCAGCTCTCAGGTCACCTCACCTGGACACTGTCTCTAGCACAACAGTCTATGCATTCATCATTAATCGCCATGAATAAATAGTTTACAAACAAATAGGTAGGATAGAACAACCACTTAGAAAATAGGAACAAATTCCTAATCTAAGTCTCACATGTAACTAGTAAGTAATTTAATGACTCACTCCCCTTCATGGAGAAAGGGTTCACTATCACTCCTAACATCTCCCTAAATAACTTAAACTTAATTCTTCCAAGAGGATTCTTAAAAATATTTGTAGTATTGACACAAGTATAACACAAAGCATATTGATTGTCCACAAAAAACAAATGACTCACCACTACATCATGCACGGATCACTACATCCACACAGTGATTGATTTGATTGAATGATGAAGATTTGCATGCCACAACCCCACAATGGGCACCACATAGTCGCTGCTAAATCCTCCAAGCTGCAACGTGATTTTCAAACCTGAGATCCGTGCTTATCGGGCCCATTGATCAAAATTTGATAGAGTAAGGGGACAACAATGCGCTTTTAAGAGAAACCCTGCACTGCTCCAACACTAAAAAGCACAATTGTGTTAATAAGAGATGCACTACTGCAATTTTCCTTACAGAAAAACAAAATTCTCAGAAACTTTGCCTCTTCGCCAAGTCTCCTTCATTCTAGCCACGAAGGGCCACACTACAACCACCAGGCACTCTCAGTCACCAAAGCACTCTGGCTTTACCTCACTCAACCCTAAATCTCTAATACTATGTTAAAAATTGGAAGACAAACAATATATTCAATAAAATGAGCAGCTCTCAGGAGAGGGCTTCACTTGGAGATTGCCTCTACAGAACACTCTACACATTCATCATTAATTGCCATGAATAAATAGTTTACAAGCAATAGGGAGGTTAGAACAACCACATAGAAAATAAGAACTTATTTCTAATCTAAGTCTCATACATAACTAATGAACTGACTCACTCCAAGATTACATTTCTCCATTAACTTTAACAATATAATTAATCTTGAGAAATATTATTTAGAATATTGGAATGCATCAATGTAGTGATGTAGGAGCATCCGACTTAAAAAGAAACAACTAGGAAAAGGTTTTTATTTTTGCTGGAAAGAAAGAAAAACATTTTGAATTCTGTTTTACTTTTTGCTTTACTTAAATTAAGGCTGACACAACATTTGTTCTTTAAAAATTAAGCAAGCAAGTAAAATAGGATTAGTTAAGAGTATGTTTAAAGAAACTATTAAGATAACTGAAAGGTAACTGAGGAACAGTGCCTCAACTATAGGAAACTGCTAGTAAGGCACTAAAAGAGAAAAACTATATCCTCATTGAGGAGGCTGCCATCCAGAGAGAAGAAAGGACATAGAGTTTGAAATTACAATTTTTCTTGAAACATCTATGAAAGCAAATGAATCTAGAACTTGTCATTAAGGAAGTGAGACAGTTTTTCTTTTCCTGTGCATTAATGTTTCGGAAATTTTGTTAAAAGAAAAATAGTGAAATAATTCATTAAGAAACATAATGATATCGACAAAATCTTGTGACTGAAGGCATCTCAGACCAGGAATTAGACAAGGAAAAGCCAGCAAAGACAATACAACTTTTCTCAACAAAAAAACCAGGTACATTTACATTCAATATTCAAGCACACCTGTGCATTCGTTAAATTTCCAAATTTAATAGTTCATTATACATTTATATAACCCATAAATAGTAGAGGGTTCTGAAACCCATGAGCACTGAAAACAACGAATTACAGGCCCAGACTAGTCAAACAACGAGGGTATGAAAACCCGCGAAACCATACAAACACATGGAGAAAGCGAAACCCCAAAGGAAATACCCAACCAAAGATAGCGCAAGTAAATACAAGATACAACCACAGAGAGATCCTACCCATTTTTCTCCAAACTTGCAAAGACTCCCAAGGATGATGCTGTGGAGTAGCGTTCCCCAAGAACAACCTGCACACCACCACAAAACAAGGTGGCAGTGAAGAAAATAGTAGGGCCAACAAAACAAATGGACAATGAGAAGGCAAACGAAGAAAGGAGTCAGAAATTACTTGGAAAAGGCCTAGCTCTGTGCCAGAGGACGAGAATCGAGTCTCTCATCAGAGGATTCCTCCCAATAGGAACGCCATAGGAGAAATTTACCTGTTCAGCAAGGAGCCAGAGGGTTAGAGACATAAAAACAAATTGCGAAAATGAAATTGGAATAAGAAATTACTTGAAGTAGAGTTCGTTGAGCCATCCGCCGCAGTAGCAAGGAAAGAACCTGTGATTACATGGAGCTTAATCATCACCAGAGTCAACACCAAGAAAAAAATCATCACGAGCAGAGTAGAGACAAAGCATGAGTCAGGTAACAGAGATGAAACAACTTGCAGGTTGAAAGTCGACTTGAAACCTCCGAGAACTAGAAAAATAAACCACCACAAGGAACAAGAGAAGGCACATTGTTGATAAACAACCACAAGAAGCAAGTGAAGGCACAACGCACCCACAGAGCCGAACCAGGCCACGATGAATACAAGAATGAACTCCAAATTTCCCTCGGCAGGTGTGAAATGATCACGTTTGCGAAACCAAGGCCAATATAAACGGTAGAACGAAAACATAAAGTGCATTAAAACCTCACACCAAAACCCTGGTATTGTTTATTCGAAAAATCGACAAGAGTTAAACGGTCGTTGCTACGTGTCCCTCCTTGGGATTGTCACCAATTTTTGGTATCGAAGCAAGTTAGTTTCTTTCTCTCAGTAAAGATTGAGGTAGGAAGAAGGGTTGGGGTAGAGCCATCAGAAGAGTAGTAGATGAAGGGCTACGAGAAGAGATTAGGACTTTAACTGCACGTTTGGCAGTAGTGGAAGCAGGAAGGCATAGAGATATGGAAGGTGGGGATGACAGTGAGGAGGAAAACACAACCACGATGGATGGGTCAGATGAAGAGGGACCTTGAGGTTAGTTTGGTTGGCTAGTAGCAAGCCAAGACCGGAGCTTTCTAATTATGATGGTAGTTTGTCCACAAAGGAATTCTTAGACTGGATAAGTGATCTAGATAAATATTTTGAATATGAAGAAATCAATGAAGACAAGAAGATCAGGTTTGTTGTCACCAAGTTGAAGGGACATGCAGCACTGTGGTGGGACAATGTGTAGGTAGAAAGGAGGAGATTGAACAAACCATTGATTAAAAAATGGGATAGGATGATTGCTAGGATGAAGAGAAATTTTCTACCTAAATATTACCAAATTACCCTTTATAGACAAGTACAAAACCTGAGACAAAGAATGATGACCATAAAGGAATATACTGAAGAATTTTATAAAGTAAACCTGAGAGTTGGTTATGTTCAAGATACCCCTGAAAAAACAGCAAGGTTTGTAAATGGTCTATGAATGGAGATCCTAGACGAAATTAGTTTTGTTTCCCTTAAGACCATAGAGGAAGCCTATCAGAGTGCTTTAAAGGTGGAGGAAAAGATTGCCAGGAAACAGAATGCTAGAAGAGGACATGATTCTGGCAGAGGTAGGGGACAGTCCTTTGGCAGAGATAGAACTGCCAACAACAATCAAGAGGGTAGAAGTTCGAAGACTTCGGGACAGACTGAAAGGGAAGGTAACACCAGAGGAGGAAGGTCATACTAGCGAGGAAGAGGTAATGGCAGAGGCAGAGGAAATGCATATCAGTGTTACAAGTGTCACAAGTGGGGAAACAGGTCCTTTGAATGTCCTAAAAATGAACAAACTGGACAGAGGGGAGCATATGTTGCTCAATGCGATGAAGAAAAGGCACCGCCATAGGAGGTGGAAAATATGCCTGAAACCGGGGAAGCCTTGGTGTTGAACAAGCTATGATTGAAACTAGCTAAGGAAGTAGTTGATCAAACGTAGAGGAAAGCATTGTTCTGGACTGTGTGCAAGTCGCATGGGAAATGCTGCAAATTAATCATAGACAGTGGAAGTACTGATAATTTGGTAGCTACTGAAATGGTGGGGAAATTGGGTTTGAAGAAGTTGAAGCACCCAACTCCATAGAGGGTGTCTTGGTTGCAGAAAGGTCACCAATTGCTGGTCAATGAGCAGTGCGAAGTAGAGTTTCATATTGGCAAGTACAAGGACAAGGTGACTTGCGATATCACGCCAATGGACGTGTGCCATATTCTGCTGGGCAAACCATGGCAGTATGATAGGAAATTCATCCATGATGGGGAAATAAATTGTTACAAGTTTGTTAAAGATGGGATAAATCATACACTAATTACCATAAAGGAAGAGGATGCTGCGGAAACCAGTGCAACAAAAGCATTACTGTTAGGTGGAAAAGATTTTCTGCGATAGATGGAGGATGAAGAGGTAAAATATGCAGTTGTGCGAAGGCCAAAACTAGTATTGATCCATAATGAAATCATTGACTTACCTAAAGAGATATAGGACATGTTGCAGGAATTTAGTCATATTGTGGTAGATGATCTATCAGAAAAATTACCACCAAAGTGGAGCATTAGTCACCATAATGATTTCATTCCAGGAGCCAGTTTTCCAAACAAAGCTGCTTACCAGATGAGTCAGAAGGACAATGAAGAAATTAGGAAGTAGGTGCAAGAGTTGTTGGATAAAGGACTGATTCAGGAAAGTTTAAGCCCTTGTGCAGTTCTGATTGTTTTAGCTCCCAAGAAAGGAGGTGAGTGGCAGATGTGCACTGATTCTCGGGAAATTAACAAGATCACAATCAGGTACAAGTTCCCTTTACCTCGGATGGATCATATGATGGATTGTTTGAGTGGAGCAGCATACTTTTCAAAGATAGACTTGAAAAGCAGCTACCACCAAATCAGGATTCGAGAAGGTGATGAGTGGAAGACAACTTTCAAGACTAACGAAGGCTTATATGAATGGTTGGTTATGCCATTTGGATTGAGAAATGCCCCCAACATGTTCATGCGTTTGATGAATGAGATGCTGAAAGAATTCATTGGTAAATTTGTGATTGTATATCTGGATGATATACTTATATTCAACAAAACGAAGGAAGAGCATTTTCGGCATGTGAGGTATGTATTGGAAAAATTGCAGCAAAATAGATTACTGATAAATTTGAAAAAATGTTCTTTTTCAAGAAAGAATTAATTTATTTGGGATTTGTGATTTCTGAGAATGAACTAAAAATGGATTCAGAAAATGTTGCAACCATAGTTAG
>APFE031342462.1:0-12893 GCA_000404065.3 Pinus taeda | reverse complement strand
CCAATGTCAAGGCAATTATAACCCTAACCTCAGAGCCATAATGTCTCCTGACCAATCAATCTTAATTACCATTATTGTTGATTCAATTAATGAAATTTTATAACTTCAGCCTGGCCAGAACCTCACCCCCATTTCCATTGGCGAATTACTTGAAAAATCCACCAAAATGTCTAATTCTGAACTCAGCTGTATTTGCCATACCTTCATGGAAAAGAATAATCTACCCAAAGATCCCCCTCCCTATCTGACATGTTTTTTCACTGAGATAGGCAAAGATATTGTTAATATGATTGCTACCATTATGGGTTTCAATACTAGTGAGTTTGTTGATGAATTGACCCTAGTTCTCATGTCTATCTTCACCCCTCGACAACATCCTCCTGTCAAATATGACTATGCTGCATTCATTGTTGAAAAAATCCATGACCAGTTCATGAGGCTAGAAAATGAGAGAGTGTTTAAGTATTCTATAGTCATATATCACCTCTTCCTTTTATATCAATCTGACAAGTTCCCTTTCTCTTTGCATAAGCTTGATACACGAGGTAGCCCTAGGTCAATCATTTTATAGACATTTATCTTTCACTACTCATCCTCTTCTTCCTATTCATATATAGATTTCTTTGATCAGTTTGTCCATCCTATAACTACCATAGTGACAGGAAGTTCTCCTCCTTCTCCTCCTAGAATCAATGATGAAATCAAAAGAATCCTTTAGTTGTCAAAGAAATATGGGATAGGTGACTGGTACTTATACCAGAATCATACTAAGATTAGAGTCTGTGGGTGTGAACTGCCTCCATTCAAATTGCCCAAATATGTCCCCATGAGATTATTTTCCCTGGAGTACTATAGGAAAATAATCAACTTTGATCAAATCCATTTCATGAACGCAAAGAAGACCACCTAGCTGAGAATCAAAAACCACTTAGGCCCATTTGTGTGCAACAACAGAAAGGTAGGGCAAAAAGTAGAAGAAATCATAGAGAAGAGGATGCATTTAAAGAAAAGCTTTGCTTGGGTCTATGATCCTCATAGTTTCATCTATGATAGAAGGATAAAACACAAGTTATGACCTTATATAGATCACAACATCCCTGAAATAGAATAGTATGCCAATATGAATGAATGGAGGGAAGGGACATTGATAGAGAAAGATAGTGATAAAGTTGAAGTTTAAAATGTGATGAAAGATTTGGAGAAAAGACTTGACCTGGACTCCTTTGTACAGGTGCATGCTAACTCTTCCTAAAGGCTAGCCCAGGAAACCAGTGCTCCCACAGTGGATCCTTTATAAAGGAAAACTTAGGAAACAGGTCCATCTACATCAGAACAACCATCTACAATAGAATAACTAGAGAAATCAAAGCAGTAGCCTAAAATCTCTATAGAGTTGGACCCACAACAGCCACATCCAGCTCAAACTAATATGGGAAATCCTCCAGTACTACAGACTCCTCTAAATGAGGAAAAGAATCTAAGAGAGATGAGAAGCAGCTACCCATCGAAGCATACCCACAGATCAGCCCTTTTCTAAGAGGCAAAGGATGAATCCATATTCAAAAGAGGAATTCATAGGAGAAACTACATAAAGCATGAGAAAAGAAGGGACAAATAGTTTACAAACATTCCCAAAAGGTGTGACACCCTCAAGTTCACATAGGCAAGAGCTAGAAAGACAACAGAGCATAGAAGTTTCCTCTCTCAAGTCTTCTTCTGAGAAAATTATAGACATAAAGTGGAAGCTTAAAGAAATCAAGACAAAGAATGAGAAAATGAAGGCCCAAGCCTATGCTCAGTACTTAAAGATGGCCCCTACAAACCAAACTAGATTGATGTCAACCTTTGACATGAAAGAGGGAAAAATGCAAATGAGTTTCTTGAAGCCCACAATGCTGCAGCCAAAATCCTTGGCAGATTATCTCAAAACTGACTTTGAAGTCATGGCTAAAGACATCCACCCTATTGATCAGATTGAACTACACAAGCAAACAGGTGAGATGGTCTACTCAACACTAACTAGCAAAGCAATGATGGTTCATAGATAGAAAAATTCATTGAGCAACACCACAGCCCAATTGCAGCTGGATAAAGCCTTGTCACAAGCAAAAGATAACAGAATAAAATCATTGGAAGAGTTAGTAATTGAGTTGGGTCACGACCCAAAAGATGTTAAGGCAGCAAAAAGCTTAATTAATAAAAAGAATGAAGACATAGATGCACTTAGAAAACAGTTGAAGTTGCCACCACTCATTCACCCTCATACTGCTGAAGTGATAGAGAATAAAAATGAAAAAGAACTTTTGGAGTTGGTCCTTAAGTTAAACAAGCAACTAAAGGAAACACAGTAGGAATTAGAGAAAGTAGTGCAGTCAAGGCAGAGTGAGTCAACCACACAGCCTCAAACTGTAGTGCCAGTAGTTTCAACAACATTCCCTTCCACACTGGAAACTATTTTAGCACCAAACATTCCTTTGGCAACAACTTCACCCATAGAAATAACAGGTACATCACAAGCAGGTACATTGACACAGAGCACAAATGACTTAATTAAGTCAATGGAAGAAATGAAAATCCAAGTCACAGAGCTACAGAAAGTAAAAGAAAAATTCACTACTTTGGAGTAGAAATATGATATATCAAAGATGAATTATGCAGAAGAAATAAGGAAAAACAAAAGCATGACACAACAAATTAAAGCATTGGAGAAAGATATATCATTTGAAAATCCTTTAACAAACATTAGGAGAATATTGTGGACCAATATCATTGATTCTATTAATGATATTTGGTCATCAATTCAAAATATTTTTGAATAGATTGATTTAGTAAAGCTTGCTTTTGAAGAAATTAAGAAGACTAGAGAAGAGTTGGGCATGAAACCTGAGGAAGCCATCAGATTAATCAATTTTATGAACAATAAAAATAGGCAACAGTTAGAACAATTAGACATTGAGGATAGGATTGCTACCATCCTCAAAATAAAGAAAGTGTTGACCAAAAGGAATCTGATGCAAGGCCTGGAATGAAGATGTCAAAGCATGCAGGAAGATATAGATGAGTTCATGAAGAAATTTGACATCTTAAGAATGAAAGGACTCCCCAGTCCTTTAGTCATCAATGATAAGTTAATGGTTCAGATTGAGTACATTAATAAATTACATCAGCAGGCTGACAGTCAAGCTAGTTCATCTTCAGCCAAGGCATTACCAACGGGGAAAGTGTTGTACGATAGTTTAGAGAACCTCTTTTTTATTGAACATGAAGTAAAGCAATTATTCCCAGTACAACCCAATTTTGTAAAATATACAGAAGCAGATGAAATTTATAGGAAGCTGACAAAAACAACAATACCAAAGGATGATTGGTGGACCAACATGACTGACATCTTATAAATTACCATGGTAAACAATGGGGTAAATAAAAATAGTTACTGTAGTAAATTTTGGTAAAAAGGATAAATACTGGTGAACAGGTAAAGAGTATCAGTTACAGGTGAAAGAGTATCAGTTAAAAAGATCAAATCAGATGTCCAGCACAAATTTACTAAGACAACAACAAAATGCAGATTCGTAGAGCATGCCTCCAGCTCCTTCAACAAAAATAGGGACAACAAACATTAGTTCATTATCTGTCACTATATTCGAGACCATCTGTCTCTATATCTGTGTAAATAGATATTTTATTTTCCTATAATAAATCTCATTTAATTATGAGATATTTTGATGTAAATTTTGTATAGATACTTCTTTATTCGAAGTATTAGGGGTGGATTCAAAGACATTTATATAGACATTTTCTTCTGAAATTGAAGTTCTATTGTACCAAGACTTGTATGGCTTGCTGAATCAAGGAATAAAGTAAAGACTATTCACAGGAAACTTGTGTCAAATAGAAATCAATAAGTATTCTATATCACTTGTTTATTATTTTTTTTCCTCTGTTTATTAATAATCATAGGTGTCTTCGTAAAACCTAAATGATAAACGAGTAATGATTTTTCAGAAATTGCTTTACTACACTCTGTTTTAAATTGTTTATCTTCTCAATGTTTTCTGCTAAACTATCATAGTTAGGGAATTCTTGAATGCTCCCTTACTTTGTAGTTTATCCCCTTGGTCCAATTGAAAAAAGAATTCTTAATTGCTCTTTGTTGATAGGCCTCTTCTGTTCCTCATTTTGACCCTGGTTAAAGGATTCTTCATTGCCCTTTCTCCTTGGTTAAGACCATCTCATTCACTTGAACTTGACATTTGCCTTTTCTTTTACTACCTTGCCCTGTGAGTTTTTCCCTTTAGTAAGTGATTGATCCAGTTAAACTAGTATTCAATTGACTCCATAGCCCAATGGTTTGAAGGCCTTTCTCTATCCATCTGTTCCCAAAATTCCACCATCCAACCAAAACCCCCTACAAGCTTTCATAAATAGCCTAATATCTCACAAAACAAAGCTAAATCATAAAGAGAGAGCCCTCTCTAGGTACATATTGGCTAGATTCTGTACTTAAAAGATTGGTTTGTGGTTACCTCGGAGTGTCCCTTCTCTTGATAACTTCTAAGGGAAAATCTGAGTGATAACATAGTGGCGACTCCACTGGGGAATCCAATTCCTCAGACAAAACAAATCTTTAAGAAACATAAAGTTTGATTACATGCATCTTAAAGAATTCATAGAAGTTACTTTTATGTCTTCATAAGAAATTGCAAAATGAAAGGCCTGAAATCTAGCTTCAAAAAGAACTCGATACACTAGGGATAATCAGACAAGAAATCTATGTTAACCCTCAACCCATATTCAAATCCCAATCCTATTTTGTCAAGTGGCTTTACCTAGAAGACCTATCCTTTGATGAGTTCTTTGAAACCTCTTTGTTTCGAACTTCATCCGACTCTGAATTGATAGACCTAGTCCAAGACCCAGAGTTCATCAGAGAACTTGAAATCCAAAGAACTAATTTGTCAATTGACTGATATTTGCAGAACTCACCTCAATATGATCTTACCACTAAAGAAACCTCTAATCCTTCTATAGCTACTTCTTTTTCCTCTAGCGCATCATCATTCCCTCATCTCTCTCAACCTCAAACCACTCCACATTTGACTATAACCCATAGTTCTCCATCCACAACTCAAACATCAATTGTTACCCCAACCCTAGCCTTTGTTTCACCTCTACCAACAACAATGGCCAGCAAATATGCTCCCCTGGCACTACCAGCCAATTTAGGTGCCATGCCCCAGGACTACCAAAGTAAGATTATTACTTTTGATGGCACTGGAAACTATACAGGCTAGCAACACACTAAGAAGATGACTAATTATTTTGAAATTTATGAAATAGATACTATTGATTTGCAAATGAGAATATTTGTTCAAATTTTGTCTGGGGAAGTTAGAACCTGGCTCAGAGCCTTAACACCCAATAGTATAGATAGCTTAAGAACTCTCTACCAATAATTCTTGAACATATGGGAAAAGAGGAAAGACCCCCTTTAGATTTTATCTGAATATGAGAACCTAAGAAGAGGACCCCATGAAACTGTCTAGAACTATTGCACTAGATTTAATAGTGTGTATAGTGCCATTCCACTAGATCTTAGGCCCCCACCTGGTTTAGCCTTAATCAAATTCTCGAATGGATTTGATTATGATATGGCTTTTCAGCTGAGAGAACGAAACCCCCATACTTTGGAAGATATGCAAAGCATAGTAGTTAGTGTTGAAGCCAACCTGCTATACAAAAGATCCAAGGTCAGGACTAAAAGGAGGATACCATTAAAAGAAGAATGCTCACCCTTCGAACGAAAGCTAGATGCCATAATTGAAGGAATGGATAGACAAGGAGATAGAGTGGAGATAATTGAAAGGAAATATCCTTGGGATAGCAAACAAATTAATGAAGGGAGAAATCCTAATTTTAGGAAAAATCAAAACCATAACACTGGAAAGAATGGTCCTGACCAAAACATTAGACCTCCTTTCCAGGAGAACTATGCAAAAGCTTCTCACTCTGAAGGCCCAAAAGAAGATACCTAAGTCAATTTGATGGGGCTTGATGATGAAGAAGAAGTTTTCTTATCCCAAGATAATCAAGAGGACCACATAATTAAACAGTTCCAAACCAAATTAGGAGAATCCTTCAACTTTAAGTAGGGATATGACTCAGCCATCTTTGAGGCGCACAAGAAATGCAATCTAAGAGGTAGGAAAATTTATATTCCTGAAACGAACAGGAAAACTGTCCCAAATCAACCCAAAAAAGGTAAGACAGTAACCAAACCTTTGCAAATTCTTTCTAGACCAGACACTAATCCTCTTGACCCCATAATTGAATATATCTTTGATAATAGATTACATACTATTCTAGAATAATAGATTACATCATTGTTGTCCATATCTTCATTTGAAAGACAAAAAAAAAAAAAAAAAAAAAATTAATAAAGACATGCACAAATAAATAAGCATACACATGTATATGTGTATATACATAAAACGTAACACCACATTTGTATTTATGTTAAAAAACTTAATGTTATAATGTTACATGAAAAAAGAAATCTAGTGTTGCATGAACCAAATGATATAATAGTTTCTACAAATATAAGCGTCATTTCACAATACAATAGAAAAAAAAAGTGGAAATAGAATAAAACCGTGGCCAGTATTCAAAATCTCCATTTTTACATTTCATGATGTAATATGAATCCACAATATTAATATCAATATGAACCAGTGATAAAAATGATTTTGAATGATTGGTTCATATAACTCGTTGTTTATGTCTAAGTGGTCTGTTGCAAAGAGAATAACAATGGGAAGTTTAAAAAAAAATAAGTAAATCGAACAACATGAAAAACGATGTAAACAACTTTCTCAAATATTACTATGAATATGATGAATTTATTAATCACATAAATATATGAAAATGATTATTATATTAAAAGTAAATCAAGAGGACAATAAAACCAATTCAAAAAACATACTATAAAGAAGCCATTGTGATGGCTGATATTCAAAACCTCCATTTTTGCATTTCATTATGTAATATGAATCCATAATATTAATATCAATATGAACCAATTATAAAAATGATTTTGAATGATTGGTTCATATAACTTGTTGTTTATGTCTAAATGGTCTCTTGCAAAGAAAATAACAATAGGCACTTAAAAAAAAAAAGTAAATTGAAAAACATGAAAAACGATGTAAACAACTTTCTCAAATATTACTATGAATATGATGAATTTATTAATCTCATAAATATATGAAAATGATTATTATATTAAAAGTAAATCAAGAGGAAAATAAAATAAATTCAAAAAACATACTATAAAGAACGTGACAATGTTATTAGTTGTATGTCATAGAGATATGGACTTCAATCGCTCCTCTTCTTTCTTCCTAATTGTAACATATGCACTATCTTTCATCTTGGCATAACATTGAAAAGAGAAAGGCGGTGCAATGCGTAAACCATCTATTGATTTCACTCTTGATATGGCTGTGAAGGTAAGGCCTTGCTGCTCTTTATTCCCGATATCAACTGACGCTCATTCTAAAATCAACCCCTATGACTTGTGGATTGTAAGAGCCCATGCCATATTCAAAGGAATTTGTTTTTAATTTCCTCTTATCACTAGTGTGATAGGTACAATGTTTTGATTGCTTGCATCAAATGGAACACCAACATACTTATCAAAAACAACAATTGTGAACATTGGAAGTTGAGATGGCTTAGAGGTAGGTGTATAAAATATATCATTAACATAACCAATTGCACCATTCACCAAGCCAGCTTCAACCCATAAATTACATGTCAACATAACACGCTGACCATGACACAACAAAAATTCACGGTCCAATTGATCACCATCAACACCAATGATTTATGAATGCCTTGAATGCTCAACAACACGTCCTGCAATTGGAGAATTTAATGATTTTAACATATTCCTATTATGGAAGGATACCAAATTATTTATTGGAAACATGTGAACTACTGCATTAAATAAATATTTTTCTCTAGGATGCAACATCATATCAGCCCGTGACATAAGAAAGTCCCAATCTTCAAGAATTGGTTCAACTTTCCTTGTTGTATTACATGCATACCAAGGCTTATCTCTCACAGGAGGCAGTTGGCCAAGGTCACCCACAAGGATGATGGATCTTCCACCAAAAGGATAATTCTTTTTCTCTGGAAATGCTTCTCATAATCGAGCATCTATTTGCATAAACAACCTTGATCCTAGAAAGCTCATTTCATCAATCAATATATATATATATATAACATGTCACATTTATTCTTGGAATACTGCAAGTGAATGCCCCTGTAGTGGCTGCATATCTTTAATTACAATTTTTAGAGTTGAGTGTATTGTTTTTGCATGTATATTAAAAGAAACTATCCCTATTGGGGCAAGAAGAAGCAAAGGGATTCTTTCATTACTTGACAAGTTAGAAAGAGCTTCAAAAATACAATGGATAAGGAAAGGCTTCCTAGTGCCCATAGTTCCCTGAATAATCATAAGAAGAGATTCACATATCTCATATTCAACAATGCCTTAAAACAATTTCCAAAGCAAGTTGTTATTTTTCTGACAAAGAATCTGGAGATGCAAATGTGTTGTTTGAAAGGTCAACAATATCACCCCTTGATTTTTCATTCCTTATAAAATTAATAGCTTCTTCTGCAACATCATCAGAAATAGTTGTACTTTACCAATCAAAGGATATATCAAAGTCCCTTCAACCAAGGGTGTGAAGACCATAAACATTCACATCATTTAGTGGAACCAAGAAAGAGAAAATCTTCCATTGACGTGTTTCGAACCAAACAGTGTGGTTCATTGTCAGGACAAGTTGAAGAAATAGATCCAGCTTTGCATGCTAAATAGTTTGTGTAGAGCCTCCAATGGCTATCTTGACCAACGGCTAATTTTGACTAAGGGACCGCAGTCAAAAAGTCAAAATTGATAATTTAATGGGAGTTAGTTATCATACCTTCAATTATATAAAAGAAGAACTTATAGATGTTGTTTACATTATTAGTTTATTAAAAATTGTAGCTTATATGGGAATTAGAAAGACCTAGTGATCATATATAGTATATATTTATATATATATATATATATTATATATAATAATATAATATCTATATATCTATCATATATATATATATATATATAATATATAAGTGCTTATAGCATGATAATTATGTAAATAATTATATATTTATTAGAAATGTTAATAACTAATAATAAAAAACTATTAAAAATAAATAGAATTAGTTTAAAAGGCTATAATAAAAAATGGTAAATTTAAATGGAATTAGTGTAGGTTAAAGACCAAATACATATAATAAAAAATATATAAATGAAAATAATTTAATATGGTGATTACAGTTTAGTAGTTAGGTTAAAATTTAAATTTAAAAATTGAAAAATATTAAATGAAATTAGTTTAGATTATAGACACATATATAATTTAAGTAATTTTAGGACGGTGATAGTTGGTTATAATATTTATATCATTACTAATATAGGTTTCTATCAATAATTATGGATAAATACTAAAAGATACACCAAAAATAAAAATGAATAAAAATCTAATAAGTAACGCTAAAATAAATAAATCAGTCAATAACTGAAGTAAAGAATATAAAATTAAAATAAATTAAAAATAATAATTAATATAATAATAATTAAAAAAAAAAGAAGAAGAAAGTATAGTATATATATAAAATAATTTTTAAAAAATTAAAATTAAAAGGACTTAAATATAAAATTAATAAATAATATTATACTAATTATCATTAATAGTTCACAATTATATTCATTAATATCTACCAGGAAGAAATAAATAGAAAGAGCGACCTAACATAAAAAGAACGAGAAGGACCGGAAAGGGACCAAAACGAGAAGGATAAACCTTAACGCAAGAAAAGAAGATGAAAAGGGGGGGGGGAGAGGGAGGAAGAGAAGGACTAGGATGAAAGGGCAGGGATCCAACATCTACTGATCTTCCAGTCGTCATCTCTATTGAGATTGTTAGGCCTTATTTCGATCTCAATAGCTTCCCTAAATTTACGATGATAGAACTAAGCAACCTTGGCAGCAACCTTGGCCTCCTCAATACACACCTGATGCTTGGTCATTTCCACATGCTCTGCTAATGCTGAAGACTTGGATCTCCCATGTCTTAGGTCGACTGCATGTTCGCTGATCCTTTGATGGATGGAGCACCCTGTTTCCCCAATATAGGGGGTCCCACAAGAACAAGGGATCAAGTAGACACCCTTCATGTCCTTAGGGTTAACAGGATCTTTCACCGATCGGAGGGAATTGCGAATGGTGTTGAGGGGCCTAAAGGTTGAGGGAATATCATACCTCTTAAGGATCCAAGCAATCTTGTCCATGGTTCCTTGGACATAGGGAAGATGGACACCTAGACGACGCTCTTTTGGCTCTTTCTTAATTAACGCATTTTTAGAGGCTTTATGGAAAGGCTTGTGACCTAGGCGCCTACTATATCCATTCTCCACAAAGACATTAAGGAGATAGGACCTCTCCTTATCAAAGCTCTCACAATTAGAAACCCTAAGGGAAAGAGTAGTGAGGGTGTTAAGAACACCCATCTTCTGAGCAGGGAAATGATGGGAATCTACATGAAGATACTGCTCAGTATGCGTTTTCTTTCGGAACACAAAGTGGGAGAGATAGCCATCCTTGTTCCTAGATATAAGAATATCCAGGAAAGGGAGGCAAACATTGAGCTCTTTTTCCATGGTGAACTTAATGGCAGAGGACTGGCTGTTGAGGTGATTAAAGAACGATCCAGCTCCTCTGGGCCATGGGGCCAGATGACATTAGTGTCATTTACATACCTTTTCCAAAGCTTGGGAAGGAGACAAGCCGAGGCTAAATCTTTGGCTTTGAAATCTTCCATAAAAAGATTCGCAACAATAGGGGAAAGAGGGGAACCCATGGCAACACCACAAGTCTGTTCAAAGAACTCACCCTCGAAATAGAAAAAAGTGGAAGTGAGACAGATCTCCACCAGATGCGCGGTATCGGGATCTGTTAGGTGATAGATCACTTCCAAGGCCTCCTTTATAGGGATGCAAGTATAAAGGGAGACAGCATCAAAGCTGACGAGAATGTCCTCAGGGCTAAGCTTAATATCCTTAAGGTCCTTAATGAAGGATGCATAGTCTTTCACGAAGGACTCAGTGCGGCCAACCAGGGGCTTAAGTTTAAGGGCAAGGAACTTAGCCAAAAGATAGGTTGGACCGCCAATGGTGTTGATGATAGGCCTCAGAGGGGCCCCTTCCTTGTGAATCTTTAGTAACCCATAGATCATAGGAGAAATGGGACTGCTTTCAATGACCTTGTGGCACAGGGAACTCACCGAGTTATTAGATTTGATGGCGAGAGTCACTGTCCTAGAAATCTTCTTCAGAGGGTTCTTGGGCAGTTTTTTATAACTGCCACTATTGTGAAGATGATCTAACATCCTCCTACGGTAATTATCCTTGTTAACGATGACCATATTTCCTCCTTTGTTCGCCTTCAAAACGAAAATATCTTTGTTCTGATTTAAGGATTTTAGGGCAGAGAATTCCTCATTGTTGAGGTTCTTCCAAGGGGGCTTAACCTTTCTAAGGACAACAACACAATCCTGTCTAATAGTGTCCTTGATATTAGCCCCGAGGACATTCTCATCAGCTTTGATGTTGTCTCGCTTTATACTTGCTCCCTATAAAGGAGGCTTTGGAAGTGATCTATCGCCTAACAGATCCCAATACCGCGCATCTGGTGGAGATCTCTCTCACTTCCACTTTCTTCTGTTTTGAGGGTGAGTTCTTTGAACAAACTTGTGGTGTCGCCATGGGTTCCCCTCTTTCCCCTATTGTTGTGAATCTTTTTATGGAAGATTTCGAAGCCAAAGCTTTAGCCTCAGCTCATCTCCTTCCAAAGCTTTAGAAAAGGTATGTAGATGACACTAGTGTCATTTGGCCCCATGGCCCAGAGGAGCTGGATTGTTTCTTTAATTACCTCAACAACCAGTCCTCTGCCATTAAGTTCACCATGGAAAAAGAGGTCAATGGTTGCCTCCTTTTCCTGGATATTCTTATATCTAGGAGCAAGGATGGCTATCTCTCCCACTCTGTGTTCCGAAATAAAACACATACTCAGCAGTATCTTCATGCCGATTTCCATCATTTCCTTTCTCAGAAGATGGGTGTTCTTAACACCCTCGCTAATCGTGCCCTCAGGATTTCTGATTATGAGAGCTTTGATAAGGAGAGGTCCCATCTCCTTAATGTCTTTGTGGAGAATGGATATAGTAGGCACCTAGGTCAGAAGGCTTTCCGTAAAGCCTCTAAAAATGTGTTAATTAAGAAAGAGACAAAAGAGCGCCATCTAGGTGTCCATCTTCCCTATGTCCAAGGAACCACGGACAAGATTATCGGATCCTTAAGAGGTATGATATTCCCTCAACCTTTAGGCCCCTCAACACCATTTGAAATTCCCTCTGATTGGTGAAATATCTCATTAACCCTAAGGACATGAAGGGTGTCTACTTGATCCCTTGTTCTTGTGGGACCCCCTATATTGGGGAAACAGGGCACTCCATCCATCAGAGGATCAGTGAACATGCAGCTGACCTAAGACATGGGAAATCCAAGTCTTCAGCATTGGCAGAGCATGTGGAAAAGACTAAGCATTAGGTGTGTATTGAGGAGGCCAAGGTTGTTGCGAAGGTTGCTCAATTCCATCATCATAAATTTAGGGAAGCTATTCATATCGAAAGAAGGCCTAAAAATCTCAATAGAGATGACGGCTGGAAGATCAATAGATGTTGGATCCCTGCCCTATCATCCTAGTCTTT
>APFE031342451.1:1205-22243 GCA_000404065.3 Pinus taeda | reverse complement strand
AAGAGGCATTAGGAAATTTGGAAAAAGTTCTTATTAGGTGTAAAGAGACTAACCTTTCATTAAGTCATGAGAAATGTTTTATGATGTTTACTGAAGGGATTGTTTTGGGCCACCATATTTCAGGAGATGGAATTAAGGTTGATAAATAAAAAGTTGAAGTCATCTCCAAGTTACCAATTCCAAATTGTCAGAAAGATGTTAGAAGTTTTCTTGGGTTTACTGGTTATTATAGAAGATTCATCGAAAAATTCACTAAGATAGAATCTCCTCTCTTTAAATTACTTACCAAGGACTGTGAATTCAAATGGGATCCTGACTGCCAATCTGCATTTGAAGCTTTAAAAACCAGAATATCTGAAGCACCCATTTTAAGGGGACCAAATTGGAAACTCCCTTTTCACATTTCAACAGATGCTTCAGATACAGCTCTAGGAGCTGTGTTAGGTCAGAAGGATTTAATTCCTTATGCCATTTATTACACCAGTAAAAATTTGACTCCCACTGAGTTAAATTATACTGTGACTGAAAAAGAATTCTTAGCCGTTGTTCATGCAATTAACAAGTTTAGACACTACATAACAGGCTATGAAACCTTTGTCCATACTGATCATTCTGCCATTAAATACCTCATGAATAAACCTGTTACCAATGGCAGAGTCACAAGATGGCTTCTACTTTTACAAGAATTCAACATTACTGTGTTAGATAGACCAGGAAAGCAAAATACAGTAGATGATTTCTTATCTAGATACTAATGAAGATTCTCCAGTAGAGGATAAGTTTCCAGATGAATATCTGTTTGCAGTAACCACTAAAACTCCTTGGTATGCAGATATTGCTAACTATTTG
The DNA here is from genome assembly GCA_000404065.3 of Pinus taeda. Taxonomy (NCBI): domain Eukaryota; kingdom Viridiplantae; phylum Streptophyta; class Pinopsida; order Pinales; family Pinaceae; genus Pinus; species Pinus taeda. The sequence goes on along the minus strand of APFE031342451.1, from coordinate 21,394 downwards.
GTTACAGGGAAAATACCTTCACATCTATTTCCTAATAAAAAAAGGAAAATCATTCAGGAGAGTTCAAAGTATTCTTGGATTTCTAATGAATTGTTCAAAACAGGGCTAGATTGTATGATCAGAAGATGTGTGCACGAAGATGAGATGCCTGACATTCTTAAGGCATGTCATGATGAACCTTGTGGCAGAAACTTTGCTGACAAGAGGACGACCTATAAAATCCTTTCTTTAGGATATTATTGGCCTTCTCTCTTCAAGGATGCAAAGCAATATGTTAAAAGGTGTGACAACTGCCAAAGAGTTGGGAGACCAACTCCTTCAAATGAAATGCCTCTACAGCCACATGTACTCATCGAACCCTTTGAGAAATGGGCTCTAGATTTTGTTGAACCTATTAATCCACCATCTAAACAGAAAAAGTATATATTGGTTTGCACTGATTATGTTACTAAGTGGGTAGAAGCCAAGGCATTGCCTTCTGCCACTGAAAATTCAGTTGTCCAATTTCTTTTTGAGGATATATTTACTCGTTTTTGTGTCCCAAGAGAAATTGTGATAGATCAGGGAAGTCAATTTACATCTAAATTGATGGAAAAGCTGATGGAGGAATACAAAATCAAGCATAGAAAGTCTACTCCATACCATCCGCAAGCAAATGGCCAAGTGGAATCTACAAATAAAGTTCTTGAGAGCATCATCACCAAGACTGTTCATCTTCACAGAAGAGATTGGGCAGAGAGGCTTCCTGAAGCCTTATGGGCCTATAGAACTACATGGAGGAACACAACAGGACATTCTCCCTATGAACTTGTTTATAGGAAAGAAGTCTTGCTCCCCATTGAGTTTCAGATCAAGACCTTCAAGATGGCAGTTCAGTTGGGGATGAGCTTATCAGAAGCCCAAAATCACAGAATGGACTAGTTAAATGAACTAGATGAAATAAGACAAGATGCAATTTTGAGGACCGATCTAGTTCAACACCAAAGGACCAAATGGCATGATCGATTTATCAAAGAAAAGAAGTTTCAAAAAGGAGATTGGGCGCTACTATTTGATTCAAAGTTTAAAGACTTCAAAGGGAAATTTCAAAACTCATTGGCTTGGCCATATGAGATTGATGAGCTTTAGTAATGGCAGCAGTCCGAATTCAAGAACAAATTGTGAGTCTCCACATTCTCTTATTGTGAATGGTCACGCTGGGATCTACATAAGCCACTCTCAAAAGAGGACTTTGTCAAAATTCAAGAAGTTCTGCAATGAGGCTAGTTGGAGAAGAACCTTGTTCCTCCATCAGCCTTAATCTTTATTTCTTCTGTTCTCGAAAAAAAATATATAAAAAATAAAAAAATAAAAAAATAAAAAAAAAGGAGAGAAAAATTTGTATAAGCCTGAAAACCAATCTTGGATTGGCAGTCTTATGCAGAAAATATAAGGTGAAAATCAGGGTCACCTGACACTTTATATTTTCACCCATCATCTTCATTCCATTTCGCTTATTCCATTTTCATTTCATCATTTCATCCACTTCATTCACCATTTTATTCATCCAATCATTCTCACTCCACCTCATTTCTTTCCATCCATTCATCCATTAAATTCCATCCCACCAATAAAATCATTGTCAGATTTATTTCACACAGCTATTTTGTGCAGACAGAAGGGTATTACTGCAGTTTCTGTAGCTGAGGAGCAATTCTGCAGCCAATATCCCAATTCCGCAGCCAATACTCTTTCTGCACCTGCATATAAAAAACACAGTCTGTTCCATGAAGAAATCTGCAGCACAAAAGTCATCAACAAGGAAATTGGAAAAAGGTCATGTAGTAGCAACAAACAATGAAATGTTAGCAAAAGGAATCAAAACGCGGACACCTAAGGTATGATCTAATTTCTAAACCTACGGTTATAACATTTTTGCATGGTTTTTGGGTTGTGTTTTTTTCGATTCAATGTAATGATTACCAATCCTCTCCATGACTCGACCGAAATCCCCGTATCTCTCAGCCCTAACGGCCATCATTCATCACGATTTCAAAATCTCACACACGGCAACTCTTCCATTTAAATTTTCGTACCTAAGTGACGTAGACAATTGTACTACGGCTCTCTGCATTATGATTCTGCAGCCAAATGTACACTTGTGACCGAAGTCTAGGGACTTAGTCGTTTCCTCTCATCATTCATAACCCTCCTACACATGTATAATCTCATTCCCGCAGTTGATTCACTCCCGCATTCTCCTTGTTTGTCACTGCTCTGCCTCATTCATTACTCTGCCACTGTAACCATACTCCACTTCATTTTTCTCCTCTGCTAAATTGTGACCACTGTTGTGAGAGTATTACGGCTGTTATGGTGAAGACGTAATCTACTGTTGAAGTTGTAAAACTGTTGTGTTGAAGCCACTGCTGAAGCCGTATAACCCTTTCTCCACAGTATTAAAACAAAGCTGATGGGTAAACTTTTGAGCGCAGAGCCAGCGGGCTCCAAATTTCTGGAAGGATATCCCGAAGTCAAAGACGCTTTGCAGAAGGCAAATTGGCTCCAGTGCATAAAGAAATTCAAGGGTTATCATAGAGAAGTCACAAAGACTTTTGCACGTTCTTTCAATGAGAAAGACAACCAAGTGGAGATAGGAGATTTGAAGTTGACAGTCACCGAGAGCAGTTTGGCACATGCCACTTCACTACAACAAACTGGGGAGAGATCGTTCAAAAACCGAACAGTACAAGGCCAGCAATGGAAGCAAATTCTAAAGAATCCAGGTATGGACACTAGCATCTTTACAAAGGGAATCCCTGTTAATCTTGTCAAAGAAGAATGGACAACTTTGCTTCTACTAGTACAAAAATTCTTTACATGTGAGGGAAGGTTTGGAGTTCTATATGTTTATCATGCCAAAATTATGATGCATTTTTTAGGAGAGCATGGCATTAACCTTCCATAGTTTTTATTCTCAAGCCTTAGAAAAATGTGCTCCATAGTCCAAAGAAACCCAGGAAACATTGAGCCACATTTATACCACCATGGGCTTGTCAAAATACTAATTGAAGAACAGTTAAAGGCCAAAAGGGATACCTGGGAAAGATTTCTTGTGAGAAACCACTTCCAAGAGGCAGGAGAAGCCTCTGTGCCTAGAAATAGTAGAAGAAAAAGAGAAGAGGTTACCCCAGAAACTGCTGTCCAAGAAGAAACTGTCCAGGACCTTGTTGAAGAAGAGAATGTTACCCATAACTCTGAGGAAGAAGTTGACCTTGAGTCTGCTGTAGACATTGACCAAGCAGCCCAAGGAATCATAACAGAAACCTTGCAAGAAATATTACAAAAGGTTGTTCAAAAGAAAAAGGAGAGTAGGAAGAAACAAAATGAAGATAAAGGAAAAGTTATAGTCCAGGAAACCTACCTCACTCCTAACAATTCCAATGAAGAGGAAACTCAGCCATTGGCACATAGGTTGGCCCAACTTCATGAGACTGCCCTTTCCAAGAAGATGCAAAAACAAAAGCAGAAGCAACCAAAAGAAAAACAGAGCATCACCACCGTGAGAAGGAGCAGCAGGTTACAAGGTAAAATGAGGGCCACAAAGAACAAAGAGTCATCCTTTATTGACTTGGGCACACCTGAGAAGGTTGCTACAAGACTTGACTTTGAGAAAAGCCCTTCACATGAGGAGCAGGTTGAGACTTGTCCTCCACGTGAGGAAAGTCCTTTTGAACATGAACTTGAGTCTGAGCATGAACTTGAATTTGAGCATGAACCTGAATCTGAGCATGAGCCTAGTCCAAAGAGGTCACCAGAGATTGACCCAGATCAGCAGAGATTATATAACTACTTGGAGACATTAGAACAAGTTGTTGCTGGTCCAAGCATTGTTCTACCTCTTGAACAATAGGTTCAATCACTGAAGCAAGAAATATTTGAGCTGGAGGTACTGAATCGCCACATCAAACAGGAAAATGAAAAACTGAAGGAAAGGAGCAATGTCGACAAGATGGTTCACGATAATACAATGCTTCATATGGGTCTTTTGCAAAAAGAAAACAAAAAGCTAAAGAAGAAATGCAGGAGGCTAAACAGATATTTGATCAATTTAAGATTCAGATGCTTGATGAAAAGACTAAGAGTTGATATTTCTATACAGAGGAAGAGGAGAAGATTAGATGTCTTAGCAGAGGCATCTCAGCAGGTGGATTAAACGATATCTTCATTGCATGAGGACATGCAATACCCTCTTAGTGGGGGTATGTAGAGCCTCTAACTTGCACCTATTTATCCATCATTGCCTACAACTTTTCCTCACTTATCCCTCTCTTTTGCCCTATTTTCCTCATAAACTTACCCAGATCATTACATTTGATGTCTTTAAGCATGATTGGTTGACTTTGCTAAATGTTTGACTGTTTGTCTAGATTTTTGACATATGCACAGAGTTTCCGCAGCTGTCTGGCAATTCCGCAGCCATTCAGCAATTCCGCAGCCTTTTCATTGATCGCCATGTTCCACATGTCATTTTGAGAAACGAATCACATGGGCACGTGGGAATGAAGGTGTTGAAGGTTCCTGTGCTATTGGCTTGGTCAGCAACGCCACGCATACCTCCGGTCAACGAGTATCCAACTTCGGTCAACAAAGCCAGCTCAAACAGTGCTGCGTGAGCTGAAAGGATATGTCACTCCAAATTGCAACTCTTCCACTCTACGCAGGTCATGGGAGACATAATCCAACCTTGGATTCAACCTCCATAACGACCGTACCTTCCAGATCACCCACGGACCTATTGACGTGTTGCTGAACCATTTAATTAGCATGGTGTCAGTTAATTTTCAGTTTCTTGTTTTACGCAGTAGGCAGTTGTTTACTTGCTTATAAAATCCAGCGTCTGCACACGCTTGAAGATTAGTCTTTAGTTGTTTCATTCATGTAATTGCCACGCTTTTAGTGTGCACAGAAACTCTATTTTGAAGCTGTTGTTTCAGCACTTTTTGACTGTAATTTCTGCATTATGAATTAATAGCAGACTGTTGTTTGACTCCTTTACGTAGCTGATTTTTCTTTGGGCTTTGTGGATGGAGGGCCCCCGTTCATAACAGCCTTTGTACAGTAATTTACTTTTATGTTTTTACCATTCACTTCCTTTGAATTCAGCAATTTTCCTTTTCTTTAACACATTTACATATTTGATTTAATTTCATTGTCATTTCATTTCCACCATTTACTTTAAACTGATCAGGACTGTCTTTTGCAGGTGTTAGCCCGAGATTGTGTGTCTTTGTGTATTTTCTTTATCTCTAATAGTATTTTCAGTTGTCATATTCATAAGTTGCTGCCTTTACTCTGTTTTCCTAGTTGATTTCTAGTTTAGTTTCTCAAGTCGTATGCTAACACATTGATGGTCTCTTTATCATAAGCTGTTCATCTTTAAGAGATTAGAATACTGATAACTTACAGCTTGTTTTGAGTAGTTTTTAGACTTATCTCTAACTACTTCTTGATCGTGTTTCACATAGTACTATATGTCGGAAGCAAAGAGTTAGGAAGATTTAAACATTATAACTGGTCTTTAAAGTAGTTTTTCTTATCTTTTTATTGCAGCAGCATGAGTAGTGACTAGTGCTATTAGAAAGTGGTTTTTTCTATTTTTCTTTCAGTTTCATTTCAAGTTATTTCTTTCAAGCTTTTTCCTTTGCAAATTTAGAAGGTAGTTAGAAACCACCAATAACACACACTCACTCATTTAGAAATCACCTTACACAGACTATGACTCATCTGTTTATAAAATCTCCATTTCATCTTAGGAAGATAAATTGATCACAAACAACACCCCCAAGCAAAAACAAGATTTAAGAGGTTGCCTAAGTACATATAGTACACCTTCACTTCATCAGCTTACGAGCCCCGGGTTGGCAATTAATGAAATCAATTTAGAAACACTAAATTGACCAAACAATGGTCTTCATTGTGATTTTGCTCATTTCTTCTTGCTGCATCAAGATAACTTTTTGAGGTGGATGCTTGAGAAGTTTCTCCATTATAGCCCAGACCCGTCTTGTTTAGAGGAGACCGCTGCACATTGATAATCTCATCCAAAGTTTCAGATCCTTTGACAAACTTAAGATTAATAGCTTTTGTTTTCTCAATCTCTTTTCTAAGACCAACAATTTCACCTTCTAATTTTCAAGATGTCTTTCCTTTTCATCAATTTGAAATTGTAGAGTATCAATGATCATATTCTTCTCTTCTATACATCTCTTAAGTTTAGTAATTTCTTTATGAAAGTAATCCACATCTATAGCATCCATATAATCATCATCTTCAAATGCCATTAACAATTTATATTCATTACCTCGTTCATTTTCATCACTGTTTGATAGACCATCACTGTCTTCATGAGTGTAGTAGCTTTTCTTACTTGAACATTGTTTCTTGTTCCATCTAGAAGGTTCCTTTCCTTTATCTTTATAAGGAATTTTTGTAGCATAATGACCTACTCTTCCACAAGCAAATCATTTAAAAGGCAACTTACCTCTGAACCTTCCAGAACCCCTTTGAATATTTCTGACAAAGTTTGATTCTTCTTCCTCTTCTTCTGGGACGTGGCTTGCTTCATAATAATCTCCTTTTCCTGATGCATTGAAAGAAGCTTCTCTTCTATCTGATGGACCTCCCTTTCTCATTTCATAAGCAGTTAGAATTCCATGTAGCTGAGACATAGTAAGAATTCGTAGATTTTATTTTTCTTCTATTGCAGATACTTTAGATTCAAACTTGGGGGACAATGATCTTAGAACCTTTTCAACCACAATAGCCTCTTTTATTTCTTCACCCAAATTTTTCATACAATTAACAACTTCATCTACCCGAAGAAAATAGTTAGCCACACTTTCATCATTATACATCTTGAGAGTCTCATACTGAATCCTGAGAGTTTGAAGTTTGGCACGCTTTACCTGTTCATCTCCTTCATAGCTCGTGACAATTTTGTCCCATATCTCTTTTGCGGATTTATAGTGCATTACCTTCATGAATTCCGATTGGGATATACATCCTAATAGGGTACTGACTGCTTTTGCATTTGTTTCATACTTCTTCTTCTCGTCTGCATCTGTAGGAGTAGTTGAACGAAAAGCATAGCCTGTCTCTACGATGTTCCAAACTTCTGTACCAAGAGATTGAAGATAGGCAGTAACTCTTACCTTCCAATAATTTAAGTTTGTCCCATCAAAAACCGGTGGCCTGATAGATGCTTCCTTCTCGTAGTTGCTCATGATAAAGGATCTTCCTTCAAGCGATCAAGCTTCTTTAGAAGGAACTGCTCTGATACCAATTGTTGAAAATAATACTGAGAGGGGGGGTGAATCAGTATTATCTAGACCTTTTACCAAATCTTCTTTATTTATTCTTTGAATTATTTTTGCATATCAGTACCATAAAATAATGAGCATGAACAATAAAAATAGACAGTGACATCAAAGAACACCAGATATAAGGTGGAAACCCAATGTGGGTGAAAACCACCTGCTGCAATATGTCTCTAACTTATTTCAATTTAGAAACTCCTTTTACAATGGTCTTGTACTGGTGCATTCCTTTACCAATACGCAGGCTACAAACTGCAGAGAGATACAACTCTCTCTCGTTTTCCAGTCTCTCCTGGAAGGGAGCTACAACCCCCTACTTCTTTTCAAGGACCACTTTTCATAAATTTTCAAACTGGATCCATATACTTCAAATGATCATCAAGTACAGATAAATTACAGTCAGCTGAAATAACCAGATCAACAATAACAGAACTGAACCCAGAACACTTTATCAACAGAAAAATTCAGCCAACAGAAGATCTTAAAACAGATACACAGTTCTCCTTCTACTAGCCTGCGTCACTACGCACTTCACACTCTGCTTCTCTGTGTACACCCGCAGAACTCCTTCTGCTGTACTACGTGACCACGCAGCTCCTTTTACTGATCTGCGTACAATACGCACCCAAAATTACTATCGCGCCGCGTACTGGCCAGTAGGCACGCACCCAGGAGAACAATCGCGCCGCGTACTGACATAGCAGGCACGCACCCAAAAGAAAAATCGCGTCGCGTACTGATACAGTAGGCACGCACCTGAACCACTGTCGCTCTGCGTACCCACGCACTTCTCCCTCGTTGCCTCTACGTACCCACGCACTGACCCTTCGTCGCTTCTGCGTACACACGCACTGCTTCCTTGTCGCCTCTGCGTACCCACGCACTACTCCTTCGTCACCTCTGCGTACCTCTGATTAGGGCTGAAATACAGTCAGATGCTCATATCTGAACTTGCGCTCGAGAGATCACCCTTCACAGATTCGCTTCCAACTTCTCTTTTATAGATCAAGATTTTAAACCGAGAACCCAATAGATCAGATCTTAAGATATTCAACCCAAAAGCATACTAAGCCAAATGATCTCCTTTACTTTATATAGGCAAGCTCTTCCTCAAATCAAGGATCATGGGGCTCAATAATAATAATAAAATAAAACAAGACCACAGGCCAAAACCATGATAACACAATACTGTCGGCTAAATACCAAGGGTACAACATAAGGAACCCCACGTGTGTGCGCTTTACTGCCTTGAAGTGTGTGCACTAGGGGTACGCACCTCATGAATGGGTAAACTGCGTGTCTGGACGCGGTCCCTGCACAACGTTCCTGTGGGTACGCATCTTCTGAACTGTTCTCCTGTGTACTTCTTAATTTTCATCATATTGAGAGCCTTGCCATGGGTGTTGCCATCAAGTACAACATCTGTAACATATAACCATACCAGAAACATAATGCCAACACATTATATATGCAGTGAATTCAGAGGTTAACTAATAATAAATCGTTGCAATTTCTAATGACTATCTTCTTCAAACTCAATCCAAACAATTCTGAAAGAAGTAACTCTGAAAGAAATTCATAACATACTTTGCAATTGTACTTAACCTATCATGAAAGAAAATGAATCTTAATACAACTGTAAAGAATCACACTTGGCAGTCTTAAATGGAATTGAAACTAACTCACTCAATGATTAAAGAGAACTATGGAAATTTAACAGCAAACGATAATTGAACAACAACTAATAATTGAACAGTAGATGATAATAGAACAACAAATGATATTTTAACAAAAAATAACTATATTGTAGAAAGAGATCAATTCTATCTCTAAAATCTATGATAACATTACTTGGAATGAATCAACGATCTAATGATGGAACTAACATAACTAATCCAACCAAAATCACTACTCATATATAACACACTGCTAAATATAAATCTCAAATGAATAGCAAAAAAAAATCAGAATCGACAATCCTCATGATAATCAAAATGATATTAACTTAACATTAACAAACAGTAAAGAATAAAATAGAAAATATTATAGCATAGGTGAGGCAATAGATCTTCTCTTGACCAGGCCCAGAGTCGCCAGAAGTCTTCATTATTAGATACTCATAATATAATTATGGTTTAAACACAGTCTTCCTCATTAAAATGAATAACAGAGTTACAACACCACCAAAGTAACAATATTATATTTTCAAAAAACTAATTATAAACTGTGAATTTCTGAATTAATCATGCAGTTTGTCTTTTGGCCTTATATATAACAATTAGAAAAGTAAATAGATAAAAGTGAATCCTCAGGATCAGGGGATCCTGAGGATTTCACAATACTCGATCTATTTTTGTCATAAAATAGCATCGGTCTGCCCAGTCTTATGTTGTACTTCCTTGCCTTTGACATTATCTTTTTCCTGTATGAGATGTTGATGTTTTGTCAGTTGAACAACTATTGTCCAATTCATGTCTTCTCCACATAAAGATAATAAAAATCATTTTTTCCTGCTTAGATTCATCTAATTTGTTGTTGATTACTTTTAACCAACTTTCGTTGTTATTTCCTCTACTTTTATCCATAAACAAAGATAATCATATCAAGATGAGTGCTAAGTAAAGCTATTACCAAGGAGAAAACATACCTTTTTCTTGACTCAACACAAGATAGGCTTGGGCCTCTATGCATTGTGGTGTTCCAGTAGGCAGGGAGGAAGCTTGATGATTGATCTTACGAAATTTGCAGTTCAGGTTAGGCTTGAAGAAGCTACTGAACAATTCTGGGGAGTAAGGTAGTCTGCTTAGCTTTGGAATTGCACAGTGCAACTGCCCCCGGGGTATAGTGATTGCGCACTATGTAGTTCCAGGAAATAGGGTTGTGTCACTGAGGCCTAAGACTGCGTTGTGTACAGTTCAGTCAGGGTCTGATGCATGAGATTTGTTCGATCGGGAGGATTTTTGTCAAAATGGATAAGTATGGGAGGTAGGAAAACTTGTGATGAACTTGAAATTGTGATCACAAACACAACAGATTTCGATGACATGACAACATACACCATTGGAAAAACAAGACAAAGCATTACCCTCTGTGAGACTATCTAGAGCAAAAAGAGACAAGTGTGATATTTTAGATAGACCTTAGTATGACCATGATGTGTTACATAGTAATTTGTTACTATCCTCATCTCAATCCCTCTGTTGTGTCATGTGTCAAATAAACATATTCATAGCTTCTCATTGATATAAGAAGATTAAGCAAATGCTCTCTGATGCTACAAATTGACCCTCATTCCTTGAATTTCTACCTCATCATGAGTAAATCCTTAATATACGCAACGATCCCATGTCATAAATGGTCTCATCGTGACTTTGTCGCAGGTGTACATCTATTTCCCACGACGGTCGGATTTCTAGACCCGGCGCAAGGTTATGAGCTATATATAGCGACGATGAGTCTACGTGCATTGCCTCCTATCGATGTCATCATGGAGACTTAGTTTGCGGCTAGTAATGATCCAGATTGGGTGAATTTGTTCCAATAGTTGGCCTTCTAGATGTCTCTAGACCTGGTTATTGAGTCAGTTTGGGTCACCCTTCCCCCTCTGGAATGGTAGTTCTATCTATTGTGCTACCTTCCTTGAGGATGAGCTCTTTCCCCCTCATTTCATGGAGACTCCTCCTATAAAAGCACTCACCTTTGCTATGATTTGCTAGTTCTTCTGGTTGGGCAGTGCTGCTAGTGCTTTTGAGTTTGATAGATAGCTGGTGTGAGTGTGACAAGTGTGGGATTGTTAATAGCTTGTGAGAGGTTGTAGAGTGCCCTTAACTTTGTATTAAAGCTTATGAGAGAGATAGATATTGTATGTTGGGAGCCCCATCCTAGAGGAGTGAATGCTTGGAGGAACATACTGGCTGGACCCACCGAGAAGGCTTGCAACATCAAGACTTGGTTGTAAGCTTTGCTCTTGATTTATTATTAATAAAATAAATGATGATTTCCTATGTCTTGTATGTAATTTACTTGATAGATCATGATTTCTTGACTTTATGAGTAAATAGATCATTGTTGTTCTCAATTACGCGCTCTGTTGTTTTCTTGTGTTGTTTCAGGATTAATTGCTAATTAAGGAGAAGGAAACGGAAGCTATAGCAGCGCAATGGAACTTCATCAACCACCAACTTGAGGTAAGCCTCCAACGATGATCATTTAAGGGAATCAATTGTTTTTTTGTCTTTTTTGTGACTGGACCCACTCTAGGGCTAGAGGGGTTTCCTCTGTCCACAAAGGGAACACTTTCCTGCATCACATGATGACACTTGTGCGACAGTGCTTAAAACTTTGTGTATGAGCGCGAATTTTGTTTACATAGCTAAGACAACTCGAACAAACAAAGAAAAACCTTCAAACTCGCCAGAAAAGGACCACAAGCATGATAAAACACTCCAACATGCCAAAAGACGAACAAGAAAAAAGAGGTGAGAAGACTCTGAGGAGTCTCATGAAATGAGCTTGAGTGATTGCAAAAATAAAGGGAAAGACCAAGGAAGACTTTGAAATTTGAGTGCAAGCCAAAATTTTGGAGGGTTTTGCAGCTGCTACAACACTTTGTGACACACTGGTTGAATGCTAGCTTCTTTGTCTTGGTTCATTTTAATGCAGGGCCTTAGTCCTTCAGGAAGTATTGATTCATTATGCAGATTACTTTGGTTTTTCCACTTACCCCATGGCAAACATAGTTCCCTTGATATCTTCTGAGTTGAACACAACATAATATTCATCCAGGTCACATTTTTTTAATTGATAAGGGTAGTTTAGCTCACGAGCTTATGATTTTCAGAGTGTAGTTTTCATCTCTGGTGTTTCTCTATTACCAACAGGCCTGGACAGTACCCCGGTGGAGTCACGTAGGATAAAAAGCATTGCTCCACTGCTAGCCAGCCTGGATAGTACCCCAGTGGAGTTTCTCGCTTCACCTCTCTACACAAGAATCCTATCTCTTCTTTTGCCTTTGTTTTTTTATAAAAGAACTGTGCATCGACATTTATTTATTTTTGGGGTGGAAGAGGGATCCCAACTTATTGTGAGCAGGAGAGGTTGTTCCTTCAGAGAAGCATATAAATACCTTTGATTTAGGTTTTCTCGTTTAGATTTTCCCCTTCTTTGTTTCTACTAGTTGGATAAGCTTGAAAACACCAAAGCAAAAAACTGAGTACAGGCATGAGATTCCCCGACTGGACACAAGTTCATGATTGGACCAAAAATCTCCTTACAAATAGATCATATTTTCTGTTAGGACTCCATCCGCTAAAAGTTACAAATAAATACAAAGAAGACATACACAGAACTTGCCAAGGGTTCCAATGTCGGTTTAGGGCCTAGTGATCCAGCTTTGGGTTGCGGTAAAGCTAGAGAGACTAGGAAATAGGAAAATTCCTCACGAAGTAGGTGGAGAAATCCAATGGCATCCATGCTTTTTTGGCCTAGTGATCGGGTGGAGATCACAATAAATCATGTTATGATGTGTTCATTTTGTTGGCCTAGTGATCTGAGATGGATTATGGTAAAGCCTAGTTTATATTGATGAAGGTGAGGTGGTTTAGCCTCAGTATGTCATGGTTGGTTCTTTTGGTTTGAATTCCACATTGATGCTTGGAATATGGCACGGGGTGAATGGTTGAAGAGATATTTGGCTCAGCCATTCTACGGTCGAGCGGAACATGGAATTCATATCCCAGGTTTGGTTTTTGCATCATTAATGAAAGGTTATTTCTCCTTGTATTTATATGAGATTTTTGATGGATTATATGTAGTTTATATGGCTATACTTTCATGAGTATTTATGTTGTTATTATGTTGGCTATATGTGTGTTTTATGATAGCAGCTATGTATGGCTCTCAACATATTTTCTTGTAAATGAATGGATGATGTATCTATGGCCTAATAGATGGTAATGCTGAAAATGGCATGAGGGAACAATGGTTCATAGTGGTTCTTAGATAAGTATGAGATCCCTACACTTAATTTTGTTGCTTACACCTATAGCTTACATGTTGATGATATGTTTGACAAAATGCCTATCATGGCTAGTAGGGATCCGATTAAGTTATTATTTAACTTATTTCTTTTGCATCATTGTTTCCCTATTCTTTGACTGATCTTCAGCTATCAATCCATTTTGAGAAATCACTTGGAATGTGGGCCTGAAAAAGTGGCTCAAATCCTGGTGACACTGGCACAGAACTAACAAATTGGGTCTCTAGATGTAGGAAGGAAATTATATGAGAGTGACTCCAGGTTTATGGATGCTCTCATGCCTATAGCATGAGAGTGACTAAGGCTTAAAATTCCCAAAACATCAGTGGGACCTAGGGACATGATGTCTAAGTGGTTGACATGTCTCCTAAGAGTTCTATTGTTAATGTGGATAGGTTGGTTGATGTGTTCTATTGATTCCACTTCCTTAAGGCCATATAGGAGGTCGAATCCAATCATATTAGCCTCTTGTCACATGTTTACCCCAGTTGGATGGTTACTTGGGTAGTTGTGTGAGGAGGCTGTTACAAAGTGGTATCAGAGCATGGTTCACCCCTCGGACTGGATGGGCTATGTGTTGATCATACATGCATGTTAGTTGCATGTGTGTCTCTTACACTTGAATTCCATGTGCTTGTTACATTTATTTGATGTTGATCATGATGGTAGTAAGGTTTTCATGAGGAACTTGATGATTGATTTTGTGGAATGAATCGTAATGAGTATATGACTGGTTGCATATGGTTATATGTCACTTACATGTTGATTATATTTTTGCTTGACTACATCCTTGTATGTCAGGTGCATTCTTGAATGTTTTGATTACATGTATCAATCTTGTAGATTGATTACAAGAATTGATCGCTTATGCTCGACTACATGCATTTATGTGTATGTGTATTTGATTAGGCATTGCTTGTGCATGTTGATGGTTGCATGTGGAAATCTGTGCAATTTAGTAATGGTTGTTGTCATGCATAAGGTCATAGCATGCATTGTTGATACGGCCTTGCATTGATGACTAGATCCTAGCTAGAATGATGTTTAAGCATTGATGCACTTACTTGTTATGTGTCTATATGTTATTATGTTTATGTTATACATGTATCACATTGATTTTTTATCTTGCAGACAAGGTATCCTCCCCAAATTATACTAAGGTACATTGATTTATTGTGATTTGGTTTATCTAACATATTATGAATTATAGGAAAGAGATCAAATGGCTAGCAAGGTGAGCAGCATGGTGTGAGGCACTCTTCTAATTTGGTAGACACATTGAGAAGCTTCAAGGAAGAGAGAAGGAGTTGTAAGACAGACAATGACCGGATCATACAAGCACAAGAGAAATTGATCTGATAATCACCCTATGAGTGACCTCAGTTGAAGATTTATTAAACAAAAGGTATTACAGACTCATGTGATGGTGTGTGTTTTGTGTTATTGAAACAACGGATCGATCAGATTGCCAATACACAGATATTCAAATGGAAAGATAGCAGCGAAATACAGTAAGCAACACAAAGACACAAACAATTTTTCATAAGGAGTTCACTCTATTCTCCAGGGCTACATCTCTGGTCTAGCTTCAGTGGTGGCCTTGTTTTATTGTGTCTTACAGTAGAGAAATTACAATACAGGGACTCAATGTGAGTTCTCCTGAAGTAGATTTTTCTAGGTAGGGTGGTTCTTTGATTCCCCAAGCCACTCGGAGTTCACACTCTTTTCTTCCTACCAGCTTTGTGACCTTTGGCCTACAATGGAAAGAGCCAACTGTGATGCTCAATCTAGACAGATTCCTCTATGGGACAGCTTGTCTTCAAGCTCTTTGGTGCTCGATGTTTCCTGTGGTCAGTTCAGCCCTCTATCTCCTCTACTTGGCTTTACTGCTCTCTGTGTTCAGTCCTCCTCTCGGGGTTCACTGTTCACTGTCTCTCTTCGTCGCTTGGACTCCTCTCAAAATCCTTCTTCATCCTTTTGACTGTCTCTGTTCATGGCTTTAACCATTCGATCCCTATGCATGTTTGGTTCCTCTCTCACCTGTGTCAATTCTCCTTCTACAGCTACACTTGGAGTTCCCTGTTCGACGTCAGCATGAAAACTTGGGAAGTGCCATGTGTCCCCATCGGAACAGTGCGAGTCTGCTTGTCGATTCATTTCTTCGGTTATGTCGTGGATACGTTCTTTCTCCACCGTGGCAGTCAAACGGATTTCAAATCCCTTTAAATCGTGGCTTAATTCCCTGTCGATTTTGCTTCTTTCATCGAGCGCAATCTTAGCCATCCAATCTGGGCTCCTTCAGATCCAACATCATATGCACATCAAGCGAGGTTGACTTGCTCAACCGATAGTGCACGATCACGGTGGTTTTTCTCTCATCTCCGCTGCCATGGGTCGATCACTGAGTGGGATCGCTCTGCTCTCCTCCAAAACCTCTTACCGTTCAAGGGCACCCCGATAGATACCGCCGGTTTTCCAGAGCGTGGGTCTCGCCTTTGTCCTTTAGTGCTTTTTGTTTCTTCACCCATGGTTCTCTAGCTCCCAACGTGACCAAGGCTTAAGGCTCCCCCATTTCGGCCCTGTTTGCCCAGTGATGCGCGATTAGCACTAAGCGCTAATCGCGCATCAAAATCACCTCCTTTTCCCAATTCGGGGCTCCCAAGGGCTATTTTGACCTCCTAGGTAGTCTCCATGGGCCTCGGTCAGCATGCTTTGACTAATGTCCTCGTCGTTCCACGTTGGCAGCCATTGCCACTGCTTCAAGGCATTTTTTTTATTACTGTTTTGGAATTTTCAAGGATTTGTTCAACTCGATATAGTCAAAGTTCTTGTCAGTCATTTATGGATCCGATTCGGATAAGAAACAAGCAAAGGTTAATGCTATACTCCTTCAAATTTTGTTAGAATTGCAGCAACAAGGGTCACTTTGGATTATCCATGGACATGAGGATAGAACTAATGGGGCATATGGAAGTAGGTCTCCAAGTACACACAAGTCAGATAGATATGATACGGTGAGAGATGGTAGGTTGTTCGACACTCCAGATATAAGGGGTGATGAGCACAACTACTATTCTAAATATGGTTCTGATAGACACCATGATCATCATCGCTATCATTTGTATAGGAGCAATGATAGGGATACTTTCTAGATGAATTTAAGAAAGTGAAGCCACCTACTTTTGATGGAGATGTGAAGAAGCTAGATGATGCAGAGGCTTGGATACTTGGGATGAAAAAATTATTTGAGTTGCACTATTACACAAATAACATGAAGGCCTGAGTAGCGATCTTCAGCTTGAAACGTAAAGGAAAATGGTAGCCTAAGAGGACAAGGCCTTAGTATGTAGATGAGAAGGAAAATATGGCACCACAAAAGAGGTTTAATGCAACTATACTGGGAGATGAGTTGCAACACCAACATAGAGGTGTTGGTACTAGTCAGTTGGAGTGTTGGACATGTCGCAAGGAACACCTTAAGAGAGATTGTCCACAGAGTTAGGGCGATAGGTGTTGGTTGCTAAATTTTCCCACTTTTTACCTACATTTTTATTCCTTTCTTGTACTCATTTCATGTCCTTGTTGGTCAATTTATATTCTAAACAGAAAAGGTATACCTATTGTCATATCTTTGTGAATTGTTAATCGATGAAGCATAGTCATAGGGGATTATTGCATAAAGTGGCTTGCTAATTTAAGTTTCCATGAATATTTGGAGGAATGACGATCAAGACCATGATTCAACGTATGATGACTATCGAGTTGGTAGCGCTATCTTTGGATATCAGCTACAACGATGGTTCAACTTATCTACCAACACAAGTATTATCTTTATATTCTATTATATCTCAATAATCATTATGCATTTGTAGGTAGATAAGTGTCATAATCTTAGGCACTATTAGTTGTTAAATGAAATGTATAAGTAGTGATTATGGGGCAAGGAAAGCCATTTCTAGGAGATATACGACAATTCTTGGTTGTAACAAAAAAACTCTATAATGATATTTTGATTAATACAATTGTTAATCTTTTGAGTGTTTTATAGTTCTTGATCTTGCTTCTAACCAGGTGTTGTTGGATTATATGTGTGCGTAGGTTTATTTTTGTTATGTTAATTCTCTGTTTTGTAATGATTTCAGTTTATCGTTGTGAGTCTTAACTTGTTGTTACTCTGATTGATGTTATAGTTATCACTTGTTGTTACACATTTTTATGTTATGATTGAATGTTCAATGCTGGGTAGGGAAACTGTGGCCTGCATATACCTTGTATTATAGCCTTGAAATAACTAGTTGAGTCTAGGTGGACAATTAATGTGGAATTGGGTGAATTGTGTGATTCATATCTGAACACCAACATTTTTGCATCGTTGTTGGGGAGGCTATTGAAGGCGCAAAATTATTACCAATATTGACCATGGGACCACTCTCTCATCCTAGGGAGGGAATTTTTTCACCCTGCTCCAGGTCCTGAGCATTAGATGGTTTTGTTTCTTTCATAGGAATTGTTCTCTCGTCCTAGGAAGGGAATTTGTTTTTCACCCTGTTTCAGGTCCTAAGCTTAGATTTTGTGGTTGGTTTGTTTTCCTTCTTTTTCTTTCTTTTTATGGGCCAATCTCTCATCCTAGGGAGGGAATTTTTCACCTTGCTATAGGTCCTGAGCTTTCGATTTACTTGTAGAATTTTGTAGAATTTTTCTACAAATCAGCTAGCTTTGATACCATGTAGAATTTTTTCTACAAATCAGCTAGCTCTAATACCATGTAGAAATTTCCCACCTGTAGATCACCTAGTAATGCAATGTACTAAAGCAAAACACTTGATCTACTTCTACAAACAATTTAGAAAAAGCTTAATCAACCATGAGCAACATCAATAAGAACACATATAACTGATAAGAAGGAATCAATCACACATAACACAGAAGAATTTACTCGGGGAAAGAACCTACCTAAAACCCCATCTCTATATTATCATACAAGTGGAAATATAGTCCGGATTACACAAAGCCTTAGCTCGGAAACTATCCAACTCTCAGTACAATCCCTCTGTTTCTCATAGATAGTTAAAGGCTTCTCACAAACCTTCTCCTCTACCCTCCAAACCTCCTATTTCCTTGTGCAGTTTCCTTGGGGACCAAAGCTGCCACATGTGTGAATTGGCCTCTTCACACACTCACTAACCTCTAATCTAACTGCACAAACCTGAAGGAGATAAATCCTCATCATGGATGAGCTTCCTTTATAGGAAAAATATTCATCCAAGTGATCGTACATTGTCCCTTCTCTGATCTCAATTGGGTCTCTGTCTGAACTGACATGCATGAGTTATCCATGAGTGAATACTCAATTATCTGAAATATAGTAGTTACATGCATGCAAGCATTAACTAACTGCAATCTCATTAATTTAAAAAACTGTTAAATTAATCTAACTGGACTTGACTTAGTTAACTAAGCCAACTAATTACAACTCATCCTTATCTCTTTAACTAATGGATAAATTGTTGCATGTCCTCACATAGACTTCAAGTTTGTTTTTCCTTAACTAATTAACTCAAGATGAATTAATTAATTAATTTACAAACTGCTGTTAATATCAAATTCGAATTTTACTTCCTATTTTAGTCTAGGGACTGACTAAAATTAGGAATCCATCATGAACTACTAAATATAGAATGTTATTTTTAGCACTTCCATTTTTCATTCCCTGTTGCCCAAACCAGCACTGGTTCCCAAACTACTATTTTTAGCAGTTTTATTTTTATCACTTCTATTTTTAGCATTGCTTGTTGCCATTTTCAACATTGCTTGAATGTTTTCTTTTTATTTTTTGATTACGTGAATAGATATACAAATAAAATGGGAAGCCAAAGACCCCCAAAAAGAGGAAGGAAAGATCTATGCAGAATTACCTATATCCAAGAAATAATTTCAAAAGTTGAGTCAAGACCATCGCCGCAAGCTTCTATTAGGGTGAAATCTCATACGATATCTGGAGGGCAGTCAGTTTCACAACCATAACCTCCCTGAATAATAGAAGCATAGTTCAGGGAATAAGAAGTAGCAAGCAAAGGATCATGTGAATGGAACATTGTGAGTTCTGAAGAAGGAGAAGAATTGAGGGAATTCATTGCACCAATTTATTAATGAAGTGCTGCTAAACAGACTCAACCATGCATTATATAACAACCAGAACCTGTTGATTGTTGGGTATACGACCAAAGTCCCACATTGACTAGAAGTGGGGAGGATCATGGGTATATAAGGATGGACAAATATCTCCATTGGTATGAGGCCTTTTGGGGTAAACCAAAAAACAAATCCATGAGGGCTTAGGCCCAAAGTGGACAATATCATACCATTGTGGAGATACGTCATGTCTAGAGTCTTTACAAGTGGTATCAGAGCCATGCCCCGAAGTTAGCCAAGTGGATGAATCCTTGGAATGCCGAACGAAGGTGGTGGACCCCGGTAATATCACGATGGGATCCGTGGATGAGCTCGGTTAAATAGGCGGTGTGCTCCAGATTCTTCATGGACGTGTCTTGGTCCCAACACGGTGAAGAGGAGTTGACCTAGGATAGAGCAAGCTCTCAAGGCAGGTGGTGCTCCATGTAAGGTGTGTGCTTCCAATGCATTGGAGCGGAGAATCCTAGTTGGTAGAGAGTGGACGGATGGATAATCATTTGACGGGAGGCTCGATGGTCCTTTGTTCGAGGGGAGGATTGTTGGGTATACGACCAAAGTCCCACATTGACTAGAAGTGGGGAGGATCATGGGTATATAAGGAT
>APFE031342450.1:0-18504 GCA_000404065.3 Pinus taeda | reverse complement strand
AAAATTTATTTTTTTTTATGTATTTAGAATTTAATTTTTAATTGTTTGTTGATAATATATTATAATTTAACTTTTATATGCAATTGCAAGTAACCAATAGTTGAATAGAGTCTATACCATTATCATTATGGAACCATCACAAAATTCACAGCATGAGCATAGTGAAGGGGAAGTCATCAAAACAGACCCAAAATCTCCTCTATGGCAGTATGTGGAAATTATTGGAAAAATTCCCGGAGGTGGTTCATTTAAATGGAAATGCAATGAATGCCAAGATATAAAAAAATGGCTCATATACTAGAGTGAAGGCCCATCTCACCGGTCAAACTAACACAGTGATGCAAGTATGCATTGGGCCAAAAGATGCAAATGGCAAACCTGACCAAGGTTTGAGTCCTGGAAAAATGAAATTCTATGCATCTTTGCAATAAGTTGCTGATAGGAAGCTTGCTAACAGAAAGCACCCTATGGAAAGCTCTACAAGTAGGCCTCCATTGCCATCTAGGCCTACTGCCACATCTAATAAAAGGGCCACTCTAGGCCCTCTTGAAGCATGTTTCAATAATCAAGGTAGAGACATAGTTGATCAACATGTAGCTCGTTGCATCAATGCAAATGGGCTAGCATTCAATTTGGTGCATTCCCCTTACTGACAACAAATGATTAAGGCAGTTAATGAAGCACCAAAAGGGTACAAAAGCCCTGGATATGAAAAGGTCTGTACTACTTTGTTGGCATCAGAGAGACAATTCGTGGATAGATAGCTATAGGCAATCCGGGATACATGGGCAGAAACAAAGGTGTCCATCACTTCTGATAGATGGAGAGACCAAAGAAACCGCCCATTAATTAATGTTGTTGCAGTATGCCCCCAAGGGGCAATGTTTTTGAAGGTTGTTGATTGCAGTGGAATAGAAAAAGATGCATCTTTCATATCCACAATTCTTATTGATGCAATAGAAAGTGTGGGGCCACATAATGTTGTCCAAGTCATTACAGACAACCCACAGGTTTGTAAAGCTGCATCTTTGATTGTGGAGGGTCAATAGGATCACATTTTTTGGACTTCATGTGCAGTACATTCATTGAACCTTATGCTTGTCAAGATTGGTGAGATTGAATGGATTAATGAAATATATGTAGCATCAAAAGAAATCCAAATGTTCATAACAAGTCATTCAATGTCCCAAGCCATTTATCGGGGTTTTGCAAAGCTGGAGATATTGAAGGTACTTTTTTTAATCAATACTATTTGTATTAGAAATTCTTATTTTTAATTACAAATTTATATATGGTTTCTCATTTGAGATTTGACTTTTTGAAACTTGTAGATTGTTGAAACTCGTTTTGCCTTCCACACTCTTGTCATAAAGAGACTTGTGGAGGTGAGACAAGCACTACAAGCAATGGTCATTGACCCTCTTTGGGAATTATGGAGGACTTCCACTTCTAATAGAGGGCAAAAATTCAAGTCCATCATTCTTGATGATGCATGGTGAGACAAGGTCCAATATCTTCTACGGTTCACTGAACCAATCTTGACCTTGATCAGGGCATTTGATACAAATACACCTTGCTTGGGAGAAGTTTATGAAAACATTGATAGTATGTTGGAGAGGATAAGGAAAATTATCAGAGCAAGTTAAAATGACCCTTATGAAACATTTTGTTATCTAGTGAAGGACATAGTTACAGAAAGGTGGAACAAAATGACCACGCCATTACACCTTCTGGCATATGCATTGCACCCTAAATACCATCATTCTAAAATTTTGTCTTTACCTGGTAGAACAGCACCAGACAAAGATTCTGAAGTGCTACAAGGATACAAGACAGTCTTGAGGAAAATTTATAGAGATATGGGAGTTGCAATGTAAGTCCGCCAAGAATTTGGAGAGTTTGTACAGTATACTGGTAGCTTTTCAGATCTAGTACCTATGGATTATCGAGAACATCTTGATCCTATTACTTGGTGGGGCTTCCATGGTGGAGATAGCATTCATCTCTCTACTTTAGCCACCAGGTTGTTATTACAGGTTGCTAGTCTCTCATCAGCTGAGAGGAATTGGAATACATATGGCTTCATCCATTCAATGAAGCAAAACAGTTTGGGAGCGGCAAAGGTTGAGGACCTTGTTTATGTTCATTCCAACCTCTGTCTTCTATCACATGTTGAACCAGAGTATAAAAAAGGTCTGAGCAGGATGTGGGATGTGGAGCCTGAGATCTCTGACTTGAACCTGACACTGAATGCCATGACTCACCTCAACCTACTTGAGGATATTGTTCCACCACCAATCCAGCCTATTGATGCAGCTTCTTACATTCCAGGATCCCCATCATCTCTTCATGATGTAGAGTTGAAATATGCAGAAGATATAGATCCATTTGAGGATCTGTAAATGTATTTACTATTATCATTTATGATATTATGAATCATGATCCTTTTTGTTACTTTGTATGAGGGACAATGCACCATTTCAGTGTTTCAATCTTCATATTTATCATTCAATGTTCTAAAAGTGTTTGATGGTTTCATGGAGTATTTGATTTTTTAGCTCTAAAGTGTTTTTTAAAGTTATATGGATACGGATCTGGATCCGCTAGTTTTATAATAATCCAATATCCAGATATGGCAATTGTACGTGACGTATCCTTGCCATATCTGGATCTTGGATTTTCAAAAAACTAGCGGATCCAGATCCGTATCCATATCCGTATTCGAATCCTGGTAACATAGGATATTTCACCTGAAGATTCACTGTAACAGAAACTATATTTGACAGATTTGTGAGCTGCTCATATCCAGCCCTGTTCACCAAATGCAAGCGAAAAGATTTCCTATAGGTACCCCAGCTAGAAGAAGAGGTAACAGAACATAAATCAAAATTTCTGCACTCTACTGAGCAATTCCATATGATTCCGTATGGCTTTATGGATTCAGTACAACTACATTGCTGTACTGTATGACTGTTCCATACAACTCTAGAAATCATTGCTGAAAAACGCTGTATGGTGGTTGAAATTTTTCAAAAAATGACCTTGCTTCAGAGGAAAAGAAACAATACCTGCTTTCAATGAAACTCTTTTCACTCTTCAATGTGCTACAATAGCAATCCTTCAATCTATCTATGTCGGCAGCAGTCCCTAGGTCTTCACACTTTCACACACACATCAATCTAATCACACTTTTTTGACTCTCCAGATCATCATACAATGCAAAATAAGAGCATACTTACTGGATTAAATTGGCTCTGATACCATATTTAGGAAAACCAAGCGCATAAAGAATCCAAGAAAACTCGAAAGAATTTTTTGTATTGAGTGAATAGTAAGAAAGTGAAAATTTTCTTATATACGTTATAATGGAGTCAAGCCAATCCACTTTATGAATGTAAGATAGACCTAAATACACACTAAAGTGATATAAGACAAAGTCTAATTGACTTTATTAATGCCTAAATCTTATAACCAATTGACCATTATTAAACTAATGTTTACTTTAATAAAGAAATATCTTCTATTTTCACTTCACAACCCTCACAATTCTTACCAATAGCAACCATTTTCTACTGTTTGACGAGATGGATATTCAAAATAAACTCTTTGTTAGTTTAGAACAAATCAAGATTTTTTCTCTAGACTTAAGTCTAGTACCTAATCGACCATTATTAAACTAAGATTTACTTTAAACAAGAAAGTTCTATTTTCACTTCACGACCCTCACAATTGTTAACAATATCAACCATTCTCTGCTGTTTGATGAGACATATTCAGAATAAACTGTTTGCCGGTTTAGAACAAATCAACATTGTTTTCAACTCTAGATAAGGGTCTAAAAATGTGATGTTTTGGATTATAATGTACCTCTTTGGCATCATGTCTGAACTTGTCTTTGCCAACAGCAATTCCAACCAGATTAATGCATTCGATCAACTTGGCACAGAACCTTTGGTTGGAGTTGTCTGAGGCCTTTGCTAATATGGCTTTCAAACAAGGCATCACATCATCATAACATTTCAGAAAATGTTCCTGTATAGATGAAAACTACACGTTACTTTCATTTATTGGAAAATCTCCAAACAAAACATAGCAGATTCCAAATATAAACAGCATATCTGAGTTAAACATAAGCCTTACAAGAATACCTTCGATGAATCTGCAATTGAGGCTAAAGCTGTAAGTGCAACCTCCTGTACCATTTGCTTACCATTCTGAAATAGGAAATAATTAGTAAAAAATATTTCTGGCCACTTCTCAGTGTCATGAAGACGACAATAATTTGCACAAAATAATGAACATGAAATCACCTGTAAAAGAATAAGCAGTCTTCCCACTATTCCATCTAAGTAAGGTGTTAAAACATCTGGTGTACAATTTTCACAGAAGTTAAACAGCGCTGCAGTTGCATGTGCCTGGAAAAACAGCAAACACGGAAAGCATAGATAACATATAGCACTGGAACTTTTGCCAAGCTAAAGAACAATGTCATATTTTGTCAAAATGAATGATATTACGTTTTTTTAACAGAGGCAGAAGCCTAGTATTTCAATCTATCATGTATGAGGGTATGGGATTGGCTAACGATCAAGAGCACCAAACCCTTTATGTACCCCAATAATGGTGGTGTTGATTGTTGAAATCCCGTCATGATTTTAGCGAAAATGTACACTCCACCCAAGCCAAAATTACTAATTAGAAAAAAAAACAAAGAAAAAAGACAAACTTGAAAAATGGTAAATAACCAACATTTAAAAAAATGTACATACTTAAGACATAAGAAAATTTGAGAAAGTTGCCAAAATCATGGCCCGACCCGCGCCCCCCCCCCCCCCCACCAAAAAAAAGGTTGATGTTGCATGAATGTTTTTTAAAATCAGAGTGAAAATCACCAACATTTAAAAAAAAAAAAGTTCATATTTAAGGCATAAGAAAATTTAAAATGTCATAACTATGCCCCCCAAATAAAAAATAAAAAAATCGATATTGCATAAACATTTTTCAAAATTGGCATGAAAATTGTTAAAAAATCAGAAAGGCTGAAAGATTATCTTATCTTGATAATTACTTGAGATGTATTGTTATCTTCATTAGGTCTTCTTTTATCTTCTTATCAACAAGCATACCAAAACGTAAATGCATGAAGATCAAAATCACAAGAACACAGGATATAGGCTCTCAGCTAGGGCAAAACCCCTCTTATGTGGAAAACCCAAAATTTTCTTCTCTTCCTTGAAGAACCAAATCAAATAAGACAATCAAGCCCCTTTGACCAAGACAAAGACTCTCCTCCAACCACCAAGCGAACCCATAAGAATCTTCTTTCAAGACAAGACAAAATCTACCAAAGGGTCAACTCAAGTCAACCCTCAAACTAATCAAATAGGGTTTCGGCCTTCTGCAATTTTGCCTGCAATCTTTGGTCCTGCAACTCGCATTGTTGCCTCAGATTTCTCGCACGTGTGAGCATAAACAAGGTAATTTTTGGATTGAAGAGTTCTTCTAGGGTTTCTTCTTTCTTCGCTAGGATTCTTTCTTTCTTCTCTTGCATTTCGCTCCTATTTTGCTTGCTTACTATTGCAAATCGAACTCTTGATTGTTAAATTAACAAATGAAGTCGAATTCCTTCATATATATATAGCCTTTCTGTGAGGTCGAATGCTCTCTTACCAGGCCGACTTCTCCAGGGACAAGGCCGACTTGTTGGTGGGACAAGACACATATTAGCGTAAAATAATTTTCTTTTATTTACATAAGAAGCCCAAGAAGGGTCTAGAACATGATGATTAAGACAAAGACTCATGACTCAAACCTAAAAATACTCAATGGGTGCTTTGACCTAGAAACAAAATAAATAAAGCATGAAACCCATGTTTATAAATAATCTTTCTTTGATCTTTTACAATAATTTTTCTTTTTCTTTTTCTATTTCTGTTGACAAATATATATGAATTACATGTCATGAGCTAGACAACAATTATGAAAATCGATACTAGTTACATTTTCAACAAAAATCACAAACATTTAAAAAAATGTCCTTAATACATAAGAAAATTTGAAGTGTCAAAAATATGTTTCTCCAAAAAAGGGTTGATGTCATCAACGCTTTTCAAAATCAACATGAAAATAATGATTTTATGCAACCTTTAAACAATCGAGAACTCGGTACAGTTCTCGTTAAGTTGGCAACTTTGTTGTAAATCAACCGTTTCCACATCATCATTAAGATGTCATTCCTTCCTTGCGGGAGCTTAGGTTTTTCTTTCAATGGAAGCAACAATCCTAGGGTTTTGTCCAATAAACCTTACGGCTTACTTATCCAAGCCTTGTTGCTTGCTAGGGTTTTCAAATCAATAAATGCAAGGTCTTCCACAGCAGCACATATGTTATCAACTAAGAATCTTTGTCACCAACAAGTTCATCTAATATCCTTGGTCACAACAAACCAGGTAACTTGGCTTCTTCAAATTATTGTAGCAATGGATTTCATAAAGGAAGATCTTTAGTACCCAACTCCTTTAAATCATATGTGATATCAATTCTTTTAGAAACATAAATATTTATTGATCATAGAGCAATATCAGATGATTCAAATTTACAAGAACTTTGATCTTCATACTTGAAGAGGAACTCGACCTCTTTTCCACAGGGTTTCTTCAAAGGTATGAATAGTGATACCTTTCTTTCATTTTTCAAAAATTGAGCAACAATAGATAATGAAATAGATGTCATTCTTCTAAATATATAATGCAAAGATGCATTTAGCTTCTGAACAACATCATCACACTTTAATCTTTAAATTATGAGTAAGGTTTTATATTTTCACAAGGCTATATTGTTGTGAACCAATGTCTTTTCTCCTTGTCATAATTTTCTGTTGCATGTTGCACTCAAATTGTCAAAGTTTCAAGGAGGCAGAAGTACCAATTTTTTCAACAAGGATCGGATCACATATCAGCGATCCATGTGTCATGGTCATCCCATTTTGCAAGTTATATTATTAGAATAATGCTATTTTAGTGTTTGTTGCTCATCTATGATTGTAATTAGTAGTTTCTTGTTAGAAACTTCTTGTTTCTATATTCTTAGTAGAAACTTGTTGTTTCTACTTTCCTAGTAGAAACTACTTGTTTTTGTAAATTTAGTTGTATTATTTATTGAGCTTTACTGCTCATTGTAAATCAATTCAATTCATTCATTAATTATGGTATCAGAGCACAGGTATTTTTTTTCGAAGTAATTTTTTCACAGTTTGAAAAATTTCATGTTCATTTTGAAATTGCTCTCTAGGGGTCTGAATTTTTTACCGAAGGTGTTGATGCCGAAGACGGAATCCAAAATCGAGAGCATCGTGTCGCCGAGGCACTGTTGTCCCCCGAGGGTTAGCGTCTCTGTTGTGAAGTTCTTCAAAGTGTATGGCTGACTGGAATACTGGCATGTTCAACAATACTTGAAAAGATTATAACGGTTGTATGTTCCTTGCGGCATTTATTAAAGCGGGTTTTCGCCATCACACTCTTTCTATGTTTCAATTTCTATCGATTTATTTACATTCCTACCTGATCTCAGTAGCACCCGCATAAAATCCCGATTCACTATTTGCTGATTAATTCAAGTCACAGTTGTTCGATTTTATTTGGATAAGGAACTCAATAGCGGGTTTTCTTCTCAGCTCTATTATTGCTGGACGAAGATCAGGTCCAAAGAAGTTTTTCTTCTCGGTTTTGAAGCTTTTATTGTTCTTTGTGTTATGATAATACACCAAGAAGCGTTTGTTTGCTTTCATCCACGAGGTATTGAGGTTGCTCCTTCTCGAAATTTGATGCGCGAAGGCTTCTGAAAGGTTCCGACGTCTATTGACGTGAGCTCACCAGCTAATCACACGCCTGTTTCGAGCTATCACCTTCATATATTCCCAATCCCTTCTTCTCATTCACACACGTATATACACATTTGTGTGCGAGGCTGCACGTGGTGATCTGGAGGAATTACGAGAAATCTTCTCAGAAAATCCACTGAATCAGGCATCTGTATCGCTTTGTAGTTTCATGGTCTCGGGTTCAATCTTGGACAGGGTCACTTGAACCAGGAAATCATCGACAGCAACGGCTCACCTCGTGATATTTTGTCCCTGAGGAATTTGTGGCAGCGCATAGCAGGAGGTAGAAATTACTGAGGTTGAAATCTGAAGCTCGTAATTTTTCGACCAAGGTATTTTACTTTTTTCATTTGTTGAAAAAAAGTTCCAATTACAGATTTGATGTGGGTTTTGTGATATCTCAACTGGGTAATCGTCAGAATTTTCTGGGTGCATCGTTTTCCGTGCCTTGATTTTTCGAGTCAGTGGATTTGAATTTTGTTTCTAGCACCTGTCAAATTTTGTCGGATCAGTCGGCATCTGCATTGAAGTCCATGCCAAACTCCTTTGTTGTTTTCTGTGTCTTGGGAAACGTACAGATGGACTCGCTAACCAATCTGATGTTGGAAGGCAGTCAGCGCTTTAATGGCACCAATTATAACATCTAGAAACAGAGGATGTTGACCATTTTTGAATATAGGCGTCTTGACCAACTTGTTTTGGGCAAAGAGCTCAAACCTGGTACAACTGGTCCATATCAAGATAAGTTTGATGATCAAAATCAAGAGGTTGTTATGCTTCTCAAACTCTCTGTGACTGATGATCAGTTACCGCAGATTCCTTTCGGCAAGACAGCTGCCGAAATCTGGCAACATTTGAAGGAATTGCATGAGACATCCAACAAGAGCAGAGCTTTTTTTTTCTCAAGAATCAGTTGTTCTCCATCATGATGGAAGAACATATGTCTTTACAGGAACACCTTAACAAGATAAAAGACATTCGAGATCAGCTCGAAGCCATTGGTCGGACCATGGAGGAAGAAGATATGGGAGTCATCACTTTGAAAAGTCTACCAAAACCTTATGAGCACTTCATAGAAACACTCAACATTACCTCCACTAATGTTGATCTGAAGTTTCCAGAGTTATGCACCAAACTCATGCAGCAGGATTGTTGGAAACAGCAGTTTGGTAGTAGTGCTTCATTAGCCTCCTCAGAAAATACTTTTGCTGCCAAATGTCAGTCCTTTCAGCAGAAAGGTTCTTCTCAGCCTTCTGATCCCGCTAAGAAGAAAAATGTGCAGTGTAATTACTGTCACAAGTTCGGCCACATGAAGAAAGATTGCCCACAGAGGATTGCTTCTGAACAGAAGAAATAGGGAGGGTCTTATTAGCAAGCGAATGTTGCAGAACATTCTAAGCAAAAGGAATCTGCTTTTTACACCTTTATGGCTAAGAGGTCCTCAGATCATAACCCGTCTTCTGCCTGGTACATTGACTCTAGTGCATCACATCATTTTTCTCACAGGCGTGACTGGTTTATTGACTTCTCATCTTTCAGTGATTCTGTGGTATTCGGCTGAGGTGAAGAGTACACAGTGGTTGGCAGAGGTACAGTTAAGATCCAGTCTGGTGGGCGCACACTGATCTCCCTGAATGTGTACTATGTTCCTGATATTGAAATTAATTTGTTGTCTGTCAGCCAAATTATGAGGAACTCTCCTCAGCTTGATGTAGTGTTCAGTGCGCACAAGTGCTTCATTATTGACAGGGAGACTCGTCTTACGGTTGCTGTCGGCCTAGAGGATCATGGTCTATACAGGCTTCTTGACACTGGTGATTCTCCAGAAGTGGCTCTAGCAGCTCGTGTTTCTCCCATCAACACTTTGTGGCATCAGCGATATGGGCATCTAAACATTCAGTATCTCTCTTAGCTCTCTCAAGAGGGACTTGTGTCAAGGTTACCTGATAATCAGACTCAGCAGTTGGGAGTGTGTGGCGCCTGTCAAGCTGGCAAGCAACATTGGTCTTCATTCAAGGATGGAGAATCTTGGCACGCATCTAAGGTACTCCAGTTAATTCATGTTGATATTTGTGGTCCTATGAATACATCTTCAGTTACTGGTTGCAAATATTTTTTGCTTATTGTAGATGATTTCAGTAGAAAGATGTGGGTGTACTTTCTAAAACATAACTTTGATGTATTTAGTATCTTTCAGAAGTTTAAGTCCTTAGTTGAAAAAGAGTCTAGCTGTAATATCATAACTCTTAGGACAGATAACGGGGGGGAATTTTGTTCTTCTGCTTTCTCCAACTTCTGTGATACCCATGGCATCAAACGCCAATTAACTACACCCTACACTCCTTAGTAGAACAGTGTTGTCGAACACCGCAACCATACAGTTGTTGAAATGGCTCGTTCCATGTTACAACACAAGAGTGTTCCGAACAAATTTTGGGCTGAAGCAGTGTTTACTGTTGTCTATCTTCTTAACCAATCACCTACTCATGCTGTTAAGGGGAAGACTCCAGAAGAGGTTTGGTCTAGCCGTAAGCCTCAGATCAGTCACCTCAAAGTGTTTGGCTTGGTTGCATATGTTTGGATTCCAGCTGCTAAGCGCTCTAAGTTGGATTCCAAAAGCCAGAAACTCATGATGACAGGGTACAGTGACCACCACAAGGCCTATAGGCTAATAGATATAGACACTGGTCGTCTTAGCTTCAGTCGGGACGTAGTGTTTGATGAAGACAGAGGATTCTTTCAGTCTCCTACTTCTGAGCAGTATTTTGAGGATCAGCCTCAGTGCTCTTCTTCCGTTAGGTCCACCTAATGGGAGGGATGATGCACTACCTGAGCTTCCTCCGGAAAATAATCCTCCTCTTGCTACTCCTGTTGTTCCTGAGCCTCCTCCACCCACACCTGATATTGGTTCTTCTTATCTCTGACCTAAATGGTGGGCTAAAACTATTGGTGATCTCCGGGATAATGAGCTCCTTGAAGGTAGAACTTCCCGAAATAAGAGCAAACACCAGCCCACAGTAAATTTTGCTCTTATGGCTAACTTACACAATGTTTTTGATCCTCAAACCTATTCAGAGGCTAAGGGTATACCTGAGTGGGAATAGGCTATGGAAGCAAAATTCCAGAGTCTTCAAAAGAATCACACTTGGACCCTGTCTAATCTTCCTACAGGGAAGAAGCCCATTAGCTGCAAATGGCTGTATAAAGTAAAATACAAAGTTGACGGGACCCTCAACAAGTATAAGGCTCGCCTTGTTGCTCGAGGATTCTCATAGAAGGAAGGCATAGACTATGAGGAGACCTTTGCTCCTACATCCAAGATGAGTACCATACAGCTTGTCCTTGCCTTAGTAGCTCAGTTTAGTTGGAAATTCCATCAGATGGATGTAAAGAGTGCTTTTCTAAATGGTGACTTACAGGAAGAAGTCTACATGACGCAGCGTCCAGGATTCAAGGTTGTCGGTCAAGAACAGAAAGTTTGTAGATTAGTCAAAGCACTCTATGGTCTGAAACAAGCCCCTCGGGCTTGGTACATGAAAATTGATAAGTACCTAACAGATCATGGTTTTCAGCAGAGTCCATCTGATGCAAACCTGTATATCAAACATACTGGTGATGATATTCTATTTGTGGTTGTCTATGTGGACGATCTTATTATTACTGGCAGTTCAACACATTTGATCCAAGGGATCAAACAGGATTTGTGCAGCACTATTGATATGACAGATTTGGGACTTCTTCATTACTGTTTAGGGGTGGAAGTCTGACAGACTGAGAACAACATCTTTCTCTCTCAGTCCAAGTATGCCAGAAATCTTGTGGACAGGTTCATAATGCAGGATTGCAAACCTACCATGACTCCTATGGAACCAGGGCTCAAACTTTCAGCTCAGTCATCCTCACCACTTATGGATGAAACTTTATTCAGGCAGTTAGTGGGTAGCCTCATCTACCTTACTGCCCCTCAACCTGATATCAGTTTTGCAATGAGCTACATTTCACGCTTCATGTCAACTCCTAAGGCTGATCATTAGATAGTAGCAAAGCGTGTGCTGCGTATGTAAGAGGCACCACTGATTATGGACTTCTGTACACTCAGAGTTCAGATCCTACACTCAATGGTTACACAGATTCAAACTGGGTTGGTTCGATTGATGACCGTAAATCTACAGCTGGGTATTTGTTTAGTCTGGGATACAGCACTGTCACATGGGCTAGTAAGAAGCATCAAGCAGTGGCTCTCTCCTCAAAAGAAGCAGAGTATCGGGGAGCAGTTAAGGCATCTTGCGAGGCAATTTGGTTTCGACGTATGCTTGCGGATATGCATGTTTCCCAGGCAGGTCCTACTCCCTTGTTCTGTGATAATAGGGAGTGCTCAAACTCGCCAAGAATCCAGTGTTCCATGAATGAACAAAGCATGTGGAAACTCACTGTCACTACATTCGACAGCTTGTTGAAGACAGATCCATTCAATTGCTATATGTTCCCACAACAGAGCAACCAACAGACATCTTCACCAAGCCTCTTGGTTTGATAAGTTTGTAAAATTCAGAGGGTCTATAGGTGTTGTAAATAGATTGAGCATTAAGGGAGGGTATTAGAATAATGCTATTTTAGTGTTTACTGCTCATCTATGATTGTAATTAGTAGTTTCCTGGTAGAAACTTGGTGTTTCTATATTCTTAGTAGAAACTTGTTGTTTCTACTTTCCTAGTAGAAACTTGTTGTTTCTGTAAATTCAGTTGTTTTATTTATTGAGCTTTACTGTTCATTGTAAATCAATTCAATTCATTCATTGATTATATATATTGTAAATGATCTTAATAAAACCACGAGTCTATGTAACAACCTAGGTAAGCCTATAATTTGATAACGAATTCCATCCTAGGAGGTTTTTTAACTTCACTGATTACCTTTGTTTTTCAACACGACTAATTATAAAAGTTTTTTCCCTCCAGCTTAAATCCCCAAAGCTAGGGTGAAATTTATTGTCAAATTATTAGGTGAGTCCTAGTGTTTTAGTAGAGTCTGATGTAAAAATGGTTTAGGAATAATTTAAGTTAATTGGCTAAATTATTTTATTACAAATCACTTGGTTTAATAGATCATATTGAATCACAGATGGGTTATGTTTCTTGAGGGTCTAAGACAAATGTGTATGCCTTCTTTGAGTCTTGTACAAGAAAAAATTCACATGTATTAAAGGGTTGGAAAATAATTAATTTGAGTCTTGTAAAAGAAAAACAATATGTATTAAACGTTGGAAAAAATAACTAATCCCCTCATGTGTGTATTAATTATTTTTTCTAGCAAAATAAATTAAATCCTAATCCAGAAAATTAATTAGTTAGAGTTAAAATTAAATTGTCTAGGAAAAGAAATTCTCCAAATGGAAAAATTTGTGGGTCTTGAAAGAATCAAATTTTAAAGGTCCTCCACCAAGGGAATCTTGTCCTTTTAAAGAAAATTTGAACCCTTAGAACTTGGGGTTAAGTCAAAGTCAAATTTTTTTGGAAATTAGCTCTAAATAATTCATTTTGAGCTAATTAAAATGGAATTAAATGATAAATTCGAAAATTCCTCAAAAATAAGAAATCAAGGGCCAAGATTAAAAGATCTTGAGTATTTATCAACGGCTAAGATTATTTTGACAATGATCAAAGAAACTAGCCGTTATTTTTCCATTTGGAGGATTTATCTATAAATTAGAGTCATTTGAATCTCTAGTCATCTTGATCATTGGCTAGAATTGTTGCTGAAGCATTGTGTAAACTATTGTCCCGCTAGGAATGATTATTTCTATCATAATAAAAGACTTTGGGCTGCAATTCAAGGAGTTCTTGCTTATTGATTTGTGGTATGTGCTAACTACGAGCATCTCTATGTTGTATTGAATATTGGTAAGATCAGTTTTTTCATTAAATGGAGCTAAAATCATACTATTGATAGTTTTGGGCTAATCTTAGGTGGTTTCATTCCCCGTGTGATCTAACAGATTATTTTTTTTAGATAAATACATAGTGTTTGCAGGTATTTCAATCCTTGGTCTACAAGTTCACAAATTTGGGCAGGTATCATTGTTGCTTGGATCTCTAGTTTTTATATGGTGGATTTAATCTTCGTTTGGGCTATAGTGAATCATTAATTTTTCTTAAGTATTTTAGTCATTCCTTCGAGTAAAAAATATTAAAAAATTATTTTCTCAAAATCCATTTAGAAACCCATGTATATTTTGTTAATAAGATTGTAAATTTAAATAGTATTTATTTTTTCTAACTTGGGTTGAGGTTTTAGATTTATTTTGAATATATTTGGGGTTTGGGTGTTTCTATTTTTATTTTTTCAGGTTAGAACAAGGAGTTAAGTGGAAGAAGAGATAGGTCTAGGCCTTTGAGGGTAAGATCTAGTCTCTTGGAATTTTTTGCAGGTTTCCCATGACAAAATTTTCAGAAAATCAAAGAGTTGAAGCATAAAAAAAATTCAGAGCAAGGGTTTTCAGTTTTTGGCTTTCTCGGGGCTAGCTCTACCTCCTCCAGGCCCAGCATTTCTGTTAAAATTGGCAACTAGGGCCAAACTCCATGTGGGTCATCTTATTTATAGCAGCTGATATTTTTCTTGGACTCCTCTCATCGAGAGGTGTAGGATTGATCTAAAGATCATCTGATTCCGATAAGTATTCATGGAGTTATGAATTTATTTGTGTTATAAGACAATTCGTCAAGGTCGGCCAGCAACCAAATAAACCTCACATGTGCTTAACGTTTTAGTATAAAAAGAGATGACTTGATAGTCATTTCTACACACACTTCTTTCTTGATTTCTCTCCACTTGTCTTGGGTTTTAGTGGAAGAGAAATCTAGAAGTGCAAGCCCTAGACATTGGAGGAAAAGAGGTTGCCCTAGCCGCAGCAAAGAAAGGCAGCCCTAAACATTGTTCTAAGGCAGCCCTAACGCTGTCCTAAAGGCAGCCCTAAACGTTGTTCTAAGGCAGCCCTAAATGTTGTCCTAAAGGCAGCCCTAAACGTTGTTCTAAGGCAGCCCTAACGTTGTCCTAAAGGCAGCCCTAAACATTGTTCTAAGGCAGCCCTAAATGTTGTCCTAAAGGCAACCCTAAACATTGTTTCTAGGTATGGTTTAGAGCTGGAAAGGCAAGCAGCAAGGCTAGATAGTGCTGCAAAGATGCATGGACAGCAATGATAGAGTCACATGGTGCAGCAAAGGACAGTGGGACAGCAAGCAATGTTAGCAGCTAGATAAATGGGACAGCTAGGTAATGGTGCTTGGTGCAACAAACAGTGGGACAACAAGCAATCATAGGAGCAGCAATGGATGACTAATAGTGGGACAGCAGTATGCCACATGGGACAACCATGGTAGCATGGTGCAGCAATGGCACATGGGGCAACAGTGGCTAGCATGGTACAACAATGGCACATGGGACAGTAATGGCAGCATAAGGTGTAGTAGTATGATGTGTGCAGCATGGTCATGAGGTCCACCATAGTGATGATGGGTGCAGCATGATGACGAGGTGCAGCGCAATGATAGGTGAAGGAGTCACCTTGGAGAATCAGTTGAAGCAGCATGTCTTCAACTAAGTTCAGCTACCTCATATATCATCTACTTAGAGATGATCTATGCTCTTACTTAGATAAGTCAAAGTGTTGACTTTTGTTATATGTACTCTCTCCCTCTCTCTCTCTCTATTGAACTATTGAAGAACATATAAGAAGAATTGATCAAGTGTTTCCCCACATTGGGGTTTGTACCTGGCTAGCACCACATCTTGTGTCCTCTTGTCTTGGCTTGTCTTCTGCGATCTATGTTTATATTCTATCTGCAATTTACTTTAATGCTAATGTGATTGCTAATTTGGAAAAGATATTGAGCTAACTGTAAAATTGAAATAAATTGCTCTAAACATAGAACATACCTAAAATTAACATGGTATCAGAGGTGAGGTGAAGACAAAGTCCAAGCAAGAGCGAAAGAGCAATCACCGAAGACAGTTGGGAAAGGACTAAAGGATCAGTGGATTCCTCATCCCTCTTCAAATTCACCTAGGTGGAATTTCCCAAAACGATTTCTAGGTATTGGACAATGCATGTGTCTAAGCCTCCACGCAAATTTTGAGACTTGGAGTACATTCCATGCTACCAGAAATCAACACTTGCTCTTAGCGAGGAATGTGCTCTAGCAATGCACCCTGTTGAAGCATCACTCTGTTCTGTAACATCTCCTTCTTTGCTGCTGATGTCTGACATCCTATCCACCAACTACTGTGCAAATGTTGCATATGTACTGTTCCTGACCCTGCCACTGTCAACACTACATTCGTACTGCAACTCTCTCTCAATTCTGCATCCGTGTTGCTGTTGGCACTGTCACTGCCAATATTGCATCTGCACTACAACCTTCTCCAATAGTTGTTGCTACTGCATCAGCAATGAAAAAGCATCCCAAATTAATGAGTTGTTGTTCAGTATGATGCATCTCGTTGTTGGAGTTCTGACTACTACTAGTCTCTACGTTGACACTCTGAACCTTCTGTGTTGCTGCTGACTCTATGCCAACTATGCTGCTGCTGACTCTAGCTCTGCGTTGCTGTTAAAATTGGCAACTAGGGCCAAACTCCATGTGGGTCACCTTATTTATGGCAGCTAATATTTTTTCTAGATAACTCTTGTCGAGAGGTGTAGGATTGATCTAAAGATCATCCGATTCTGACAAGTATTTATGGAGATATGAATTTATTTGTATTTACTTGACAAATTGTCAAGGTCGGTCGGCAACTAAATGTGTGGCACACATACCCGGCAAATCATATAAGTACAAGTGAGGTTGATTCATTATCAACTCATCTTCTCTCTCCTTATCTTATTGGGCAAGCAAAGGAGCAGCTTCTCTCGCACATGCAAGAAGAAGGACGAATTAAGGCATCATTCACTAAATTGGGGAAGCGTTGACTTTTTTAGGGCTGCATTGACCAAATGCTAGGTTGTTTTACGGAGCGTTGACCAAGGGCTGACCTGCGCTGACTTTATCAGGGCTGCGTTGACTAGCGTTAACTTGAAAGTCGACCAGCGTTGACTGGTTAGGGCTAATCATAGATTGTTGAACTTTGACTGTTGTTTGACTAAGTATTGTGGACTGTTCTGGGCTGCTGAAGATAGTTTTTGAAGACCGAGTTCTTCAAGTTGACTAGACGTCAATCTGGGGTTGTTTTGACCAAGTTTGACTTTGTTGATTTAGTGTTTGCAGCTGCTGTTATAAAATTACAGATTTCTGATTTGTACTATTTCTCTCTGTTGAACTATTGAAGATTAAAGAAGAAATGATCAAAGGGTTTCCCCGCATTGGGGTTTGTCCCTGGCTAGCCGCCACATCTTGTGTCTCTTGTCTTGGATTGTGTTCTGTCGACCGTTTAATGTTCTATCTACACTTTACTTTATGTTTATGTGATTGCTAAACAGTGGATAATAAAAAGATTTGAAGTAAACTGCTCTAAGCATAGAACATACCATAATTTAACACGGTATCAGAGCTGAGGTGAAGACAAAGCCCAAGCAAGAGCAAGAGCAAGAGCAATCACCGAAGGCTGTTGAAGCAATCTTATAGAAGTCATGGGGTCCTCAACACACTTCCTCAATGAAGACAAACTCCGTGAGAAGTTTGACTATCATGGATGGAAGATGTCTCTCAATCTAACATTGGAAGAGCAAGGAAGTGTTGGACCATGTGAGAGGCAATATTGTTGTGCATCCATCCAATGCATACGCTGCTGCTAGAAGCAAGTGGACAAAGGGAGAAGTCAAAGCAAGGAAGGTCATCCGAGACTCTATCGACAAGCGCCTGGTGGCCTATGTTTCCGAGTTGACCACCCCCAAGGAAATCTACGATAGACTGGTCAACTTATTTAAAGTTAATAATGCAAATCAAGTTTTGTTCCTTAGAAATAAGCTTAAGGAAATTAAGAAGGGCAAAGATGAGAGTATGCAAGCATATTTCTTAAGGATCACCGAGATCAAGAATGATCTCCTATCTATTGGGGAAGTAGTTCCTAACAGGGAAATGACTATCACAATTCTCGGATGGTTGCCACCTGAATGGTATATATTCAGGACTACTCTTCTCAACAATAATGTAATTCCTAGAATTGAGGAATTGATGGCAAGATGCATTCAAGAAGAAACAAGGATGGAAGAGCAAGAAATGCCTGCACTTACAGGCAATCCCTCTGCCTTTTCTTCTCATGCTAAAAGAAGAAAATATTTTGAAGCCAAATCCAAAGGAAAGGTTGGAACGAAGGGTGGAAGAAAAGGACGATGTTACAATTGCAACAAAATGGGCCACTATGCGAAGGAGTGCCCTGATAAAAGGGACTCACACCATGACGAAGATCAAAATCACTTTCAAGGCAATCAAAGGAATGGCAGGTCCAGTGGCAGAGGTAAAAGGAATGCTGGAAATCAAGGAAGAGGTCAACCCTTCAAGAAGGCAAGAAACTCCAGGTATGAATCTAAAGTTGTTAACAATAAGCAAGATTGTTAAAATTGGCAACCAGGGAAAAAATTCATGTGGGTCATCTTATTCATGGCTGATAATATTTTTATTAGATTCCTCTCG
>APFE031342448.1:87434-106597 GCA_000404065.3 Pinus taeda | reverse complement strand
AATTGTCTTTTTCTCCTTAACTTCTATACATATAAAAAGTTCTTATTTCATGGAAATTGATTTATTATAAGTGTTTTTCATATAGAATGTGGTCGGGTGCTTTACAACATAATATAATTCAAAGTTTGTCTTACAATATTACATTTAAAACATTAAAATATTTATATATTATTAATCTTTATTTTTGAAATATGGTTCACATTGAACTCTATGTTCTTTTTCCCGTTGAATTTCGACACTTTGCATTATTTCAATATAGGATTATATAAATCAATTTTTTGTTGCTAATCTGCTCAAAGGGAAACCATACTAGTAGTGTAATTTCAAATTTTTAAGGTTGTTATTTCTTTATCTAACTAAAGCATTCTGTAAATGAAAACTCATACAAATAGGTTGGCTACACTCGACTAGGTTAACATACAACAACATAGAAAAAAATGACTACTACAACTATGAACATGAAACCAATGAATCATGAAAACTAATGGGTTGAACCTTGAGGCATCTACATTGGCTAGTCACCATCTTCATTAGAGAAGAAGGAGATGTTGGATGATCTCCTTACTATAATAGTCACCTTCCAATTCACAGTATAATTTTTTTCCTCCAACTGTATTGATTTGATAGTATGCTCCTATTCACTATCTACATGATCAATGAGTACTCATCCCACAAGAATTTTTATGTGCAAGTAAACATTAACTTCTTGCATGTACTAGGAATATATTGACTGAGCGGAAGGCCCTATATCATGGATCCAATCAAAAGTAGCAACATTGACATTGTAATTCAACTTCCACTTATTCAATATCCCACCAGAATAGATTAAGAATGATTTACTTATATCTAGCCATGGAGTCGTAAGCTTGTGCTTGAGTGAGGAGTTAGGAGGTAGAGGCCTCTCTACATCTAATGGCTGGTGTACCATGATACATGGTTGTACTGAGTGACACGATGAAGGGAGGAGGGCGATGAAGAGGAGGATACGATTCAAGGGTGGTGCAGAGGTGTGGCGAAGAGGGAAGAGGGAAAAAGTAGTAAAGGGCAACCTAAGTGAGATGGCTAAGGAGTGAACAAGTGTGTGAAGAGGCAATTCAAAAATGAGGGATAAATTGGCAGCCTATATGGAAATATATTCTAAGTGGGAGGAGAGTAAAATCTAAGAAAATGTCGGGGTCAATGTAAGAAGGGATGACAATAAAGATAAATCCTTTTCTTGAAGCACAATAAGGAAATATCATCTCAGAAATTAGTAAACCCACAATGTAGAATACCTGAGACAAAATAATAGATCCAAACTAAGTGTGTAGTTACCATAAGTGGTGAAACATCCATAGAAAAGTTACGTCTGAATCCTCTAATCGAGACTAGTGAGGAAAAACTAGTGTATAAGAGCACAATGCTAGAAATTATTGACATGATTAGCTTTGAACAATTTGAATGTTTTGGATTATGAAAGGTTAGCATTTCAAGGATTTTAGTACCATTAGGCAGATGATATGTAGGCGAACAACACTAACTATATTGCCAAGAGAAAACTTCCAGTCGATAATACCAGTGGGGTTGTATTTAGTCTGAATATTGAATTCCATATAGTATTGTGGTGAAAGCTCCCATGGTTGGCATCTTATGTGCAAAATTATAGCACAAATATAAATCCAATACCATTCCCATTATGATTTGAGCATGGTAAAGAGCTAATGTAATTTCCCACTAAGATGCCATGTAATCGCTTGCATCATGCACAATTATCATGCAGCATTTACCCTCATTCCAAATTCATGCCATGATATGTTATTTTATTGGATCCCATCCAATTCACTAAGTATAGCAATAGCTTGAACCCCCTTATGTTTATGATATTATCATGTCAAGGAGGCAAGATATTCTTTCTGTTGGGAACCCTCATTGGGGCATGATGTCCTTCATAGCTATGTATTGATAGTGATATTGAAGGGATTTGGGAATATCATATCTCCAATCAAATTTGAGAGGAGGAGCCATTATAGTAGGAATGAAATTGGTTAGATTGTTAGACATTTTGTTTCCTTCATTGTGGACATGAGACATTAGGGGAGCTATATTTTTTTCTACGAGTTTTGTAGTATTACCTATGAAATTTTCCAACTTCCAAATCTTAGATAATTTGGATGGAAATGACCCACATTGAAATTTGTAGAGTATGTTGATAATATTCTTGGAGTCCCCTTCAATAGAAATCTTATTCACATTTATAATTTCCTAAAATATTTTCTCCTTAAGAAGATGCTTTTTTCCCAAGAAACATTCGAGATGTGAGAGCCCATGATGTTACATGTCTTCTCATGAGCCAATTTTTCTAAACATTGTGGGCATACTTACATTTCGAAATTTCGTTCCACAAATACTTTGGGTTCTTGACCCATCTCCACCAATTTTTGGCACTTAAGGCTTAGTGAATAATGTATAGATCATGAACGCAAAGTCCTTTTTTCAAACAACATATTTTTTTCCAATGTTACTAGTGCCCACTTTTCATCTCTTTTGGTGCACGACCCCAAAGAGGAAGCTTTTTGAATGTTTCTTAACTTGTCTAAGATGGAATTAAGTGCTTCCATGACTACCATAAATATGTTCAGAGTGATTGAGGAGAATATTTAAGATTTATTATGTGACTTGCTAAATTGAGCGATATGGGTCCAACGTGACCGTTTGACTTCAAATTTTAGAAGAAATGGTTTCCATACCTTTTTCCTAAGTATATTTCGAGTGAGAAGAGTTCCTAAGTATTTGGATCCTTTGAAAACAAAGACATGAGATATGTGAATCTGGATATTTAGCAGAGTATTAAGGAAGAAGATTTGAGATTTTTCCATGCTAATGGATTTTCCAAAAGAATCATAAAATTATTTAAGGATATTTTTAAAAGTAGTGGGTTCTTTGATAGTGTGGAAAACCAAGAGAAGAGTATCATTGTCAAACCATTGATGAAAAGAGGAGATGTCATGGGAACCTAGAGGAATACCTTTTAGTTGTCCAAGATGTAGGGTTCAATTGATAGATCTTCCCATCACTTCATCTATAAAGATAAATGTGAGATATATATTCTCCTTTCCCTGCTTCACCTTCATGGGACAAAGATGGGCAAGGAAAATAGATTATTAGGATTCAGAAAATATTTTGGAGATAAGGGAAATAACTCAATGAATCCATATTTTAAAGAAACAAAATATAGTAAACATGTGGAAAAGAAATTTCTAGCTTAATTTGTCTAAGGAATTTGACATATAAAGTTTGATGAGCATACC
Organism: Pinus taeda; assembly: GCA_000404065.3. Classification (NCBI taxonomy): domain Eukaryota; kingdom Viridiplantae; phylum Streptophyta; class Pinopsida; order Pinales; family Pinaceae; genus Pinus; species Pinus taeda. The sequence goes on along the minus strand of APFE031342448.1, from coordinate 103,310 downwards.
TGGAGACTTTTTGGAATTAATCAAGTGAATTTGTTCGTGGTCGAAAAATGTTGTCCATTATTTTTACACAATTAATAATGACTTTAGATATTCTTTTATAAATAAAATGGAATTGGAGAATGGGCCAAAAATTTAAGGGAGAATTATTGTGAAATGTTTTGTGTATTAAATATATAAAAATAGCAGCAAGGTTTGTTAGGATGGAGGATGGGTGTAAACAGTCCTCTAATACTTTCAAAATGTCATGCCCTAGACTTTTCCAACAAGACTAGTAGAAAATGGTAGTGAAGTTGTTGGGGCCCAAGGACATGCATTTAGGCATCCAAATAATTGCTACTTCCACTTTTTGCATGGTGATTTCCTTTAGAAGAAGATAATTATGTTCCCTTGTTACAATTTTAGGAATGTATTTAGCTATTTTCCAAAAATAAGACCTTTTATATAGGATTGTTTCTATGATTATGGATTGGGAGTGATTCAATAGTTCTTGGACTATTGCATCATGGCTTTCCAATTTTTGTTCATTATATTTATTTAATTCTTGATATCTTGTTACTTTTCCTAGGGTTGATCATAGATATCTCAAAATTTTAGTATTTTCCCCCTCTTTTACGAACTACAATTGGGATTTTTATTTCCAAAGGATTCTATATTTCTTAATTATTTCCTCGAGCTATAGGTAACTAAATTCTTATCAATGTTCTGATTTCTCAAGTGTGCTATCTGAAATTATTTATTATTGGATAGTAGCCATCTCTAGTTCTAACTTTAGATTTTCTTCATGGATGTTACCAAAATATTTAGCATTCCTATCCATGATTTTCATTTTAAGATATTTAAATGCCTCTCAAAGAGGTAATGAAGGGAAATAGGAAATGATCTAATTCCTTCGACCAATTTTCTCAATTGGACAAAAAGTATGGGTGCCTTAGCTAGAAAGACTCAAATTTGAAGGGCCTATTCTTGGGACCACTAATCCAGTTCATTGAGAGTTCTATACTTTAGTTGTCCAAACCATAGTAAGGGAGGATATAAGCTTTAGAATTTATACATGAAATGAAGAGAGAATCTGCAATAATGAATCTATATGTTCTTGAAACTAATTGAGAGGAGCTTCTTGACTTATTATTCCAGGTGCATAAGCCATTATGAGTACTCAATATATAAATTTTGGGATATTTATGAACTCTATGGAGAGGGATATTTCCTCATCAGGCCTATGAATCCCACCATTATTTTCATCAATATTCTTAATCATGTTAAAATATCTACCTAAAATGCAATAGTTTTCCAGTGTAAGCTTGGAAATGTTTGAGAGGTTTTGAAGGAATATTTTTTTCTTATTAGGAATTCTAGGGCCATATATATTGTTATTAAACTCAAATTAATGGAACTGGTAGGGTGAAATTTGATCATTAGGATCATGGGAAGACAAAAGAAATATTGAAGAGTGACCAAGGAAGGATACCATTCAATGAAAGGCACCTTAACACTAATTTTGCATCCTAGGATGGATAATCGTAGTTTCTCGAAAAAAACTTTAGAAATTTATTAAGAGAGTTAGAATAATATTTTTTTTCCTGAGTCATCATAATATTAGGGTGTTCATGGAAGATTTTATTTTTTACTAGCCTTTTTTTGGATTTCCCATTAAAACCCATGGTATTCCGTGACATAAATTTCATTGATGATATTGAGAGGAGGGTTGAAGGATGGAATCCATTGGTGACACCTTGGTAATGTTTTCCAAGTAATCCCTTAGGCATTGTAGTAATTGACTATTACATTTACACACTTTTTCTTTGCTTGACATGGAATATGAAATTGATCTCTAGGAGGATTTATTTTTCCTTGAGAGGAATAAGACAAGTTTTGAATAGGGGAATTTCTTGATTCTTGAGCTTGAAAAATAATTAGTTATTCATTTCAAATGTATGCTCTAGTGATGATTTGAACTTTCTCCTTAGCAATATTTGTTTCCCTATTCCTCTATAGGATATTTAACGTTAATTTTATATAATTGCATTTCCTCAATATATTCTACATCAGAGAATTCTTCGATGCTATTTTCAATTTCTAAATCTCCCCAGTCATCTTTTCATTTCATCTATTCTTGCACATTTTTTGTTGACTAGAGTTTTTGTTTACTATTCTATCCAATCTCTATTTTTTTGGGAATTTATCCTTTGTTAACTATCTCATTTTCTTCCAACTATTGGAGGACTTTGTACTAGTTATGGCTCACTGCATTCTAAGAAATTGTTTTCTCTATTCCTTTTTTGGCTATATTTATTTTGATATACATTTTGGTAAACCCTTGTTATCAAAGGGTGAATTTACTTGTACACTTTGTTTAATGTGGTTTTTCAAAAAAGACCTTAGAATAGATGGTTGTATTCATTGCATTTTCATCATCTGAATGGGATTTTCTCATACACTATTAGTTGTTCCAATACTTTTTTCCATTGCTCAACTAAACGTTACTTGGAGGTTGTTTAGATATGTCTATGTAAGCAAAAATGCCAATATATGAAAAGTGTCGACCTTACTTTGTAGTACTCAAGATCATAATAAAATTCACTATAGAATTCCCACTCATTTGAGAGACACTGTAATAAAAAATATCTTGACAGATATAATAAATATGGAACTAGACTAGAGACATGGAGGAGTCTTCTTTGCCGAGGTGGAATCTGTGAATCCATGGCCTGATGAATAGGCGAGTAGAATTCATGAAATATGCTCCTCACTAAAATATGCAATCTCTATCATCTCTATAGTTGAATATGGTTATGAAGGAACCATTGGAACCCAACTTGAGGTTGGTATCCCCTTTGAGTGTCTAATTCTTCTATATTTAGCTAACCAAGGTTGTTTCTTATGGCCAAAGACCTACACATTTGCATATTACGGCATGCTCTTGCATATATTCAACTTTTTCCCCTAATTTTTTATAGGGTATGTCTAGGAGCAAAATTTTAGCTCTAAGGGAGGCATGAACCCATATATTTTAGATTATTCATTGCTAGAGTAGAAGAAGTGGCTATTTTTTCTTTGTTGTTTGTTGTGTTCGAGTGTTCATCTCCATCTTAGATTTGTTAGTTGAGGGATTATTGAATTTGCATGAGGAAGCATGGTTAGATTTTGAAGCGATGGGATTTCTAAAGGAGAGGCCTTCTCAACCCCCCATGGGGACAACTTTTGAGTGTGACGCATATACGACTAAGGTGAAAACCCTAGAAGCAAAGAGCTTATAAAGTTGTGCAACTACAATTTTTAAGTTTTACATAGTATCATGTATAATAATTTAATTTAATAAGAACTTTTATTGGATCTACTTTATGTATGGGAGGAACTTTATAATTTCTTCTTACAAAGTTTTAGTATCCATATTATTCTAAATATTATGTAAAAAAAATTAGTGAAAGAATTACACATCTCTCCCATTCTAAAAAGTAAATAGTATTATAGATGAAATTACAATTTCTTTATTATCAATTACTTTATTCATATTATCTATAATGTGGACTTAAAATTATAATGTGGACTTAAAATTATATTATTTAAGGTGGATAATGAAGTATTGTATTAAGGCTTAGTTTAACTTATAGACTAAATAACTTTCTTCAATAGAATTCACCAAAATGTCGTGATACAATTTTAAGCAAGAATGTCATTTTTTATTGTTTGAAATAAAATTTTGAACGCATAAATGGATTCAACAACGTGAAAAATTATAGAAATTAAACAATTTAAAGTCAAGTTTTCAAGAGTGTTGGATTTTGATTAAAATTAATTAGAAAAATGTCATGAACAAAAAGTCATTTCATCTATAAGTTAGAGTGAACCTTTTATTAGTAATAGATTTTAGAAGAATATATTTATTTTTAATATTCTAGTTACAAAATAATAAATAAATAAATATTGTTATTAACATTTTTAAATATGAATATATTTCATTTCTTTTTATATAATGTTATGAGAGTAAATTTTGGATATACTAACGTGTACGGTGGTTCTGTACACATTACCACTCTTGGCACCGATTTTGATTCTATATTTCCTCCAGGCTCGAGAGTCCAACTGGAAAGCTAAAAAAAAAGAGATTATAATATAGAAGTTCAATCAGTTAATTTATTCTCATTGCAGATTTTTTTATAAAACATTTATAGTTTTTTAATTGCTATAATTTTAAATGTTATTATTAATATGATATTATAGTTGGTATAAATTATTATATTATATTAGTTTTATATTAACTAGATGTTTATAATAAAATAACCTCAAAACAATTTAATTTTGATAATTTGAGTGTTTTAGAATTTTGCTGAGAATTAAAACTATTTCTGTATTTAAGAATATAATTTAAACAAAATCTTGAAATTATAATACAAAATTTTAGTAAATTCCGAAAAAACATTATTTCATCTAAATTAGACTAACCCACAAATCAAATTGCTTGAGTTAGGTCTAGTTTTTAGATAGCCTACTGTACAAAGCTTATGGACCCGAGAGTAAGTGTGCAGGACGTTACTATTAATCTGTGTGCTGTTAGTTGGCTATCCTCTCCACCAGTGATTTAATTTAAATATTACTCTTTTGTATGTATGAATTTCTTCAATGTGAATGTGTTGTGAAATGATTCTTTATAGGTACATGTGTGCGAGCCTATTATTGGTATTAATGCGGGAGATTGGCCCTAAAAACACATTTCGGGGTCGCACTTTTTCTGGAAGGAATTTACTTGGCCAATTTCTTTTAGTTACCACAATTTCTTACCACTACTTACATCCCAGTTTTCGTGACATACTAGGTTTTTATTCGTCATTTCCTCTTTTTGGCAGAAAGTTTTCGGTCTGAAGGTTTGTGCTTCAGGCCTGTAGGTTTTCGTTACTTCTGTAAATGTCGACACTTGTAATCATAAACTTGCTAGGGTTTCTAGGGTTAGCATGTGGAATTAAACTTGTTAGGGTTTCTAGGGTTAGCATGTGGAGTTAATTAAAATTAGAGATTTAACACTTGGAGTTAATTAAAATTAGAGATTCAATTAACTAAGCTTTAGGATTGATGGATGAAGTGTTAAGTGCATTCTATATTTAGAGTTTCAGTTAATTGAGTTAAATGTGTGCAAGCTTTAGGATTGATGGACAAAGTGTTAAGTGCATTCTATATTTAGAGTTTCAGTTAATTGAGTTAAATGTGTGCATGTGAGATATTTTAGGAATGTGTGCATGTGAGATATTTTAGGGAAGTCGCTAGTTGAAAAAGGTTAAATACTATTCACTATTTCATTGTAAGTATCAAGTTTTGTATGCCGCAGTTAGTGTATTTTATGTGTGAATTTTTGTTTTGTTTCCTCAAGTATTATCAACAAATTAATATGAGACCAATGTTACAAAGAGCAGGGGAGAAAGGATCACGAAAAATATGTGAGAGAGACAGGAGAACTATTTTTGTTTTTGTTTAACCGATAACGTACTTTACTATGGTATTCAAAGTGTTATAAAGCTCATCAAGTGAGTTTTGTCTTAATTTCCATTGTGCAGTTTATGTAGTAGTGCATGTTAACCCTATTTTCCCACTCCTGATGACCAAGCATCATTAACATTAATCCTTACAAAGAATATCCAATTCAATTTTCTTGAGATGCTAGCCCCCAAAGAAATTGGAACTATCCACTTATGGGATCAGCTAGAAGCATCAAAATATACATTGGACGTCATTCAAAACTCATACAAAAATGCAATACTCTTATGTCTTTTCAAAACTACATTGTCTACAAATCAACAACATGTAATGAACATAGTCATACAACACTCACAGACAAGAGAACCAAAAGAACCATTAAATATAATCATCCAAAGAAACAGAAACACTAGAAAATCCTACTTGATAAGCTTCATCAGAAAGGAACTCTCTTCTCAAACAACAATTGACCATAGCCGTGTTGTTTGGCCACAGCCCAATACTTCTTCTTACCCCCTCTTGGTGTTGCAACATTTGAAATACTTACATTTTACATTCATGGCTTCGAATTCCTGTCAAAAACATGAAGCCTTTAAGCCTTTAAGTGGTCAATCCCTTATAGTGTTGCAAGAAGAAATGAAACATATTTAATACTTTGTAATTGAGGCTATAGGGAACCGTAATTAAACCGAAAACTATTCTGTCTAAAAGGTGATAAAATATTCAGATGAAGCCGATCTATTAAGTATGGGTCCGAAATAAAGGTAAATCCATTAACAACATCGGAATGAACATAGCAATGGTGCGAACAGTTTCAAATAATGATGCATTATCCAATTTGATGACAATGGAATCAGTACAAAAATAGCACCGTTAGTAAACCCCACTGACGTGCATGCGTGAGATATGCATCATTACAAAAACAGACGAGCAAGAGCGACATGACGCTAATAATGCTCTACAAACCTTCAGCGGACTATCTAATCAGAAGGAACGCTGATCTTCAAACAGGTTTTTAAAAACGAAATCATGTTTACGGGTGGGACTTGACAGTGGAAAGAAATAATTTGTATATTCCATCAGATAATCAAACGGATTATCTGTACGGGTTGGCCTTGACAGTGGAAAGAAATCGGAAAAAGAGTGGGTATGGATGGATGTAGTTGAAATAAGTAGTTGGCATTAGTTGAAATACGTAGGAGATTTAAATGAAAAAAAAAAGTGGTTATGTGAACTCGTAAATGTGGATAAATTGATGTCTATCACTATTTGTTTACACTATTTAATATATTGTCAAAATGATGTGTTACCACATTCATATAAATTAAATGGATGTAAATCCAAATATGGCCAAGAATAAAAAAAAATTCATAAAAATTAATTAAACTCTAACTTTAGTTTGCTTAATATTATGAAAATAATTAATATGAGTTTTATATATTGCGAGGGAGAGGGATTTTTTGCTAGAATTTGAAAATACAGTTTCTAATGAGAATGTGATTTCTTGTTGTTTATAATACAATTTTGAATGCAAAAAAGTGTGTGTCTCTGTCTGAAAGAAGATTCTTATCTATGGAGATCTACTCTCACTTTATTATAAAGATTCTTAATGTGTAAATAATCTTTGTTACAGTATCATGACTTACTAATACCACATGCCAGAAAAACATAACACATGTTGTATAACATTTCTTAAATTGATCATTTATTTAAAAAGAAAAAAAAGGATAAGTTTGTATAGCATTTCTTAAATCGATAAATTTAATTAAAAAGCAAAAAAATGGATAACTAATATTCCCCTATTCTGAAATAGACATGTTTTCAGGAAATAAAAATATCACTTGACGAATTATGGTTTTTTGGGCATAATGCCACTTGAGGAGTTATGGATCTTTGGGCATGTGGTAATAATAAGCCTTGATATTGACTCATTGGATTGTAAGACGGTTTCTTTACATATTAACAATATCTATGGTAAAGTGCGATAAATCTCCATAGTTAAAATCCTATTCCATTTTCTTAATATGTATATATGTTTAATTTATAGGGTAATTCTTTTAATAATAATAGTAGAATTATAATTTAGCCTTTTTTATAAATTTTTAATTTTAGCAACGTGTGATCTATAATGACGTGTCTTCATACTTATTATGTTATGAATTGATGCTTATGATAACTTTACCAACCATAATATTTTATAAGGAAAGCAATATAGCTATTTTTATTAAGCTCAACCTTTGATAAATTACTACTACTATAAATATTCTATAATATTTATGATTATAATTTCACTATTCACTTATAATTGATTTATAATTAAACGAAAAAATTAAAATACTACTCTAAATAGCAATCCTTTGCTTGAAATAAAGTAATCTTTATATATTAATTGTATATTATATATATTATATATATATTATAATATTTCTTACCTTTTAAATAATTTCTAAGATAAGGAAACTATTTAAATTTCATTAACATGAATAAAAAACATTAGATTTCCCAATTAAAGATGCCCGTAAGGTGAGACACAAACCCTGATTTTCACATAAGAGTCACCACACTAAATGAAGCGTAGTGTACACCACCGAGTGGAGAGATCCATGCTGTCACAACCCATATATCCAAAGTAAATAAACATAATACTCGTAACAATTTTTTTATATTTAATTTTACATATTAAAGGATGGATACGTTGGTTGAACCCATCGCCCATAGTGGAATTTAATGTGTATATTATTTTAATACACTTACCAATCCATCGCCCATGGTGGAATTAATATGTACATTGTTTTAAAAATACTTGCCACCCTCGGCGTATGACTTAATCGTTTACAACACGATTACGTTGACAACGAACCATTAGCGGATCCTATCTCTTTAATGTTGATTGCCTGAGGGCTGGACAGCTGGACTTGCCTTGATACATTCCACCTTTGATTCGGATATTGATCTCGGGAGTAGGTAGCAGAGTTTATTACCGCACGCAAGGACTCGACCTCCTTGGGATTATGGATTTGTTTAACGATGGAGATTTGATCCCTCCATCGAACGGTGAAGGTTTCGCGTGCCACCTATACAGGAAGCATTTTAGGGTTTGTGAGACTCATTTGATAGACGGAGGGTTACTTCCCGAGAGCTCTGCTATGCAGCATCTGGCTATGGCAACCGATTCTCAGATGTCTACCACAGATTTTGGTGTTAAGATTTGTGCATGCCCTTTTGTGCCTGAAGGCGATGCGAATTTCCCGACGTCCTATCCTGAATCCTGTTCATTCCATCAGGTAAACCCACATCGTTTCACTGTTATTCATCAATAGAGTTTACACTGTTTTATTGCATTTACTCCTGAACTAATTTTCTCATTCGTATCGGTTCTTTGAACAGAGTTTGGTGACCTAACGCGGCGGCAGGGAACTACAGCACCATTTATCTAGAGGGAACTATTCCACCGATAAGGGCTTTGACCCTTGAAAAGAATCTAGATGCATAAGATAGGTGTCGGATGCGAGGTTTAATTTTTATCTTTTCCTGTCAGGTGGTTTTCCATTTTCTAATGGAAGCATGAGTCGTTCTGTTACTTCCTGGGCTAAGGAAGCCTTTCATAGCTCGATGCCATGAGGCTCTGCCCTTATGAATCCTCAAGGGGTTGTTGCGATGTGGTTGTGCCTTATCAAAGACTCCCAGTCTTTTTATTGTTGCACGATAGTTTTATTGTTAGATGTATAAGCTCCTGGATAATTGATTTCTCTCTTGTTCTGTATAGAAGATTTACTTGGCGAGCCAGTGGGTGTTTAACTCAGCCCGGCTGCGCCTTTTCAGAAGCATTTCATTATATGTATGAATATTTATATACCTGGTTGTTCTGTACTGTGTATAGCTCAGCTCCGAGCGGATATTTGGGTTTATAAGTTTTTATGTATAAACCCTGTAACTTCAGTTTACTTTAATGACCTTGTTGAATCCCGTCAAGGGTTTGTTTATCTATTATTCGTTGCATAATTTTTCACTCGAACTTGAATGTATATTCTTCCTCGAACTGCTATTACATATGCATATATTTATCTGTGGTTTTTACCCTTAATGCGCTCGGCGCTCGGGAACATTTAGTTATATTCCATCGCTTCTATTCATATGAAAATGGTTTCATTTGCTCGTTTAATTTAATATATACCTATAAATGTAGTTTCCAGGGGTTTTGTTATTGAATATAACTAGTCTGCATGTTCGCGGATTTCTCTTATAAAGACAGTTTAGCTCTATAATTTACATAGTTTCCGCATGCTGTTTATCCAGGACCATTTCGAAATATTCTCTAAATGTTTACGAATCCCATTTGGGCTTCCGCTGTTTTTACATTTAAATAAATTTTGACCCTATAACTAAGGGTTTATAAATGGAACTTGTTGGTTACTATGGCTTTATTACAACATTGTTGTATAGTTACGTTGTCTTTATACTGTCGCAGAGAAGAAAGTATTACTTTATTTTTACAGAGTAAGGTCTCTGTTGGTTCTGTTACTGTATGGAGAATCATTCACACCCAGAACCTATAAATCTTGTCATTACTTATTACTGTTCTACCTAGATTGTTTATTATCATTCTTTTATTTCGTTACAGGTATAAATTTTATGATTCTATTCATTTTTGTTGAACATGGAGACTTACTGTACCCCTTCAATATTCTATTCAGGTTTCTAAGGGGGTTTCAATATTTGAATGAATACCCGAAGCGAACCTAACCCATGCAGTCCTCTATTCAGGTTTAATTAAATAATCTAAGTCATTCGAACCTAATTTAAATTCTTCATTTTAGATAGAATGTAATTGTTCTCTTTCTGATATACCAGAACTATTTGTCAGAACACTCTGCTTCTTAATTTACAGCCTAAATGATATTTCTAAAGAATATGGAATTTTCTCAGAAATATGAAAACTGTAACTATACTTACCTGTACTACCATGCTTACAGTCTCCTGTATTTCTCCAGAATGGAGAAAATTGATCTTTTGCTTGTTTTCCTCCCAACCACGAGATTAGTCAACTAGACTGAATCTCCCCCCAAGCTCATTTGCCAGACCTCTGCCTTCAGCAAATATAATGCACCATCTATGCCTGTGTTATCTGGTCCTCACCAGACTTAGCACTATCGCTTTTCTCCTTCTGTCACCTTTTCCTTTCTCGTCTGTTCCTCAACAACCCGGGCCTTTTCCTTTTTCCCATCTTTTCTATGGGAAGAGGAAAAGCAATTAGGGTTTGCCCCCTTACTTGTTGGCAACTGTTTTTTTTTTTAATCTGGCAAGGAAAGAGAATAACATTCTCATAGAAAGTTACTATATGTAATTTACTCAATCCATATTCAACTTTTGAATTAATAATATTCTAATCATAAAAAAAAAACAATAATCTATGTTCCATATTTTACCTACAATGGTAACAACAGAATATTTATTCACATAAATTGTTTGGTCATTACATCTCCTCCCCCTGAGATTGGACACCGTCTCGGTGTCTTTCAGCCATGAACAGACCTGGATAGGTTCTTTTCATTAATTCTTCATCTTCCCAAGTGACCTCCTCAGGCCCAAAATGTCGCCACTGTATCTTAACTTGGGTAATAACTCGTTTCTGCAGCTGCACTTCTCTCCAGTCGAGGATGCTCAGTGGTTCGACCAGAACCTCTCCTTCCAGTTCGACCTACATTGCACAATTTCTTAAGTTAGTTTTCTTTCAAAACTAATTCTTTGTCAAATTCTATTGTAACAATAACTCCCACCTGAATATCCTGCCATCTGATTACATGCTTAGGGTCATAGACATATTTCTTTAGTACTGAAACATGGAAAACATTGTGGACCCGAATGTGACTCGGCAAGGCAAGTTGGTAAGCCACTGGTCCAATCCTTGCCAAGACTTGGAAGGGTCCACAGTATCAGGGTGCCAATTTGGCACACCCACTCCACTGTAAAGTACTTCTTTTGGCCTGAATTCTGATATAAACATGGTCCCCAACCTGGTACTCTTTGAACCTTCTTTTCCGATCGGCAAAATTTTTCTGTCTATCTTGAGTAGCTTTCACATTAACACACACTCTTTTCACCATATCTTCCATTTCCTTAATCATTTCAGGTCCTAAACTCAATCTATCTTTGGGCCCTCCCTATCTGGAAGGTGTACGACATTTCCGACCATACATAACCTCAAATGGGCTCATTTGTGTCGAGGTATGATACCCATTGTTATACGCGAATTCCACCAGATGTAAATACTCTTCCCACAGTGTAGGTTGTTGCATGACATAAGCCCTTAACATGTCCTCTACCACTTGGTTCACTCGTTCCGTCTGTCCGTCAGTTTGAGGATGGTATGTTGTACTGAAGTTCAACTGAGTCCCTAAATCAGCAAATAGTGTTTTCCAAAAATCTGATGTGAACTTCACATCACGATCGGAAATTATCATTTTTGGAAGTCCATGTAACCTGAACACATTCTGCATAAAAATATGAGCAATCTGTGCAGCTTTATACGTGGATTGTACAGCTATGAAATGTGTAGCTTTACTGAACTTGTCTATTACCACCATAATGGAATCATTGTTTCTCTTTGTCTTAGGTAACCCTGTAATAAAATCCATGGAAATGATTTCCCATTTCCATTCTGGGATAGGTAATGGTTGTAACGATCCTGCTGGATGCTAGTGTTTCGCTTTGATCTGCTAGCACTCTAAACACCGTGCCAAGTACTCAGTGATGCTCTTCTTCATTCCCAGCCAAAAATAATCTTTCCGAATTGCAGTAATCATTTTCTGGTAACCCGGGTGACCCGCATAATGGTTGATATGGAATTCTTCCATAATCAGATTTTTAATTCTGTTTTGGTTGGGTACATATAACCTTTGCTTGAAATATATCATCCCTGCATAATCTAACTCATATGCTTGTTGGCTTTTCTCGCTGGCGGACTGTTGTATTTGCAGTTTTAGTTGCTGATATTCAGCATCTTGGTCTGATGATTCCTTTATCATCTCCAAAAAGGGACTTTTCCATCCACTAATGGAAATTTCGTACAAATTTTGTACTTTCCGACTTAAGGCATCTGCCACTTGGTTTTTTTTTCCCTGCAAATGTTTTATATCAAAATCAAAGCCGCTTAAGAAGTCCACCCATGATGCTTGTCTAGCATTTAAAGTAGGCTGGCTAAAATAGTTGGTTAAACTATGGTGATCGGTGAGCAGCAAGAATTTCCTGCCCATAAGATAATGCCGCCACATTTTTAAGGCATGTATGACAGCAGCCAACTCTAAATCATAAGCAGAGTATTTCTGTTCATGCTCTTTTAATTTTCGAGACTCGTATGCAATCACTTTGCCTTCTTGCATCAAAACTCCTCCTAATCCCTCTTTACTTGCATCTGTACATACTACATAATCCTTATCAGGATCAACTATACTCAAAATAGGTGTTGTGGTGAGTAGGTGTTTCAATTTCTCGAAGCTTTTCTGGCAGCTTGGGGTCCAATGAAATGCTTTTCCCTTTTTCTATAATGAAGTAATGGGGAAAGCCACTTTAGAAAAGCCTTCCACAAACCTCCTATAATATCCAGCTAATCCCATGAAGGATCGGACATCCGCTACATCTTTTGGTACAGGCCACTCCATTATGGCCTTTATCTTTTATGGATCCCCCGCAATTCCATCCTTTGTAATTATGTGACCCAAATATTGGATTTCTTCTTGAGAATCACACTTACTAAACTTAGCGTACAACCGATGTTCTCGAAGGGTCTGTAATACCATTATGAGATGTTCATGGTGTTCCTCTATGGTGCAGGAATATATTAATATATCATCAATAAATATCAGCATGAATCGATCCAGATAACGATGAAAAATGTTGTTCATTAAACACATGAAAGTTCCAGGGGCATTGGTTAGCCCGAACGGCAATACCACAAATTCGTAATGACCATACCTTGTTCTAAAAGTTGTTTTAGCGATATCTTCTTCTTTAATTCAGATCTGATGGTAGCCTGATTGCAGATCAATCTTAGAGAACAATGTTGCATCTTTCACTTGATCAATTAGTTCATCAATCCAAGGTAAAGGATATTTATTTTTGATGGTCAACTTATTCAACTGTCGGTAATCAATGCACATCTGAAGGGTTCCGTCCTTTTTCTTGACAAATAGTACTGGGGCTCCCCATGGAGACACGCTAGGATGAACGTAGTCTTTATCTAGTAACTCTTGCAACTGCATTTTTAATTTTGTCAGTTCGGGTACACTCATTCTATAGGGTGCTCGTGACACTGGTGCTGCACCCGGTACCAACTCAGTGGTAAAGTCTATGTTTCTTTTTGGCAGTAGTCCAGGAATTTCTTCCGGGAATACATCTGCAAATTCTCGTATTACAGGAATATTGTCCAAAGTAGCTGCTTTATCCTTAGAATCCACATAACCCACCTGAATGGCATAGACCTGGCACCCTTTCCGTATACATTTTACTAGTTGGGTTGCGGTTATTGGTCGAACCTGCACTGGTCGTTTAATTCCCTACATTTCTTTCCTGGTTCCATGTTGATCTCTAAAGTAGATAATCTTGATTTTACAATCAACTAATGACCAATGATTTTCCAACCAGTCCATACCGATTAGAATGTCATAGGAACCAAGGGGAAGCATGTTCAAGTCAGCCATTACTGGCTAACCGGCTATAGTGAAGGAGTAGTCATTAACTTTGGCTATCACTCACCTTTTGGCTCCTGTAGCTAACTGTACCAGCCATGGGTTTTTAAATTTAACAGATTGTAAATTACAATGTTCCACCACCTTTGGAATCACATAACTTAGTGTAGCCCCGAGGTCAATTAAAACAGCTATAGTAAGGTCTGTGATTTTACATTCGAATTCGACCATGGTTGGTTGATATTCTGCCCGACGATCTTCCAAAGCCGCATTAATTCTGGGTACACTACGTCCTACTTCGCCGACTGTTGAGGCTTCGTGAATTTCGGATAACTGTTCAATCCCCTTCCGCTGTGGACAATTTTTAACATAATGGGGTCCCCCACAACCCCAACACTGCACCGAGGGCCTTGCTATCCCTTCACTGTCCAACCTTGCATGTTGTTCGCTGACCTTGGACTCATTTATAGTCCTAAATTTGGACGTAGTTCTTGCTGTAATTCTGTTGTTTGGTCCTTTTCCATTCCCCTTACTTCCACTACTGCGATTTCCTTTGTTGTTTCTGATTGATTTAAAGCTCTTTTTCTCATTCCATTTTCTGCCAGCAGCTTCCCCTTTTTTCTTACTTTGTTGATAACAGATTCTAGCCTTACGGATTACCTCGTCCATTGACTTTGGATTGTTGAATTCAATCCTCTCCCGCATATATGGTGGTAAGCTGCTAACAAATCGTTGCACCATCGCCTTTTCCTCCCTTATATATGGCACGTAGCAGAGTAAGGAAGTAAAATGGGTGATGAATTCATCCATAGTCTGTTGCCCCAATTGCAAATCATGGAACTCTCTTACCTTTTCATCGTAGAAGCGCTCAGTTAAATATCTCTCCTTAAAATACCTTTGAAAATTATCCCAAGTAATGGTCTGCTCAGTAACTCCTTTTACAATCTTCACTTCCTCCCACCATAAGGTGGCCTTTCCCTGTAATTGAAAAATAGCCAATCGTGCTTTAAGATTGTGGTCATATTCATATAGATGAAAATACTTGTTCATGTGGATTAACCATGCTTCTGCTGCTTCTTCTTGTTCTCCGTCAAAATGTGGTGGTTTAATCTTGCGGAATTCCCCTTGCAATTCCACCCTTTGTCTTTTTGAGGTTTGTTCCTCAAATGAATTATCGGAATCTTCCTCCTGCTCCTCCGATCTTTTAGGGGGTATATGATGGTTTTGTTCTTCAGACATTCTCAGTTGTTCTGTGCTAAGATTAATTGGTGGTTGATTCTCTCTGTCGGACAAACTTTTCAAAATTCTTTCTTGTTCCATCGTTAATCAGGCATTGTCTTCTCGTAGTTGAGCCATCTCGTTCTTAAGCTTCTGTACTGTTTCCAGAATTTCTTGATTTGTAATTCTGGCCTCTTCCCCAAGTTGTACCCAGAGTTCAGGATTATTTTCGGGACTAGGTGCTCCCTGTCCCATCACAGATCTTCGAGATATATTATCTGCCCTCCTCATGCTACAGTTCCCGGAACTCCTGATCATGTACTTCATCATAAAAATTTAAAGGGTAATAATGAGAAAGGCCTTAACATACTACTAAATATTTATATATTTTATACAGTGTCTCTCTATGTCATTTCTACCTTGCCCAGAGGCTTTAGTTCTGTAACTAGGCTCTGATACCACATGCCACAACCCATATATATCCAAAGTAAATAAACATAATACTGGT
>APFE031342448.1:73164-87280 GCA_000404065.3 Pinus taeda | reverse complement strand
TTTAATTTTACATAATAAAGGATGGGTACGATGGTTGAACCCATCGCCCATAGCGTAATTTAATGTGTATATTATTTTAATATACCTACCAATCCATCCCCCATGGCAGAATTAATATGTACATTGTTTTAAAAATACTTGCCACCCTCGGCATATGACTTAATCGTTTACAACACGATTACGCTGACAACGAACCATTAGCAGATCCTATCTCTTTAATGCTGATTGCCTGAGGGATGGACAGCTGGACTTGCCTTGATACATTCCACCTTCGATCCAGATATTGATCTCGGGAGTAGGTAGCAGAGTTTATTACTGCAGGCAAGTAATCGACCTCCTCGGGATTATGGATTTGTTTAATGATGGAGATTTGATCCCTCCATCGAACGGTGAAGGTTTCGTGTGCCAACTATACAGGCAGCATTTTAGGGTTTGTGAGACTCATTTGATAGAGGGAGGGTTACTTCCCGAGAGCTCTTCTATGCAGCATCTGTCTATGGCGACCGATTCTAAGACGTCTACCACAGATTTTGGTGTTAAGATTTGTGCATGCCCTTTTGTGCCTGAAGGCGATGCGAATTCCCTGGCGTCCTATCTTGAATCCTGCTCATTCCATCAGGTAAACCCACATCGTTTCACTGTTATTTGTCAATAGAGTTTACATTGTTTTATTGCATTTACTCCTGAACTAATTTTCTCATTCGTATCGGTTGTTTGAACAGAGTTTGGTGACCTAACGCGGCAGCAAGGAACTACAACACCATTTCTCCAGAGGGAGCTATTCCACCGGTAAGAGCTTTGACCCCTGAAAAGAATCTAGATGCATAAGATAGGTGCCGGATGCGAGGTTTAATTTTTATCTTTTCCTGTCAGGTGGTTTTCCATTTTCTAATGGAAGCATGAAGCATTGTGTTACTTCTTGGGCTAAGGAAGCCTTTCATAGCTCGATGCCATGAGGCTCTGCCCTTATGAATCCTCAAGGGGTTGCTGCAATGTGCTTGCGCCTTATGAAAGACTCCTAGTCTTTTTATTGTTGCACGATAGTTTTATTGTTTGATGTATAAGCTCCTGGATAATTTTTTTCTCTCTTGTTTTGTATAGAAGATTTACCTGGCAAGCCACTGGGTTTTTAACTCAGCCCGACTGCGCCTTTTCAGAAGCATTTCATTATATGTATGAATATTTATATACCCGGTTGTTCTGTACAGTGTATAGCTCAGCTCCGAGCAGATATTTGGGTTTCTGAGTTTTTATGTATAAACCCTGTAACTTCAGTTTACTTTAATGACCTTGTTTAATCCCGTCAAGAGTTTGTTTATCTATTATTCGTTGCATAATTTTTCACTGGAACTTGAATGTATATTCTTCCTCGAACTGCTGTTACATATGCATATATTTATCTGTGGTTTTTACCCTTAATGCGTTCGACGCTCGGGAACATTTATTTATATTCCATCGCTTCTATTCATATGACTATGGTTTCATTTGCTTGTTTCATTTAATATATACCTGTAAATGTAGTTTCCAGGGGTTTTGTTATTGAATATAACTAGTCTGCATGTTCGCGGATTTCTCTTATAAAGACAATTTAGCTCTATAATTTACATAGTTTCCGCATGTTGTTTATCCGGGACCATTTTGAAATATTCTTTGAATGTTTACGAATCCCATTTGGGCTTCCGCTGTTTTTACATTTAAATAAATTTTGACCCTATAACTAAGGGTTTATAAATGGAACTTGTTGGTTACTATGGCTTTATTACAACACTGTTGTATAGTTACGCTATCTTTCTACTGTCGCAGAGAAGAAAGTATTACTTTATTTTTACAGAGTAAGGTCTCTGTTGGTTCTTTTACTGTATGGAGAATTATTCACACCCAGAACCTATAAATCTTGTCATTACTTATTACTATTCTGCCCAGATTGTCTATTATCATTCTTTTATTTCGTTACAGGTATAAATTTTATGATTCCTTTCATTTTTGTTGAACATGGAGACTTACTGTTCCCCTTCAATATTCTCTTCGGGTTTCTAAGGGGGTTTCTGTATTTGAACAAATACCTGAAGAAAACCTAACCCAAGCAGTCCTCTATTCAGGTTTAATTAAATAATCTAAGTCATTCGAACCTAATTTAAATTCTTCATTCCAGACAGAATGTAATTGTTCTCTTTCTGATATACCGGAACTATTTGTCAAAACACTCTGCTTCTTAATTTACAGCCTAAATGATATTTCTAAAGAATATGGAATTTTCTCAGAAATATGAAAACTGTAACTGTACTTACATGTACTACCAAGCTTATAGTCTCTAGTACCTCTCCAGAATGGAGAAAATTGATCTTTTTCTTGTTTTCCTCCCAACCACGAGATTAGTAAACCAGACTAAATCTCCCCCCAAGCTCATTTGCCAGACCTCTGCCTTCAGCAAATATAATGCACCATCTGTGCCTGTGCTATCTGGTCCTCACCAGACTTAGCACTGTCTCTTTTCTCCTTCTGTCACCTTTTCCTTTCCCGTCTGTTCCTCAACAACCCAGGCCCTTTCCTTTTTCCCATCTTTTCTATGGGAAGAGGAAAAGCAGTTAGGGTTTGCCCCCGTACTTGCCGACAACTGTTTTTTTCTTAATCTGGCAAGAAAAGAGAATAAATTTCTCATAGAAAGTTACTATATGTAATTTACTCAATCCATATTCAACTTTTGAATTAATAATATTCTAATCATAAAAAAAACAATAATCTATGTTCCATTTTTTACCTACATTGATAACAAAAAAAGATTTATTCACATAAATTGTCCGGTCATTACACATGCAAAGGATACCATTTTAGGTTGATTGATGTGTGAGGTATATTTTATAATTATTAGATGTTGGTGAGAAGTTCAGAAAGGAAAATGAGATGGGGAGATGGAATTCAATGTAGGTCTTTGGCAGAATCATTTTTTATCTGATGGAAAAAATAGAGAAACTATGACCAAGAATAGAGGATAAATTAAAAAAATATGGAAGGATATATTAAATTGGTCTTTTTTTAGGTGAAAACTGTAGCATGGAAGATTGTCTTTAGTAACTTAGTTTATTTCTATGTTGCCTGATTATAAAGGTCTTTTTATTTTTAAATGTATTTGAAACCTCACTACTACATAAAGGGTACTTGTAAGACCATTGTTTAAGACAAAAGAAATATTTTGTCTTAAAAAGTCACTTTTTATTTTATTTATTTTACATTATAATTTAATATCAATTGAATTGTTTTAGATATAAAATTTAAGATAAAAACAATTGGAGACAAAAATATTTTAAGACAAAATTTTATATTTTAGACAAAAGTAGTTTAGGACAAAACTTTAAATCTAAGACACAAAAATATTTTAAAACAAAACTTTATATTTAAGAAAAGCACAGTTTAAGAAAAAAATATTGTAAGACAACTTTATATTTAAGACATAAATAGTTTGAGACAAAAATATTTTATGACAACACTTTTTGTTTTAGACAAAAACAGTTTAAGAAAAAATTATTTTAATAAAAAAGTTAATATTTAAGACAAAAACACTTTATACTTAATACAAAACTTTATACTTAAGACAATGGAAACTTAATACAAAATCCATTAAAGACAATTAACAATTAAGACAAAAACATATCAATTTAAGAATTGACTATGAGGATACCTTTGTTCTTGTGACAAGGTAATCATCCATTAGATAATTATGGCTCTGGCTACATGGATAGGGTGGAAGCTCCACCAGATGGATGTAAAACTGACATTTCTCAATGGGGTTATTGAGGAGGAGGTGTACGTTGATCAACTAGAAAGTTTTGAGACAGTTGAATGGGAACCTCATATGTGCAGACTCAAGTGAGCATTGTATGGTCTCAAACAAGCACCCTTTTTTCTTGGTACACCAAGATCGATAGTTATCTCACTTGCTCAGGCTTCACCATAAGTGAAGTGGACGCAAACCTCAATCACATCTTCGTAGAAGGTAAATTGCTTATTATTGTCTTATATGTTGATGACTTTATTTTGACTAATGATAAGCATATTATCAGATCTTGCAAGGAGGACCTTGCAAGGGAATTTAAAATGAAGGACATGGGTCTCATGCACTACTTCCTTGGGTTGGAAGTATGGAAAGACGATGGGGAATTTTTTGTCTCTAGGAAAGTATGCAAATGAGATATTGTAGATATTCTGTATGGAGAGTTGTAAACCCATGGAGACACCTGTAGCAAACAGTTGGAGGAAGGAGGATACCACTTCAGATGAAGAAGTGGATGCTACCATTTATCAGTAGTTAGTGGGCTCACTCATATATATTGTTAACGCATGACCATATATGTGCTATGCAGTCAACTAGCTAAAAAACATTATAGTTAGGCCAACCAAATTATTTTGGAAGGTGGTTAAGCATGTTTTATGGTATCTCAGAGGCACTACCCAGTGTGTACTATGGTACAGGTGGACAAAGGGAGTGAAGTTGTGTGGCGTCATAGATCCAAATTGCGAGCAACACCCATCAAATAGAAATAGGAAGCAAAGATATGCGGTTCTCAGCTTAATAGAAATAGAATACATGGTTGCAACCCAAGCAACATGTGAGGTGATATGGATGAGAAAGATACTTGTTGGACTATTTGGTTAGATGATGGATGCAACTATGATCTACTGTGATAATCAGAGTTGCATAAAGCTCTCGCAGAATCCTATAATTCATGATTGATGCAAGCATATAGATATATGGGATCACCATTTGCAGTACTGTATGCAGAGGTAGATAACGTTTCTACACTACATTGTGATAGATAACTAGATGCTGACATTTTGAAAATTGATTTGTTAAGAGGGAAGTCGATAATCCCTTTCTTGCTGAGAGCGAGTGTTGAAAAATGAAGAAAACAAAACTCATTTTCATTTTTCCTTGATTAAATTGATAAAATTTGAATTTCCACATCAACAGACAACTTGGATGCAATTAACTTTTGTGACATGGCTTGTGTGACCTAGTTTAATCAGTAAATTCGAGTTGGAGGAGTTAGAGTTTATTTAAGCATGTGTGATTGCTAATTTGTTGCAACCAAACTCAGTTATGTCAAGTTGGTTTCAGTTAAGCTAGTTCCAACTATTGGAGGAACTAGTTGAAGGTCGGTTGTGGAGTGGGATGGTTCTGCTTCAGTGGATTTCTCCACTCAACCTCCTCTCTGCTCCTCCATTTATAAAAGATATCGATAACTGAAATTTTTTCCATAAGGGAAAACAAAATCTACCTTGAAAGTCATGAGAGATTTTAAGGATAGATTGGGTCATTTATATAATGCTTATTGAGTGGTTTTAGAATTTAGAAAATTATTATTTATGGATGATTTATGAAGTGATTTTAGGATTTAGGAAAATCTGATTTATGGAGTGATTTATGGAATTCTTTTAGGATTTAGAAATGTTATTTCATTTTCTTAATTATACTAATTGTAACCCTATGGGAAATGAGAACTAATTGTAGAAATCGGCTATAGAATTGCAACTAATCAGGAAATTTAATCTAAATCAAGGGATATAATTCTTTTCTACTACTCTCCATAAATTAATTCACAATTTAGAACAACATTCACAAACATACATCAATCACATACACAAGTACATAGATGTATCTAGGGGAAACCAACTAGTAAAAATGTCGTAAGCATGTTTTTATTAATCAATTGAATAGAGAGTTTTTTACAATGTCTAGCTCCAACTCTAAGCTCAAACTGCAAAAGAGTAATTGTTCTTTCTCCTCTCAATGAACAAATCTGACCAACGCTTAGCTAAAAATCATGTCACCTAGCTTCTTATTTCCTTCCATAAATGTTCAGGAAATTGGCACTTATTCTTTAGGAATTTGCTCCAAAATAATTGTGTAATTCCCAAGGATTAATCATTGATTACATGTAATGCCTATACACTCAAGACTAGTCTACAGCTAATGCTATACTACCTTGGAATCTCCACCATAGGTTACATGTTTTAATTCCTTGCATGCATCACCTATTTTGGTTGATTGAATAGTTAGCTAGATGATATTTGAGTTAGATTATTGTCCCACTGCACAACTGACCTCCAACTAGTTCTATTCACTTTTAGAACTATTTTAGCTAAGTACAACTAGAAATAACTAAACTAAATTGCTATAAAGTAGCAATCAACACATGCAAACTGAACTCCAGTCCAACTAACTCGAATTTACTGAGCTTATTGAATGACAAGAGCCATGTCACCTTAGTACACTACCTCCAATTTGTCAATTAATGAGGAAATTTTAAAGCTTCTCTATTTTACCAAGGCTAAGACAAATTGAGCCTTTCTTGCTACACTTCTAAACACTCCCTCTTAGAAAGAAAGGGATGGTCAACAACCCCTATCCTGCACCTGTGGAGTTCAAACTTCCATGTTGACAAACCCTCTGTCAATATGTCAAAATCTTATTCCTAAGTTGGAATGTACTATAGAAACATTATCCTCTTCTTCACAGAGTCCCACAAATGGTGACAATAAATATCTATATGCTTGGATTGATTGTGAAGTACCATATTCTCAGAGGGATTAATTAAAATCTTATTATCATAATAGATCATAGTTGGATCCATCGTGAGACTAAAGAAACCCACAAGTATCTTTCTCATCTAGATTGCCTCACATGTTTCTTGACTTGCAACCATGTGCTCAATTTCTACTGAGTTGAGCACAACAAACATTTGCTTTAAGCTGTAATAGGAAATTTCTACGGAGCCAAAACTAAAAATTTCTCTTGATGTACTCTTTCAAACTCATAGACTCGTTTCCTAATATGAATTTTTGTAGCCATGCATTTTCACTCCCTATGTTCATCCATAACATAATCCATACTAGGTAGTGCCTCTAAGGTACCTGTTGTAGCGATTGCAAGACCCTCGAATATAAGGGCTAGCACCCAAATTTTAGATCCTTCCTTGGTTTTTCCTTTATGTTTGCAAACACTTAGGCTCATTCCATGAGGTCCCTTTCAGTATTTTCACCTATTTTCCTTGTTTGACTAAATGTCGTCTTTTGGCATGCTGATTTATTTTTCATGACTTATGGTCCTATTCTATTGATTTTGAAGGTTTGTCTTTATGTGTTTGAGTTTTCCTAGCTATGTATACATCAACCTCACTAACACACAAAGTTGTAAGCACTGTTGCGCAAGTGTCGTCATGGTCGTCCAAACTTCTATCTCAGGTGTAACACTTTTTGCTCTTAGCTATAGATGGTATCACAAAGAAAAATGATTTGTCTTGTTGTTCCGATGGTTAATGGCATCATGTTATCGAAGTATGCTAAATGTTTTATCACAATTTCGAGTCCTCATGGGTACAATTTCTTCCCATAGTTAGCCACTTTCCTAAAAATCCTTTTGACCAGACAACCTCCCTCTCACAGGACCTTAACTCGGTTGTAATGCGTAGTCTAAGACCATTGTGATTATGCTCCACTACTTGGAACTACACAGTGCTTGATGTTGTCCTCCAAGATAGTTGCACTACATAATTTGAGAGTTGATCAGCTTGCCTTCCTTTTGAGAATTGAACAGAAATTGCCTCACAGCTTGACCTGAACAGTGCAGTTCATAAGATTAGTCATCAAGCCTCCTCCCTTCCTAGTGGAACCCCACAATGTGTAGAGACCTAAGTCTGCAGTGCTCCCAGGAACTAGGAATATGTTTCCTCTGAGTGATCTCCCTTAGCTAGGACTCATTACTCTCAGGGATTGCACAGAACTATACTCTGGTCCCTTTGTTGTCCTACTTTTTCTTCCCTCAGGAAACTTCATAGAAATGATCCTGAGGGTCCCACCTTATAACTGTCACTAGTGTCCTCAACTACATAATCCTACCACCAAGTGGCCTTTGCACAATTTTTCTTGACAATAAAGACTATGCCCTAGAGTTCCTCATCCAAGACTAAGTTGCACCCTGTGCAGTCTTAGTGACTACTCCCCCTCCCTGTCACCTCGAACTAAGTAGTGCATAGTTACTAAGCCCTCTTTCGAGCGTATCATCTGTTCCAAGCCCATGAAATGGAAATAAATGCATCATCTTAGACGAGGATGTTTTGGATTTGATGTTGTCCCATCATGAGTGAATTTTAGGAATACGTATAGTGATACAACATGGCAAGACAACGAACAAGACAAAGGAGGAGAACACATGCTAGAAGAAGTACTTGCAGTTGGACGGACAAAGGAATCTCATCAAAGAGTAAGAAAAAGGAGCACATGTACGTAACCATCTTATAAGACTAAGACCATTGAAGACCCTTTAGCATCAAGACAAAAAGAGAAGCTTGACATTTCCACTATAGTAATCTAGTCCATGTTATTAGTTTCATGTCAAGTTGTGTCATGAGTTGTCAAGGCCACATTTCTACTATAAGCCATTTCTGTTGTAACTGAATGTAATGTGAAGTGAAATTCCAATGGCCACACACATGAAGATGAAGATTCATGTTAGTTGAAAAGTCATAGGAGGTTGAAAGATGATGAGGGAAGTCCAAGAGTAGCAAGGGTCAAGCGCCACCCTTGGCTATACATACTCGTCCCATTGTATGAGCAAGGACGTTTCACCTCATCTGCTCCCAAATAATATTGAGAGTTCAGTCAGTTATTTGAGGAGTAAGGAGTGCCTCCAATGTCCCATGACTGGGACTAGTGGTATATGGTGTGCATATCTGTCTTGGAAATTTTTCATAACACAAAATAATGTTAAGGCCAAAAAAAATTCATGTATGTTTCATAGATTTTAGTAAGACTATTATTTTAGCATTTGTAATGCATATTTATTTCACCTATACTAAGATAGTTGAAGTACTTTGGTTGTTTTAGTACTTAAATTATTGGGAATGTGCTATATTGGTTATCATTGTTGTCTGGTCCTTGTGGACTACTCCAAAAGATATTAGACAAACCTTTATGTTTTACTAGTTATAACGACCATCACATCCATATGGCCTACTCTATTGGTTGGTGTACACATTTTCCCTTCTTGTTATAACACCATTTACCACCCTTGTTATTTGTGATTCTTGGTATATGGCCTAGGGCAACCCATCCTTCCAGACTTGGTCCAAATATTTTAAAAACAGTGTTTTATTCCCTGTACACTACTTTTCCCTAAGATAAAAGCATGTAAACACGGGTTAGTCAATATCCAACGTGCGTATATTTGTTGAAACACTTAAAAAAAATAAATTTCCTTAATTCTAGGCAGAGTTCATGGGTTTTACCTATTGATTACCTCCTATTTCCCATAGCCCAACTATTTCCCAACTATTTCCAAATAAAAAACTAATTGGGAGAAGTATAAATAGAACTCTATGGGAAGGCCCTAAGGAGGAGAAGAGATAGACTTATTATACTGATATTATCCCTGACCGAGTCTAAAATATCCCTGTGCTTCATGAACTTGCCAAAGTTTCAGGAAACCCTTGTTTTCTTTATTGTTGATATTCTCCCTCTTGCTTGAAATGTCATGGTATTGGTTATGGACGGAGGTTGTTGAAGACTCAGACTGGATGGATACGAAAGATGGTTCCGCTTGGAGCTAGAAGAATAAGACTCAGGTGAATTCTCTCCATGTTAGTTATAGCTTTCTACAATAAAAAGAAGCGTTGTCTTGTTTCTGAGATTAACTGTGTTTAGGCATCAAATAGTGTTGTAATTCATATATGAATGTTATTTTGATGTATAACTAATCATTTCTCTTATATGATACAAAGTTAGTTTCATTAAAATTCTTTATCTATATACTGGTATATATGTTCGAATTGAATGATTTTCAGGATTGAAGATCATCATGAGTTTCAGAGGGTCTGAACCCTGTAGGGTCTACCCAAACGAATGACATCTGAGTATGGTCGCTCTCATATAGTTTGTTTATATAAGCATGTTTCCTGAGTTGTATGAGTGTTTCTTACTATAGTTTTCTCCTACCCTATTGAGGTTCCAACCCAAAGCCCTAGGGTACTTACTTTAGTTTTAATGACTATCACATGCTCTATGGGCTATTGTGCTGCATGCTAGACATACCTCTTTTGGCTTGTGTGTGTCTCTTCTTGGGTGGTACTACTGCTTCTCACTTAGAGGCTCACTTTATTCTCGCCCTTTATAGAAAGAGAACCTAGACAAAAGTTACATTATGGACTCTTTAGGCATACTGACCTCAATTTTCCAAGATTCCAGCATAACACTCTCATGTGATGAATAATAAGAGCTAAGGAAATTCTCTAAGACAATGGAAACCGGGCCATCATACCAGATGGGACTCCTACACCAAACGGTATGAGGATTAGTTGAGACTTCATACTGAGGAGATCCCCTGAATTTTCGTGAGTTCAGTACTGTTAAAGTTTATGGCACTATAAGGAGGGCCTCCAGTAGTTGATGGATGATTTTCCCACCAACCTGACTCATCCATAATCCTGTAAAGGTAGTAACATTCACGCCTTTTGTTGGATGGTTCTACTTGAGTGGAAGTATCCACTTGAACTCCTCTCTGCTCCTCCATTTATAAAAGCTATGGATAAGTGATATTTTTTCCATAAGAGAAAAGAAAATCTACATTGAAAATCATGGGATATTTTAGGGATAGATTGGGTCATTTATATAGTCCTTATTGAGTGGTTTTAGAATTTATAAAAATATGATTTATGGATGATTTATGAAGTGATTTTAGGATTTAGGAAAATATGATTTTTGGAATGATTTATGGGTGATTTATGGAATTCTTTTAGGATTTAGAAATTTTATTTCATTTTCTTAATTATACTTTTTGTAAGCCTATGGGAAATGAGAACTAATTGTAGAAAATCAGCTATAGAATTGCAACTGATCAAGAAATTTAATCTAAATCAAGGGATACAATTCTACTCTACTACTCTCCATAAATTAATTCACAATTTAGAATAACATTCACAAACATACATCAGTCACATACACAAGTACATAGATGTATCTAGGGGAAACCAACTAGTAAAAATGCCTTAAGCATGCTTGCATAATCATTTCAATAGATGAATTATGACAATGGCTAGGTCCAACTCTATGCTCAAACTTCAAAAGAATAATTGTTCTCTCTCCTCTCAATGAGCAAACCTGGACAAAACTTAGCCTAAAATCATCTCACCTAGCCTCTTATTTCCTTGCATAAATGTTGAGGAAATTAGCCCTTATTCTTTAGGAATTCCCTCCAAAATAATTCTATAATTCCCAAGGATTAATCATTGATTACATGTAATTCCTATACACTCAATACTATTGTACAAATAATGCTACACTACCTTTAAAGCTCTACCATAGGTTACACATTTTAATTCCTTGTATGCGTGACCTATTTTGGTTGATTGAATAGTTAGCTAGATGATATTTGAGTTAGATTATTGTCCCACTACACCACTGACCTCCAACTAGTTCTATTCACTTTTAGAGAAAGTCTAGCTAAGCATAACTAGAAATAACCAGATTGCTATAAAGTAACAATCAACGCATGCAACATAAACTCCAATCCAACTAACTCAAATTTACTAAACTAATTGAATGAAAAGAGCCATGTCACCTTAGTACACTACCTCCAATTTGTCTATTGATGTGTAAATTTTAAAGTTTCTCTATTTTACCAATGCTAAGTCAAATTGAGCCTTTCTTGCTACACTTCTCAACACCCGCTCTTAGAAAGAAAGGGATTATCAACCACCCCTATCATGCACCTGTGGAGTTGAAACTGCTCTCTTGACAAAGCCTTTGTCAAGATTTCAAAATCTTATTACTCACTGAGAATGTACTATAGAAACATTATTCTCCTCTTCACATAGTCCCACAAATGGTGATAATAAATATCTATATGCTTGGATTGATTATGAAATACCAGATTGTCAAAGAGATTAATTCAAATCTTATTATCACAATATATCATAGTTGGATCCATCACAAGACCAAAGAATCCCACAAGTACCTTTCTCATCTAGATCTCCTCACATCTTTCTTGACTTTCAACCCTGTGTTCAACTTCTACTAAGCTGAGCGCAACAAACATTTGCTTCTCGCTGTAATAGAAAATTACTATGGACCCAAAATTGAAAAGTGCTCCTGATGTACTCTTTTGGACAAATAGACTCCCTGCCTAATATGAATTTTTTAAGCCATGCATTTTCACACCCTATGTTAATCTGTAACATAATCCATACTAGGTAGTGCCTCTGAGGCACCTATTGTAGTGACTACAACACCCTCCGATATTTTGGGTAGTACCCAAATTTTGGAGCCTTCCTTGGTTTTTCTATCATGGTTGCAAACACTTAGGCTCATTCCATGAGATCCCTTTGAGTCTTTTCACCACTTTTTCTTGTTTGACCAAATGTCATCTTTTGGCATGCTAATTTATTTTTCATGACTTACTGTCTTGTTCTGCTGATTTCGAAGATTTTCCTTTATTTGTTTGAGTTGTCCTAGCTATGTATACATCTATATCACTCATACACAAAGTTGTAAGCACTGTTGAACAAGTGTTGTCAAGGTCATCTGAACGTCTCTCTTAAGTGTCACACTTGTCTCTCTTTGCTATAGATGGTCTCACAGAGCAAAACTCTTTGTCTTATTGTCCCAATCGTTCATGGAATCATGTTGTCGAAGTATGCCAAATGTTTGATCAGACTGTCGAGTCCTAATGGGTACACTTTCTTCCCATACATAGCCACTTTCCTAAAAACCCTTCCCACTGGATAACCCCCCTCTCACAGGACCCTAACTGAGTTGCAATTTGTAGTCTCAGTCCATTGTGATAATGATCTGCTACTTGGAACTATGCAGTGCTTGAGGTTGTCCTCGAGGATAGCTGCACTTCACAATCCTAAAGGTAAGCAGCTTGCCTTCCTTCCGAGAATTGAACAAAAATTGCCTTAGAACTGGACAGACAAAAGAAGTTCATGAAAGAGCAAGAAAAAGGAGCACATGCACGTAACCATCTTACAAGACTAAGACCATTGAAGACCCCATAGCGTCAAGCCATGTAGAGGAAAAGACAACACATCCAAGAGCACATCCATCACTAAACAACAAGACAAGCTTGACATTTCCACCATAGTAATCTAGTCCATGTTACTAGTTTCATGTCAAATTGTGTCATGAGTTGTCAGGGCCACAACTCTACTATCATTTATGTTGTAATTAAATGTAATGTAAAGTGAAAGTCCAATGGACCTACACATGAAGATGAAGAGTCATGTTATTTTAAAATTCATATGAAGTTGAACAATGATGAGGAAAGTCCAAGAGTCACAAGCGTCAAGCGCCACCCTTTGCTATATATACTCGTCACATTGTATGAATGGGGACTTTTAACCCGGTCTCCTCCCACATAAACTTGAGAGATCAGTCAGTTATTTGAGGAGCGAGGAGTGCCTCCAATGTCCCACAACCGAGACTAGTGATATATGGTGTAAATATGTGTCTTGGAAATTTCTCATAATACAAAATCATGTTAAGGCCAACACATTTTTATGCATGTTTTGTAGATGTAAGTAATACTATTCTTTCGCCAATTTTAATGAATATTTGTTTCACGTATGCTAATATAATTGAACTACTTCAGTTGTTTTAGTACTTAAATTGTTGGGAATGTGTTGTATTGGTTATCATTGTTGTCGGGTCCTTGTGGACTAATCCGCAGGATATTGAAAAAACCTTTATTTCTTACTAGTTATAATGACCATCACATCCGTATGGGATGCTCTGTTGGTTGGTGTACGGGTTTTCCCTTGTACTCCAATTTTAACAATTGTCACATCCTCTATGGACTATTCCGTTGCATGCCAGACATACCTCTTTTTGTTTGCATGTGTCTCTTCCTGGGTGGTACTACTACCTCTCACTTAGAGGCTCACTTTACTCTCACCCTTTTAGTAAGAGAACCTAGAAAGAAGTTACATTATACACTCTCTAGGCATACTCAGTTCAATTTTCAAAGATTCCAACATAACACTCTCATGTTATGAATAATAAGAGCTAAGGAAATTCTCTAAGACAATGGTGACTGGGCCATCCTACCAGATGGGACTCCTACAACAAA
>APFE031342448.1:0-64561 GCA_000404065.3 Pinus taeda | reverse complement strand
CTTTACTCGTTCTCCGGCTGCTACTGGAAGGGAGCTACCACCCCCTTAGCTCTTGTACTAGCTAATGTACTAGTACGTACGTGCCGACCTACAGAAGGCAAAAACCTTCTATTTCTTTCTCCAGGTACCACGTTTCATACATTTTCGGACTGGATACTCCTGAAGCAAAACACTATAGTTTGAATGCCACGTTTCATCCAATCTTCATACTGGACCCATCAATATCATTGAAGCACAAAACAATCAATACCAGCATCATCAATTTCTGAATCACTGAATCACTGAAACACTGAAACCTTGTCAACAATATAGTCACCATAACATAGAGCAAACTACAGAACTCTGCAATAACAATCAAACATAACTGTAGCTTCAAACATCATACTTCATTATGTATATGCTACTACGATTAATCAAACCCGCATATGTACGCACTTTCACCAAAGCCAACCCACGTACAGATCTATACATATTCAATCATGACTTTGCGGCTGTTTCAGACATCAGTCATACCCAGATCATAACATGCGTATGATAAAACATGCATCAATAATTCAGATGTCGTCTATCCATGATCAAACCATATAAATATGATTCATTTCAAACCATTTGATCCTAATCTATCCTTAGATCTTGTTCTCCATCAACCGGTGAGATCCCTCCTTATCTCAGATCAAGCAATGCATCATAACCCATATCCTACATACTGGATCTCATACTACATCAAATATTCAAGTATTTTTCCATGCCTTATCCTAATGATCTTCTTCTTGTTTTATAGTCTTAGGCCTTATTCAATACCATGGTCCAAAACCATAACAAAACAATACCATGGACCCAATGCTTGGGTTCAACTATTTTGGATGCAATACCACAGACCAAAACTAGAGGATCAAAAACTGTCGGACTAATACCATGAACCAACCATAAAATTTCCCATGTGCGCATGCTTTTCTCTGCATGAAAGTACGTGAAATTTTATCTCCATGAAAGGAACTTTTATCTTCATGAAAGTGCATGAACTTTTCTTTGCACTATAATTTATCATCTGAGATGAGTGAGTTGCCATCAAGTACAACATATGTATCATAATGCCAACAATCTCCCCCTTTGGACTTGATGGCAAAGCTAACTTGTCATACTGAGAACTGTCATCTAATTCCATTGAGTTGTCCGGCATCCCATGCATTCTTTCACATCTGATATCTCTTCCGTACATTCATCTAGATATATATAAGTGAGTTGATCTTCTACGAGTTGGTTTCCATCAAGTACAACACATGCATCATAATTCCAACAATCTCCCCCTTTGGACTTGATGGAAAAAATACCAAATCACTCTCCCCCTTTGACATCAAAGGCAAAGGGCGGACCAAGATATTCTCTTCCTTTGTTGTCCATACTCCCCTTCAGTGCCTGCTGAAATTTCTAAAGGAGCTCCCCCTTTGTATATGCCAAGGTGTACCAAAGGAAAGTTTTCTCTGCATGAAAGGAACTTTTCTCTTCATGAAAGTGCGTGAAATTTTCTCTACACTATAATTTATCATCTGAGATGAGTGAGTTGCCATCAAGTACAACATATGTATCATAATGCCAACAATCTCCCGCTTTGGACTTGATGGCAAAGCTAACTTGTCATACTGAGAACTGTCATCTGATTCCTTTGAGTTGTCTGACATCCCATGCATTCTATCACATCTGATATCTCTTCGGTAGATTCATCTAGATATATATAAGTGAGTTGATCTTCTATGAGTTGGTTTCCATCAAGTACAACACATGCATCATAATGCCAACAATCTCCCGTTTGGAATTGATGGCAACAATACCAAATCACTCTCCCCCTTTGACATTAAGGGCAAAGGGCGGACCAAGATATTCTCTTCCTTTGGTGTCCATACTCCCCCTGAGTGCCTGGTGAAATTTCTGAATGAGCTCCCCCTTTGTATATGCCAAGGTGTACCAATCTGTCCATGCTCCGCTTGAGTACATGCTGAGTCTCTGCACTGTTGAAGTGTGTTGTTGATGCTCCCCCTGACTATAGGCAAGATCTGCAAAAATATGTTGTACAAGAATAACATGACTCTATCTTAAATGACCTTCCTATCACCAAAGACTCATACATACATCCATCTCTCAACTAAGTGAGGATATACAAATATTGACTCATCCACCCGTCCAAGTGGGCTTACACTAGAAGTTTACTCATGATAAACAAGTACATTACATCATTCATCCCAGGCATAGTGGGGAAACCAAAATAGGCCATTACATGACCTTGATAACAAAAGACATATATGACATAGAGACGAAATATCTAGAGCAAGACTATGAAATTTATCAGTAACTAATATCAGCAACATCTGTCAATCACTATTAAGATCAACAACCATGTTCTCCTTCTGTTCTCCCTCTACATTTGTTCTACTTCAAATCAACAACAACTAAGTACTTGAACCAAAATCTTTTAAGATAACGCCAACAATGCATTATCATAAGTTTATTTGCTCCCCCTGAACCTGTTTCAGATGGTCTCTGTCAGACCCATATCAGACTTCCTTCAACAAGAGTCTGTCCCCATTGATTTCCTTCAAAAACACCATATAGATGACTACATCCACATAAACTTGCGTATATATGCATATGTTCTTCATAAAACTCGCATACAACCATTTCTAAATCAGCAACCTGTAAATTTCCTGTAGCAAGGTATGTCTGCATATAGATATCAATTCATCCTCTTGAAAGACACCATAGCCACCTCATCAACATCAAGATCTAAATGATCTTATATATCATCCATGTATCATCATTCAAGGACATCTGTATCAATCAACATATGTAAGTATCAATCAGTCATTTTATCATCATCATGTCTCCAACAATGCAATTTTGAGTAATCATTCATGTATCCAACATACTGTATATACTACTATGTATATTTAGCTCAAGATCATCAACCGCAGCAATCCTCATCCACATGAGAGCCAAGAACTATAGGATACTTTCATCAACTATATTATAAGATCTTTATGCATATGACAACAGCAATATATGATAGACTCATCATCAAGTAATGAAGATGTGTATACAAGCTTTGTACTTCTCCTTATCCTTATGAGGGTCACCATGTAAGCACTATATATGCATTATCAGAGAATCAACCACAAATCTGATCCGAACATCAACTATGTAAGCCCAAGAAACATATGAGATTTTGTCATGGACAACTCATAACCATAGCAAGATATATCACTTAGCCATATAAGCATCATCACCAAGGACTACTAACCATAATGCCAACAATGTAGCATTAGAAGATTATCTGCTCCCCCTGAACCTGTGCCATCTTGTTTACTATCAGATCCGATCATGCATATATTAGCAGGAAGTATCAAGGCATTATCATGATCAAGTTAGGATAAAAAACACTTCTAAACATTATACAAGAATGAAGACATTTCCTCACATCATCAGCAGATTGTAACCATTTTTAAACAAAGCAAATGGACTGCATCCTATCAGGCCCTTTTTCCTGAGCCCTATCCCTATCGCTTTTCCTCAGACTGACATATACGCGACTGTGCAGTGGCCAACTCGCATATATACGCGACTTCTATTTATGGAACTTGCATATGAGATTCAGAACACTGTAGTTTATATTTTCAGCTCCCCCTGAGTCTGTTATTTCTGTGTTGTGCTGTGTCTGAGTATATAGTGTTGTGCCACATCTTTTTGACTGTACTTCCTTCTTCTTCCATATCTTCAAGTGTGATGAAGATTTCTCCTTTTGGTATGGTTCTTGTACTTTATTCCTGCATTCCATGTCTAAGCTTGTTACATGCATAACACCTTACATGTTTCATATTCCTTTTGTAGCAATCAATAGCTTTGTGACCAAACATATTGCAAGAAAAACAGTATCCCTGAAAGTAATGTGATGATATTTCTTTGTGATGATCTTGAACCATTCTTCTTCTACATCTGGCTGCAACATGTCCAAGATTATGACATACATAACATTCAACATTATTCATCGGACGAGTAAAAGATTTTCTTTGAAGTGTTTCTTTCCTTGGATGTTGATGGGGTTTTCCTCTCATCTCTTTGTTGAGCATTTCAAATTTCTCATTAGAGTTCCTTGCCTTTCCTTGTGAGCTATATTCATCTTCAGCAGATTCATAAAAACCAAGACCAGTTTTGATAGCAGGAGACCTTTGACTACTAAGAATATCATCCAAAATTTTAGTATTGTCTTGAAATCGTAAGGGCTTATCCTTTTCTTTTAATTTATTATTTAGAATATTTACCTCAATCTGAAGATGCTCTTCCTTTTCACGATACTGCTTCTTTATGTTCTCCTCAGCTTTCAATAGCTTGGAGTAGTCCTTTATTCTGCTTCTTTGATTCTTCAAGATCTTCCTTTAGTGAGCGGATTGTAGCTTCAAGCCTTTCATAATAACTGGATCGATCTCTGAGTTTCTTGATGATTGTGGTCCTTTCCTTGACTTCATTCCTTAATGATGTCACTTCATCCTGCAACTTTTGACATTTTTCCTTGAATAACTTCCTTACCTTATTTCCCTCCTCTAGTTCAGCTTTTAGCTTGGTAGATTCTTCTTTGAAGGCACATTCCTTCTTGTTCAGCAGATC
Organism: Pinus taeda; assembly: GCA_000404065.3. NCBI lineage: Eukaryota > Viridiplantae > Streptophyta > Pinopsida > Pinales > Pinaceae > Pinus > Pinus taeda. The sequence continues at coordinate 59,908 of APFE031342448.1, read as the reverse complement.
TTGTTGATCTCTAATTTTGTCTATAAGCCTTTTAAATTCTGCCTCTATTTGATATCTTTCGTGTTCACCAGAGGATAACAAATTCATACCTGATAGATCTTTTTCATCTTCATTCTGAAGTGATTCTGAACTTGATGTGCTTCTTCCACATATTCCCCAATCCATACACCCACTGTCATAGTTCTTCTGAGATGTCTTCTTCTTCTTAGGTTCTTTCTTCTTAAGCTTCTTTCCCATAGTTCCATGGATCTCCTTCAAGCAATCAAGCTTCTACCAAAAGGACCTACTCTGATACAAATTGTTGGAAATATTATTGAGAGGGGGGGGGGTGAATCACTATTATCAAATCACTGAAACTTTTTCATTTCCATACTTAGATACATATACGCTACTTCAATGCAACTGTGTCTAATGCAACTAGCGTATATCCAGGACACTTATGATTCAATTAATCCATTAAATGTTGAGCTTTAGTTAGTGCATCATAACTTCTTTAACCATATGTCTAGTAAGCAGGTGCAGTAAAACAGAACAGATCATCACACACAAGAAGCAAATATGAACACCGTGATATAAGGTGGAAACCCAATGTGGGTGAAAACCACCTGCTGTAAGTCGTCTCTATCTTCTTTTAATAAGAAACTTCTTTTAAAATAGTTCTGTAATGGTGCAGTCTTATACCAGTATGTAGGCTTCTACCTGCAGAAGGCTACAACCTTCTCTCGTTCTCCAGACTCTCCTGGAAGAGCGCTACAACCCCCTTAGCTCTTGTACTAGTCGATCCACTTACTATTACGTAGGTTCTGGCTTACTGAAATGCTCCAACCTTTACTCATTCTCTAGCTGCTACTGGAAGGGAGCTACTATCCCCTAGCTCTTGTACTAGCTGATGTACTAGTATGTAGGTGCCGACCTACAGAAGGCAACAACCTTGTCTTTCTTCGTCCAGGTACCACGTTTCATACATTTTCAGACTGAATACTCTTGAAGCACAACACTATAATCTGAATGCCACATTTCATCCAATTTTCATACTGGACCCATCAATATCATTGAAGCACAAAATAATCAATACAAGCATCATCAATTAATGAATCACTGAAACACTAAAACCCTATCAACAATATAGTCACCAGAACACAAAGCATACTACAAAACTCTGCAATAACAATCAAACCCAACTGCAACTTCAAACATCATACTTGATTATGTATACGCTACTACGATGAATCAAACCTACGTATATACGCGATTTCACCAAAGCCAACCCGCGTACATATCTATACATATTCAATCATGACTTTGCGGCTATTTCAGACATCAGCCATACCCGGATCATAACATGCGTACAATAAAACATGCATCAATAATTCATATGTCGTCTATCCATGATCAAACCATATAAAGATGATTCATTTCAAACCATTTGATCCTGATCTATCCTTAGATCTTGTTCTCCATCAACCGGTGAGATCCCTCCTTAGCTCAGATCAAGCAATGCATCATAACCCATATCATACATACTGGATCTCATACTACATCAGGTATTCAAGTCTTTTTCCATGCATTTGCCTAATGATATTCTTGTCCTTTCAGAGTCTTAGGCCTTACTCAATACCATGGTCCAAAACCATAACAAAACAGTACCACGTACCCAATACTTGGGTTCAAATCTTTTGGATGCAATACCACGGTCCAAAACCATAGGATCAAAAACTACGGACTGATTCCATGAACCAACCATAATATTTTCTGCATGAAAGTGTGTGAACTTTTCTCTTCATGAAAGTGCGTGAACTTTTCTCTGCATGAAAGGAACTTTTCTCTGCATGAAAGTGCGTGAACTTTTCTCTGCATGAAAGGAACTTTTCTCTTCATGAAAGTGAGTGAACTTTTCTCTGCACGAAAGGAACTTTTCTCTTCATGAAAGCGCGTGAACGTTTCTCTGCACTATAATTTATCATCTAATATGAGTGAGTTGCCATCAAGTACAACATATGTATCATAATGCCAACAATCTCCCCCTTTGGACTTGATCGTAAAGCTAACTTGTCATACTGAGAACTGTCATCTGATTCCTTTGAGTTGTCCAGCATCCAATGCATTCTGTCACATCTGATATCTCTTTCGTAGATTCATCTAGATATATACAAGTGAGTTGATCTTCTACGAGTTGGTTGCCATCAAGTACAACACATGCATCATAATGCCAACACAAATAGTGTGAGGATTAGTTGGGACTTCATACCAAGGAGATCCCCTGAATGCTAGCAGGTCCAGCACAGTCAACGGTTATGGCACTATAAGGAGGGCCTCCAGTAGTTAACAGATGATTTTCCCACTGACCCCACTTGTCCATCATCTTGTCAAGGTAGTAACATTTAGGCCCTCTGCCATACACGCAATTATGAATTTGGTCATTTCTCACCTAGAAGACCTGAACGTGAAATCCCATATCATCATATCTGAGCTTTGTGTCCCATCACCTATTAATTTTCAAAAGCTCTTGGACTGATTCTAGGAGTGTACGCTCTTCCATATTCTCAGAGGAAGTAAAAGAGTACCCTCACAGGAGTGGTAGTTTAATATGTGGTAAAAGTGACCTTTGCCACTCTTGAAGAGCTGGAAAAAGTTGTCGAAAAAGGAGAGGAATATCCAATCCTTTGAAAGGAAGAAGAAAACAACATCTTACTCTCAGGCTCAAGTTCTGGTGGAGGAGGCAGAGGGCAAGGAAACAAAGAGGGAGGAGAGGATGAAGAACCAATATGCTCAGAAGAAGAATCATTAGATTCATGAGAGGAGGAGGAGGACGAGGAAGTGGACAACATGGAAAAATGAAATATGGAATGGATGAATCACGAACCATTATCACTCCCAAGTGTCCTACACAATATGTCATGAGATGTGGAGAAGATCTTGATGAAATATGACCCTGGAAAGACAATGAAGGTAGAAGATCACTTATACATGTTCTACCTACATTTGAAGACAATTGAGGTACATTATGAAGACATTGCATGCATACTATTTCCATGTACAATGGATGGAAGAGATGTTATGTGGTACCACAACCTTTCTCCAAATTCAATCCAGAACTGGGGGGTGTTCAAACAAATATTGCTTGAAAATTTTGTTGAATATAAGACCCCCACAATGTTGCTGAAAGAGCTAGGTATTCTTAAGATGGATAAGAAATAAAAAGTAAAATATTTCAACTGTAAGTTTAACTACATTCTAAACAAGTCCTTAGTAGACACCAAACCTCATGACTCCATCACCACCGACTACTACATGTCTGCCCTGTCGACCAGTATTGCACAGTTTTTCAAGTGAGTTGCGAGACCAACATTAAATGAGAATTAATAATAGGCTATTGTCATAGAGATATATTTGCATGCTGTTCGAGTCATTGTAGATGACGAATCTACCAAGGACTCCAAAGATCCGAGAAAGAGGCCTCCAACCTCTATGACTAAGGCTAAGGAAAAGGAAGAAAGTGACATTGAGAGTCATACTCATCTCATCAATTCCTTAACCATCAAAGTTGATGAACTTAAACAACAGATGATTGAGACAACCATGAGTAGTAGGCCTTCTAGGTACCTTCAAAAAAATAATGTAGCTTCAAGCAACAACAACAACTAGCTAGCCAAATCTACGTAGAACTCCAATCTAGTTTTAAGCCTTGAACAACTCACCAAAGATTCATACTGTGCATTTCACCATGGCAAGCAATCAGAAAGAACATGCCCGAAATGGAACCTTGGAATGAGAAACATGGATACGGAGTTGTCCAACACCATCACAAATAATGAGTAGGTTGAGCCTGACAATGAATAAGAATAAGATGTTGCATCTGATGAAGCCCTAAATACTGGGCATGTGATAAACATGTATCAGTGTACTCGTGCAGTCCAAAATACCACCAGTGAGAACGAGCCTCTAAGTGGCGGTCCGATCCCGAAGCAAACAAATCGATTTAACATGAGAAGCCAAGGGGTCCCCACTATGTTTGAGATACCAAGAGATAAAATAAGACCAGATATGTTAAGGAAAATAGGTCCACTGGTTGAATGAACATCGAAAACTTAGAGGAATTCCAGGAAGACAACTACAACAAAGAGTGTTTCCACAAGAAATAAATACAAAAGCAACTGACTGGAAACCACAAACTCAGTTCCACCCCTGGACACCTTAGTGAGTATCCCCTCTTTGGACTCTAACATTGTGGAAGACATGAAGAAGACTCATGAAAACATATCCCTATATGAACTCACCAAAATCAAGAGTCAAGAGGACATTCCTCTGCAAGCACTTGGGAAAACCTATGTAGTTGATGCTAACTCTTCTAGGAAGGGATCAAGTAAGTTTATTGAAATGATTGCATCTATGATTAATGTGCTTGGCATGGAGGAAGTGAACTCGCTTTTTCCACCATTTATGTTATCATTTGTAATCTTCAACTTCAATATGCATAACTGCTTGGTTTATTCTGGTGCAGCAGTTAATGTCATGCCACTCTCCATTGCTAAGAAGATCAATTCTCAATGGAGGAAGACAAGTGTGTAGATCATATAGCTAGATAGGACATGCGTATTAGCAATTGGTGAGCTTAGGGATGTGATCATCGAGTTATCGTTTGATGACCAGGTTCATCAATGCATCATTACTGTAGTTGTGGACATCCCTAAAGAATACAACATGTTTCATAGCAGAGTGTGGTAAAGAAATCTATAAGGGAACTTTGCCAGTAACTAGTAACACTGATGGATTTCTTAAAAGGGTAGAAACAACCAGATCCAAGTGTTTTCAGAGAGATACATGAAACATAATGTGACTCCCTTCAATGGAGAAAATGAATCGTTGTCTTTCACAAAACTTATGTTCAACAATTTATTTTTGGAAACATAGTCAGGGTGTTATCTTGCAAATCCATCTCCTCCCCCACAAGGCACATAGTTAGGTCTCCTTCCATGCCCAACTGGCAAAAATTAAACTTTTACAACAGATTGTAACACTAGTAGCAATAGTGATAATAGTACTAGTGTGGTAAGCAGTCCTTGTACAGATGATATGTGGCCCATGTAGTTTGGTTGATCCAAGACACAGGAGGGATCTACAGCCAGTTGTGTTTTAACAGGCCCTCTGTAGAGAAAACACAAACCCTCTAGCCTCTTGGATTTTGAGTGCATGAACAACACTGCAGAGTATGACGCACTCATTTTGGGCTTAGAGAAAGTCATCAGCCTCAATGTTGTGGTTCTAAAAGTGGTAGGTGAATCAGAGATCATGGTGCATCAGGTACATAAAACCATACATTTTTTATCACCCCGTCTTAAGGATTATCAACAATAGGTATGCCGACTTATCTCTCAATTCCAAGATTTTAATATTATTTAAGTTTTAAGAATGCATAATGCAGTTGTAGATGTCGGGGCAAATGTAGCTACTAGGATGTCACTATTAAGGGATAGATTTTTTGTTGAGGTTTTGTATAAATTAGTTGTCCCAAATAACATCAATAATTTACATGTTTTCTATGACGATCAACGTATACTACATTTCATGGCTAGCAATGACGTCTTCAAAGAGGCATCAATAGATGAGGATGACCTTGAGCAGTATCAGGAGGACAAAATCGATGAAAGAAAAGGAAACCTCATCTCCATGGGTGTGTTATCACTTGAGAAGTTGTATGACTTGCATAACTACTTTGAAGGACCCGTGAAAGCCAAAACCTATGGATAAATTTATCTAGGAACATACAAGAATCTAAAGTTTGTAACTCTCAGTACATGTTGTACATCATTAGAGCGACAATATTTCATCAACCTTTTTAGATATTACTCTGATGTATTCACGTGGACGTATGATGATCTTAAGACATATGACACATGAATAATCCAACATGTCATACCAATCAAGGAAGGGTAGAAGGCTTTTTAGCAGAAGATGAAGAAGGTTCATCCATCACTCGAGCACCTCATACAGAAAGAATTAACCAAGCTGTTGGATGCCTAGACCATCTACAACTTGTGACATTCAACATGGGTGTCCAACTTAGTCCCTATTAGAAATAAGCTCAGGGAGATATGCATATGTGTAGATTTAGTAATCTCAATCATGCCCTAGACAAGGACAACTACCCAATGCATTCCATGGAGCATATACTACTGATAGTATCTGGATGAGATATGTTTTCTTTGCTTGATAATTTTTCAAGATATAACTAGGTTATGGTAGCCGAGTGTGACAAACTTAAAACAACCTTCTGTACCAAGTGGGATATGTTCACTTTTTGAAGAATGTTATTTAGGTTGGTGAATGTAGGTGCAACATTTCAACGTGTGATGGACATCACCTTTTGTGGGCTCATTGGACAAAGCGTAGTGGTCTACCTGAAGGATGTGATAGTCTTCCAAACACAATGGTTAGACCATCTGCGCCATCTTAATAAAATTTCTAAGGGATTTCGAAAATACGAAATATCCTTGAATCACAGGAAGAGCATCTTCACAGTGTCTAAGGGTAACTTGCTTGGACACATCATTGCCAAAAGTGGGATCAAGGTAGATTGAGATAGATTTCAAACCATCATGCAGATTCCTCACCCCGTGAACAAGAAATCCATGCAGTCTTCCTTGGGGAAGATCAACTTGCTTAGAAATTTCATCTTTGATTATATGTAGAGTGTTAAACCCATTCAAGAGATGATAAAGAAAGATGCAATTTATAGTTGGGGAAAGGAGGAAAAGGATATCTTTTCCCGTATCAAGCAAGAAATATCAAAGGCACCAATGCTTTATAGGCCAAGCTTCAGAAAATTTTCTTGCTCTATACATTTTCTTTTGACATTTCATTCAGAAGGACAAGTTGAAGAAGGAGCGACCCATATCCTTCAAGAGTGCAAGCCTCCAAGGACCAAAAATCAACTATCCAACCATGGAAAAACAAGCATATGTAGTGTGTAAGGGAGTGAATAATTTTAGACCCTACCTATTGAAAGACCATTGCATTATATTTGTGTCGCATCGAGCAGTTAGATCACTACTAGTTCAAAAGAGTTGGTTGAAAGAAGGGAAAGCATGATGACAGGATTGCAAGAGTATGATCTTGACATCAAGGCACCTCACGCCATCAAAGATCATGGTATTTGTAGACTATAAGTCGAATAAGTACATGCATAGAAGGAAGAGGAAGAGCTCATAAGCTGGGAGAAAGAAATGGAAATGTAAAATTTTGAGCAAGCCTTTTCCACTTCACACATAAACTATTGGTATGTAGAAGTGTGCCAAAACCTTGAGCAAAGAACCATGCCCTCTCATTTTTATATGTGGTATAAGAGAGCACTTTCATTGAAAGAATTATCTTACCACTTGGTGCATGGGGTGATTTAAAGAAAGAACCACAATGGTATTTTTTTCATGTGCCTCGAGGCACATGATTCAGAATAGGTTTTACGTGATCTCCATGATGGAAAAATCGGGGGAGTCTTTGGAGGAAACACAAAAGTGCACAATCTTATGTAGGTCGATTTCCACTATCCTACCTTATTCAAAGATAAACATGCTTATGCTCATAGGTGTCCAGTCTATAAGAGATGCACTGACAAAAATAAAAGGTCAATAGCCCCGCTGCAGCTTGTTGTAGTGGAAGAACCATTCCAATAGCGGGGCTTGGATATCATTGGGGGGGTTTTCCCACATTCATCAAAACAACACTGCTATATTTTGGCTACCACATATTACTTCACACAATGGAGAGAAGTAGTTCTATTGAAACAAGTGAACGATGAGGAAGTCATCAACTTCCTATAGTAGAACGTCATCTCTAGGTTTTGCATTCCCACAACACTTGTTTTTGACAATCTAACGTATTTTTCTTCTTTAAATATTTATGAATTTTCATTGGAAAATTGTATTCTTTTCAAGCATTCTGCTAATTACTACCTAAAGAGAAATGGTCTTGACACATCTACAGACAAAAATCTCATTTGCATCATCAAAAAGACAATATACTTAGAACAACAAAACTTGCACTCCACTCTGGTAAATGCGTTATGGGCCAACTGGGTCATACATAAGTCTTCTCTCAATACCTCCCCCTACTTCCTGCTATATGGAAAAGAATCCATCCTATTGTCGAACATTTACTTTCTTGCTCTCTAGTTGTCCCCAGAATCCCTAGGCAAGTCATCTCTTTTAGTTCAACGTAGGATGGACACACTACAAAAGTTATAGGAAGAAAGGATCAAAGAAAAAGAAAAATTTACACTCCACTAGAACTGTACCAAGAGATGGCTTGATAGAAAGTCTGCATGGACTACTAGCTTTAGTGTGGGTGACTTAGTCTTAAAGTGGGACAAAGGCCACAAGGACAGAGGCAAGCACATGAAGTTTCAATCCCTATGGATTGGTCCCTTTATAGTCCGTCAGAAGCTTGGCCAACACACGTATCATCTTCAATCACTTGACAAGAATATTGACTCTCGCCCTCTCGATGGACAAGACTTAGAATGCTATTTTCAATGAGATCCAGGGTCATGCTCCACACTATGTTCATAGTCTTTTCATTGTTTGTTGTGTTGTTTTGGTTTGTTGTTTTGTTTTCCTTTCTTTCTGTTGTTTTTGCTAATGTAAATAATTGTTTTACCTCACTATGTTCTAGATTCTGAATGTGTATGTGGATGAACTTCAAAGAGTGTTCTAACACTGCAACACTTGGTTAGTCATGTGTCTATATTCCTTATGTTTGATTATAGCTTTTGGTCAATGGAGTATTAAAAGAAAATATGATCTGTCTATAAGGAGAGTTTTGGTCAAACCATAAATGTGTGTCGAAATTGGGAAACCACATTCCTACACTTAGTTTTCTCCTCTCGTTTTTTCAAGCACATCCAACTATTAGAAATGAAGAAGGGGAATATGTAAATGAGAAAACTTGAATCATAGGCCTTCATATGCTTCTGTAAAGGAACAACCTCCTAGTTCCTATGCACAATTCTATTTAAAAACTAATAAAGGCAACATAAGAGAAAGACTTCCTTTGTAGAGGGGAGAAACATGAAACTCCATCGAGTTACTGTCGAGGCTCGCTGGAGGTGGAGTGTTTCTTCTGTTTCTGCGCAATTCCATCATTGTACTGTCCATTCCTGTTGGCAGTAGAGAAATACTAGATATGAAAAAATATACTCTAAAAATCTTAAGATCGCGAGCCAAACTACCCTTCCCAATACGAAACACTATGATCTGGATGAATTTTATGCTATGTTGAAATGAGAAGCTACAGTGTTGACCAAGTGTATCCATGGGGTAAGTGGAGAAGCTAAAGTAATCTACGTGATGAATTAATACTCCCCGAAGGACTAAGTCCCTACACTAAAATGAACAAAAATAGAGAAGATGGTATTCAACCCGTGTCTTGCCAAGTGTTCTAGCCATCGCAATGCCCTCCAAAATTTTGGCTAGCACTCAATTTTTAGAGCCTTCCTTGTTTTTTCTTTTATGGTTGCAAACAACATGGCTTATTCCGTGAACAACCTTTGAGTCTTTTCACTATTTTGGCTTGTTTGACCAACTATTGTCTTTTTTCATATTGATTTCGTTTTCATAACTTGTGGTCCAGTTCTGGTGATTTTTAAGGTTTGTCTTTGTGTGTTTTAGTTGTCCTAGCTATGTATACATTTTTCGCATTCGTACACAAATTTGAAAGAATTGTCAGGCAAGTGTGGCAACGGTTATTTGAAGGTATATCTCAAGTGTTGTACTTGTTGGTCTTAGCTCTATACAGTCTCACAAAGCATAATGCTTTGCCTTATTGTCCTAGTGGTTAATGTCATCACGTTGTTGATGTCTACTGAGTGTTTGATCACAATGTCAACTCCTCATAGGTACACTTTCTTCCCACACAACCATTTTCCTAAAAATCCTTCCATCTGGACAAGCCCCCTCTCACCGGACCTCGCTAGGCTACACTATGCAGTCTCAACCTATAGTGATGTTGCTCTGCTTCTTAGAAATGCATAACACTTCGGGCTGTCCTCTAGGACAGTTGCACTGCACAATCCCCAAATATTAACAACCTACCTTCCTTCCTATAATTGCACAGAAACTGCCTCAGAGCCTGACTTGAACTACACACTTCGCAAGATCAGTCATCAAGCCTCCTCCCTACCTTCTGGAACCCCATTATGCACAAAACCATGAGCCTGGACTACTCCCCAATAATGCAAAAATGTTTCTTTCAAGTGACATTTCTTAGTCGGGACTCACTGCTCTCAAAAAATGCACAAAACTATCCTCCCATGAATTCCTTCAGGAAACTATGCAGAAGTGCCCCTCAGGGTCCCACCTTACAGCCCCCACTGTTGTCCTCAACCATGCAATCCTAACTCCTAGTGGCATTTATGTAGTTTTTCCCAATAAAAAAGAGTGTGCCTCAGAGTTACTCATCCAATCCTAAGGTGTGCTCTGTGTAGTCTCAGTGACTAGTCCTGCTCCCTGTCACCTTGAACTGCGTAATGTGCAGTTACTGGGCCCTCTTCCCAGCCTGCTATCTGTCCCAAGCCCAGTGCATGGAAAAAAATACATCATAATTAGGGGATTTTTGAGGTATAAAATTGGCCTCTTATGGAAATTACAAAATAGAAGTGGAAATAATAAAATAATATTAGATTACATCATCAACTTTTAGAGGGAAAAAAAATATATTTTGTCTACTCATATTTTCAACTTATCTCCCTATGGGTTTACTCAAATTTCGGGCGATAACACTCATTAGATGTAGAATATAATTCCTCATCCAAGGAGTGCCCATATTGCATACTTTCGATGGACCTTGCTACAGGAAAAATGAGAAATACATGAAAAATGTGATTGCAATAACGTTTTTTATTGTATTTCTCATTTTTCATGTAGTAGGGTTGATAAAAATTGTGTAACTTGGGTTCTCCTTGGACGGAAAACTAAATTTTTGATCCAATGGGTACTCCCACTCAAAATTTGAGTAAAACCTTAGGGGGATAAGTTAAAAATATGTGTTGAAAAAGTAGTTTTATTATTTTATTCTTTTTTGATATTTTTACTTTTTTACTACAAAAATGGTGAATCATCCCCCATGGCTGACATCATCAACTTTAATCCTATTGGTTCTTATAAATTTTATTTCGGTTGTACATTTTTCTTAGGAGGCCAATTTTAGACCTCAAAATTTCCATAATGCTTAGACTAGAAGGTTTTGGATTTGATGTCATCCCATCGTGATTGACTTCTGGGAATAGGTACATAGATAGATCATGGAGAAACAATGAACGGGCCAAAGGAGGAGTGCACATGCTAGAATAATTACTTCCAGGTGGATGGACAAAAAAATATCATCAAAGAGCAAGCAAAAGGAGCACATGCATATAAGCATCTTACAAGACCAATACCATTGAAGACCCCACAACATTAAGCCTTACAGAGGAAAGGAAAAAACACATTCAATATAACATTTATCACTTAGCGGCAATATCAGCGTGACATTTCCACCAAAACCAACCATTCCATATCAACACTATCATGTCAAGTTGTTCCATGAGATGTCAAGGCCACATCACTACTACGGGCCATTTCTGTTGTAACTGAATTTAATGTAAAGTGAAATTCCAACAGACACACATATGAAGATGAAGAGTCATGTCAGTTGAAAATTATTAGGAAGTTGAACATTCATGAGGGTAGTCCAAGAGTCACAAGGGTCAAGCATCACCCTTGGCTATATATACCCCTCCTATTGTATGAGTAAGGAATTTTCACATTGGTTCCTCCCACATAGCCTTGAAAGTTTCAGTTATTTCTTTGAGGAGCGAGGAGTGGCTCCAATGTCCCACTACTAGGACTAGTGATGTATGGTGTACAAATGTGTCTTGGAACTTTTGATTAATACAAAATCTTGTTAAGGCCAACACGTTTTCATGCATATTTTGTAGATACTAGTAATATTATTATTTCGGCATTTATAATATATGTTTGTATCACCTTTACTAAGATAGTTGAACTACTTTAGTTGTTTTAATACTTACTTTGTTTGTAATGTGTTGTATTGGTTATCACTATTTTCTCATCCTTGTGGACTACTCTCCAAGATATTAAACAAGCCTTTCTTGTTTACTCGTTACAATGTCTGTCACATCCGTGTGGACTACTCTACTAGATGGTGTACATATTTTCCATTGTACTTTAGTTTTAAACACTAGAGCATCCGTTGTGGACTATTCCACTAGATGGTGAATAGACCTCTTTTGTTTCATGTGTGTCTCTTCCTTGGTGGTACTACTACCTCTCACTTAGAGGCTCACTTTACTCTCCCTCTATGTAGTAGAAGAGCCTAAACACAAGTTACATTACGCACTCACCAGGCACACTCACCTCACTTTTAGAAGATGCCAGCATAACACTCTCATGTCTTGAACAAAAAGAGCTAAGGAAAATATCTAAGAGAATGGAAATTGGGCCATTTTACTTGATGGGAGTCCTACACTAAACAGTGTGAGGTCTAGTTGGGACTTCATACCAAGGACATCCCTTAAATTTTGGCATGTCTAACACCATCAACAGTACCGTCAGGCATGATTTTTTTCCTTCCAATACAATTTGGTCAGCCCAACCATATCTTGGCTCAACTGGTTGACTGCATAACACATATCTTGTTTGTTCACAAATTAGATTAGTGAACCCACTGACCTTCGGTAAATGGTAGCATCAACCTGTTCGTCCAAAGTGGTATTTGCCTTCCTATAGTTGGTCACTAGAGATATCTCCTTGGGATTAAAAGTATTCATGTGAAATATTTGCAGTATCTTGAGGACATACTTGCCTTGAGACACAAACAATTGCCCAATGCCTTTCCATACTTCCATCCCAAGGAAGTAGTGAATGAGACCCATGTATTTCATCTCGGATTCCCTTGCAAGTTCCTCTTTGGAGGAGATGATTAGTTTCTCATCACCTGTCAATACTAAATCATCAACATATAAAACAATGATAATCAATTTAGCTTGTATGAAAATACGATAGAGGTTGACATCTGCTTCTCTTTTGGTGAAGCCCAATCTATTGAGATAAGTATCAATCCGAGTGTACCAAGCTCAGGGTGATTATTTGAGATCGTACATGATCGCCTGAGTCTGCACACATAAGACTCTTGATCAAATGCATCAAAACCTTATGGTTTCTCTGTTATGCAACCAACTAACAAATAGATAGATCAATGACTTAAAAATTATCCTTTTCGAGGGGTAAACCTCCTTGATATTACATAAATGAATAGTTATTGGATGATTCAAATGAAAAAACATCCTTTCCATATATAGGAGTCTAAGGGGTCACAATATAATCAGAGCCTACATAACTATAATAATGCAAGGGCACAACAATAATAATAATTGGCTTCTATGGGGCACAGTAATAACAATATGGGGACTACATGGGCACAAAAATAATAATAATGGGCTACACTAGTATTATATATACCTAACATGCCCCTCTCCTTCAAAAAAGTGTTGTCCTTAATGCTTCAATAGTTGTGGATGCTTATGTATAAAATTTTGATCCTCCCATGTGGAATCTTTAACAGGTAAGTTCTTCCACTAGATGAGATACTTTGAAATTGATCGATTTCATAGTTGGCGAGTTCTTGTTTCTATGACTACTGCAAGTTCCAATATGATTTTTCCTTCCTCGTCAAGTTCTGGATATATTGTTTGAGATGGGCGCCTGTCACCTATAACCTTATTTAATCATCAAAGATGGAAAAATGTGTGCACTCGGGAAGATGTAGGAAGCTCCAATTTAGATACCATAGTACCAATATTTTGCAACACCTTGTAAGGACCATAGTACTTTGGTGATAATTTATTATCCTTCTTAGCTTGCTTGAGGGACATTTGTTTGTATGGTTATAGTTGTAAAAATACCCTTTCGCCTACATCAAAACTTCTTTCAATGTGATGTTGATCTGCCTATTGTTTCATTCGATTTTGTGCCAAAGTGAGGTTCTCCATTAAGAGCTGGAGAACTTGTTGTTGATGGTCAATGTGATATCCACCACTTGAACCTTAGAATTTCCTCTTAAACATGATGCGGTGGATGGTGGATGATATCCATAAAGTGCCATAAATGGGGTCATTTTTGCTGCAATATGGAAGGAAGTGTTATACCACCATTCAGTGAGAGGTAATGACTTGACCGATTTTGTTTTCTTATTAGATACAAAGCAATGAAGATATCATTCCAAACATTTTTTGTTCACTATTTCAGTTTTCCCATCAGACTGAGGAAGATAAGATGCATTATGAGCTAATTGAGTACCCAAGAAACAAAATAATTTCATCCAAAATTTTCCAACGAAAATGGGATCTCTGTCATTTACAATAATATTTTGGTTTCCATGTAGATTTTGATTTGTTTCCATAAATGTAGTATCAATTGTGTTGGCTTTAAATGGATGAGATAATGCACAAAACTATGCATACTTGGTAAGTGTATCAACTACCACCATGATGACACTCTTTCCTTTAGACTTGGGTAAACCTGTGATTAAATCCATTAAAACCTGCTCCCAATGTTGACATGCAATGGATAAAGGGTGATAGACCCAAGGTCTTAATCGATTCAACTTTATTTTGTTGGAAAGCCGAACATTCCGCCACAACTTTTGAATATCAAATTTAAGGCCATCCCAAAAAAATACTTCTTAACCCCATGGTAAGTTTTTAAAAATCCTAGGTTCCCTCCTAAGTGAGAGGTGTGAAATTCCAAAAGAATATTTTGTTTAAGTTGGGAATTATTACGAATATATAAGTGATCTTTGTACCATAATGAATTAGTTTTATAGCTAAATGTACTAGATGTACTAAGATCCTGCTGCAACTTTTCAATGAATGTTGACACTTCTTCGACATTCTTCCATTCATCCCTTTCTTCAGATATCCAATCTAGTTGGTTAATAGAAATAAAAAAAACATGCTTCCATATCCTCCTCCTTTCTTGAGAGTGCATTGGCAACAACATTTTTCTTCCCTTTTTTTTCAGATGATTTCAAATTCATAGCCGAACACTTTTGTGACCCATTTTTTTTTCTCTTCTAAAGATAATATTTTTTACAAAATGTATTTAAGACTATCATGATACATTTTTACCTTGAAGTATCTTCCCATTATCTAAGTTTTCCATTACTTTAGTGCATGTAGTATTGCCAACATTTCCTTCTCATAAATAGGTTTGTGTAAATACTTTCCTTTGATTGGACAACTTTGAAACTTGATGGGTCTTCCTTCTAGCATTAAAACAACACCAATACCATTCCTGAGGCATCACATACCACAACAAAAGTTTTTGTGAAGTCCGGTGTAACTAAGAATGGTGCTTGGAACATTGTCTCTTTAATATGTTCAAAGGCCTTAGCTTCTTCAATGGTCCAAGTAAATGAATCTTTCTTTAGTAATGTCATTAGAGGTGTCTCTATTCTCCTATAATTCTTAACAATTGTGTGATAATACCCCATCAACCCAAGACTTCTGGTTGTGGGGACTTCCCAGAAATCCTTGTAGGTGCTTTATGGTTGTGGGGATTTCCCATTCCTTAATGGATTTAATTTTTTTTGGCTATACCTTAACAACCTCATGAGATACAATGTGACCCAAATATTCCACCTTCAGAACTCCAAATAAAAATTTGGAGGTATTTGCATATAATTGTTTCTCCTCTAATAGTTTGAGCACCCTATCAACATGTTAAACATGATTCTTCCAAGAATTTTTATAGATTAATATACCATCAAGAAATACAAAAACAAATATTCTAAAGGGTTTGAAAATGGAATTCATCAAACCTTGAAATGTAGAAGTTTCATTGGTAAGGCCAAATGCTATGACCGAAAATTCATAATGACCCTCGTGAGTTTCAAATGTTTTTTTCAGAATGTATTTAATCTTCATTCTACTTTGATGATATCTTGAACAAAGATCAAACTTGGTGAAGTAAATTTCTCCATGTAATTCATCCAATAATTCATCAACGATAGGAATGGGAAATTTATATTTAAGAATGATCTTGTTCAGCTCCCTAGAATATAGACACATCTTCCATGATCCATCCTTCGTATGCACCAATACTACTAGAGAAGAAAAATAACTTTGACTGGGTTGAATTATACCAACCTTTAGAATTTATGCATTCCTACAATCAATTTCACTATTTAGGGCGTAGGGATATCTATAAGGCCTAATGTTTGGAAGAAACTTCCTAGAATCAAATGAATAGCATGATCATGATCATGAATAGGTGGGAGGCCTTTGGGAGTCTCAAATACCTTGGAATGATTCTGCATGGCTTTTTGGAGATATGGACAAATAGATGATTTCAATGTTTGAACATCTAGTAAGCATAATTGTGCAATTACACTTTGTTTTTATTTATTTAGAATATTTTCCATGGCATTAGAGCTAATTATATTTCCTCTTTTCCCTATGATACCCCTTAATTGAACTTAATTTAATTCCCAAAATTTTTTTAAGAAAAGTTCTTCAAAATTAAAATCTATCATACCTAAAGATTGTAACCATTGGACTCCTAGTACAACATCAACACCACCCATTATAATAGAGAAAATTAGACTATTCAATACATATTCCCCCATGGTTAGTTTGATATTATGGAACTTTATAGAGCAATGTATAATTCCTCCATTTTCAACAATCATTTGACATTTTGGTGCTAGGTATAAGAAGCAATTCAATTCCTTGGCTATCTTATAGTGAATAAAATTATGGCTACCACCCAAATCAATGAACAACATTACCTCCTTCTTCTTAATATGTCCTTCTATCTTGAGAGTTTGACGAGTGGTATTTACTTCCAATGCATTACAATATATGCTTGGATTCATTTCTTATTTTTCTAGGGTTGGTTCTTCGTGTGTCTCTTCTTCTTTCGAAGTTTCTTGTTCCTTTTCTTCCTCCTCTTCACAATCTATGTAAAATAATTTATTATGAGCACAATTATGACCTCTAGTGTATTTTCTGTCCCAACTGTTGCAAAGCCCTTTTTCTCTTCTTCTTCCAATTATTGAGGTGTCAACCTTGTAGGATTTGGAAGGATAGGAGAAACAACACATCCATATTTATAGTTTGGAGTGGTAGACTTCCTTGTTGCCATAATTTTGGTTTCAATTTTTCTTGCAAACTTGAAGGCCTTCTATAATGAATCAGGTTCCCAAAGGAGAACCTCATGTTGGATGTTATTCTTTAAATCCCTATGAAGATATTAATCCTATGCTCCTCTACAATATCATTTCCCCTTATATTCAATTTTTGGAAGTCCTCATTGTGCTCCATGATTGAACTCGTTTGTTTGATATTTATCAATTGGCTAAAGAAGGTGTTTCTCTTTTATCCTCATAATGTGTTACCATTTCCTCCATAAAAAATGACCAAGTTAGAGTGGTTTACTAGAACAAAGCCATCGAAAACACGCAAACTGATTGGGTTCTAAATATAAAGTTGCAATGCATACCTTTTGTGTGTGTTTCACATTATGGGGATCAAAATATTGCTCCATCTATAATATCCATGTTACCAAATCCTTTCCATCAAATTTCTTCATATCAATCTTTGGAATATGGTGGGTTGTCAATCCAACGTTAGAGTTTATGAGTTCATGAATAAAATTTATTTTGATTTCTTCATGAGTTTCATCTAATACCTTCTCACCATTAGAAATAATTTATTGTAGCAACTTTGTCAAACATTTCATATCTGCTTTTAAACCATTCTTCAAATATCCCATGTCACCTTTCATTTTTTCTTCTATTCCGTCCTTCAAACCTTCCATGTTGTATTTTAAACTATTCTTCAAACCATCCATGTTATCTTCCGCTTCTTTTTTGGTTACTCATTTTGAGAGAGAACTTGGTTGCACTTGATCTCACAATTTTGATATAACATGTTCCATTTCTTCGTCTTCTTCATGTGTCATAGAAAATATTTATGGTTTCTTACTAGTTGTGTCCATTTCTTGTTTCAAGGCATTTATAAATCAAACAATGATATATATTCTTCACTATTCCTTTTGGATCACTTCAAATTGATTTTTCAAACAAACATTATGCAACATTTAAAAAAAACACACCTTCTTCTTGTTTCTTAGGAGCTAGATATTATAGTTGTTGTATCTTTGTAATTCTTAATCTTAAAGGTATTAAATTTCACCGTATAGTATCACACTCAATCTGCTTTCCAACTCAACAAATTAGACCAAGATTGGATTCTTCAAGAAAGAGTTATTCCTAATATCCCACGATGAACTGATTATAAACTAGTTCAATAGAGCGAACTTGTACGGAGTGTCACGTGTCATGTTCTTTACCTTCACCCTTGAAAATGACACCCAAAAAACTACACTTCATCCTCTTTCTTTCTCTTTCTATGAAATTTATGATGATTTTCCATAGTTCACCTATTTGATATGGAGTTTGGGAGCCTACCAAAACCCTAACTTCCTCGTATCATATATCTAAAAATATAGCAAGACAAGATCTGAGATTTTTACACAAAATTCACCAATATTTAGATTGCATGTGGTATCCATTTGAGATTTTGAAGCTTCTTATAAAAAAATTTATAGTGAAAATTCCACGATGACCTGTTTGAAGCAGCGAAACACTAGAATGCAAAGCTCTGATACCAAATGTTATGCAACTAGCTCACAAATAGATAGATCAATGACTTAAAAATTATCCTCTTCAGGTGGGAAACCTCCTTTACATTACATAAATGAATAATTCTTGGATGATTCAAATGAAAAAACCTCCTTTCTATATATAGGAGTCTAAGGGGTCACAATATAATCAGAGCCTACATAACAATAATAATGTAAGGGCGCAATAATAACAATAGTGGGCTTCTATGGGGCACAATAATAAGAATATGGGGACTACATGGCCACAATGATAATAATACACTAGTATTATAGGGATCTAAAATTCTCTATGGACACTTCCTCCTCAATAACACCATTGACAAATGTTGTTTTTAGATTCATCTAGAGGATCTTCCACCCCATCTGTGTAGTCAGTGCAAGAGTTGATCTAATTGATGAATAACTTTCTATGGGAAAAGGGTTTCCTCATAGTCAATTTCCTCAACTTGAGAAAATACTTTGGCCAAAAGTATAGCCTTATACTTTTCTATGCTTCCATCTATTGCATGTTTAACTTTTAGGGCCCCTTTTGAAACCATAATTGATTTGCCTTTTATCCTGACCACAACCTCCCATACAATGTTCTTAATGATGGATGATTATTCTTCCATCATTGCATCAACTCAAACTAGTTTCTCAATTTTTCCCTTAGAATACGATGCCTCTATCACTATAATATCAGTGATTAGAGCCATGTAGTCAATGTACGTCTCACGTGACCTCATTTTCCTTCACAAGTTTGAAGGAGATCCCACATTCTCCTATGCATCGTGTACTAGTCTTTTCATTTCCCTTGCATTTTTCAATCTTTTGAGGATGGTTCTGCTTGAGCCGATGTCTCCACTCGAAATCCTCTCTGCTCTTCCATTTATGCCCGCTCCACAACTTCTTGAGTCTCCTCCTTTGGAGCTAAAATATCCTGTTCGGGTGGGTTTTTTAGCTCCATCTCAAGGGAGGATCTCATTGACCTCTCCTCATTAAACTTTGCAACCCTTCTCACAACTACGATTCTCAGGGAGGGTAACTACACCCAATAATTCTGTGGACTTTCAGTGTAACACACAAAAGCTACCAACTATGTTATCAACTCAATTTTCTTACTTGAATATTTGGAGACATGGAGTAACTAGATGCTCAAAAAATTATGAAATGATACACATCCTACTTTCTCAGAGAGAAATCCTCCTACAATGTAATCATACCAATAACTCTATAAGGACTCTAGTTCTGCAAGTAGACTATTTTGTAACATGCCTCTACCCATAAAGGTAGTGGCCAACCTTGGTCATGTAGCGTAGATCTCACAACTCCCATAATTCTTTGGTTCTTTCTCTCAGCTACCTCATTTTAATGTGGGTTATGAGGAGGTGTCAATTTTCTTCGAATTCCTTTTTTGGTATAAAATTCCATGAAGTCATATGAAACATACTTACCTCCATTGTCACTCTTGAGAGCCTTCACCTTGTTTCTATTATCTTTATCAACTAGTGCCTTGAATTCTACAACTTTTGAGAATATCTCATCCTTCTTCTACACGAAGAGGATCCAACACTTTCTTGATAAATCTTAAAAAAGATAACAAAGTATTTATGTCTGGTAGTGGAGGTTGTTTAGAAGGGTCCACAAGCATCAAAGTGGACTCTCTCCAACACTCCATTTTCTTTCATATCTCGATCATGCAATTTGTATTTCACATACTTCCCAAATGTACAACCCTTGCATGCATTCTGCTACTCAAGTGACCATTTAGGAAGGCCAATGATTATCTGCTGCATTATTTTAAGGGCACCATCGTGAAATTAACCAAGTACTATGTGCTAGAGTTCACCAACATCTTGGATCTACACTTTCTCTGCCTTACTGCTTAATGTAGTGCAATATTCCACATCAAGTTTGTCCAAGTTCTTCACACAAACCTCAATCTCCTTCACCTTCCTAGTGAAAATGTGTCTCAAAAAGGATTTCCTTTTACTGAATATTACATCATAGTTGCAGTCTTATAAAACTACTATATAAATGAGGTTCTTCTTGAGGCATGGTATAAACATGGCATCCTTGAGGCGAAGAGGACATATCGATTACCTCTTAAAGGTTAATGTAGCTATCTCAGTAGCACTATACGCTCTGTCATCACCAAGCTCAATATGTATCTGGAGATATATCTCCTCCAGGTCACTGAAAAACTGTCTACACCCTATGATGTGGAACAAGTCACCTTAGTGCAAGTACCACACACTCCCCATCACTGTGTTGGCCACGTATGTGATCAAGGAGAAGTCTAGCTCGAACTGTGATGCCAATGCTTCACCTTATACTACTTTTGAGTTCTTCTTGTTGGACTTTTTGTTTGTACACTTTGTAGCATAGTGACTGAATTCATGGAAATTGAAGCATTTTATTTTGGACAAGTATTTATTCTTCCCCCCTTCACTAAATTCTATTTTGGTTTAAGATTTCTTCCCTTTGCCCATCTTTCTATTTCCAGTCCATGTAAAGTTTTCTTCATCCTCTCTGTCACACCCCGAGTGTACGGTAGTCTTTCAATCGTTCTAGGCGAGGTGCGGAACTACCAAGTGTTTTCTTTTCACCAATACTTACAATTGTAGACTACGCCTATCATCCATACTTAGTTTATTTTTGTCACCAAGTATTATTTCTTTTATCCTTTATACAAGCGAAAGCCCATAACACTCACATAAACAGAATTATACAAGAGAAATGCACAACAGTATAAAGGGAGGGGCAACTCCCTGCAATATGAGTCTGCCCGAATCAATATATTATACAATTTCTCCACTTTTACAAGGTATAGGCTAAGTCCTTGGGAAACCCCAAACTTATACTTAGCCAAATTTCAACTTCGGCGAACTTCGTTGCCCACCTCATTGGAACCTCCACACGGTCGTCGCACAACTCACCAGCCATTCATTCACCTCATCACATGATCGTGTCGTTTGCCCAACTTGGGCCCGCCTCGTCATAACCAAGTCGCCACACACGTGCACCTCTACACGAGTCACACCTTCGTTCACAATCTCAACGCTTCATCGTTTCCACCATACACAACTTCTGCGTTTGCCTTTGCATGACGGGCGGGCGCTCACCCGAGCTACCCAAGAACTTGTGCACAACCACCCAATCACACAACCGCACACAACGGGGCATTCACCCCTTCACCAGTGCACCTTCGCATAACTGGGTGCCCTCGCCTTCACCCATGCACCTTCGCACAACCGGGTGCCCTCGCCTTCACCCGTGCACGCCTTGTACAATCGGGCACACATGCCTTACCCGTGCATGCCTTACTTTGATCGGATTTCATTAAGACTTGTGTGTTCAAGAGACCTGCCCAAGACTTGGGTGCATATCCATTTGCGCCTTCCTCTTTTATGTGCCCTCTTCTCCACGCACTTCTCCTTGAAGGCTCAATTGTCGAACGATGATATTTCATTCCAAACTCATTGCATATATGTAAGGTGTGTTGGGCAAGTCTTGGCTACCCAGCCGACTTGCCAATGCCCCATACCTCCATCGCAAGACGCCCTCCAACCATGTTGGCCTTCGTTCTAACGCATTGTAAGCATAGGTCGGCCCGTGGGTGTACTCCATCTACGCTCCCATGCCTATAAACATGTCTCACCCTTCCTCCATACGTTACTATCATATAAACTTCACGCACTTCGGTTAGGACTCGCACTTCGCACCTTCGTTCACTGTCGAACTTGGTCGCACTTCATCCGGCGGGAGTGCCAAGGACCACAGGTCCTTACACTCTCCCTTGGATGATCTTCCTTCCCTAGTATTTCATTTGATTTCTTCTTCTACCAAATCACATAATAAGAGGTCACAATTTGGTATTTTCTCCCTCCCATTCACTAACCCCTGGTAGCTATGCGAGCTTTTGAGAGGGCCTAGAAGAGCTAGGCTCACCAAGTCATTTTCTGCAACATTTACACCAACCACTCCAACGTCATCATGAATTTGTGTAAATCTAGTGAGCTACTGAACAATAGTATCATTCTTGTGCATCTTAATATTTTGATGTTTGTCTTCGAGGGCTAGTTTTGTATGGTCATTGTTATTCTCAAATAACTCAATTAGTTCCTTCCACATAATGAAATGATTTTCTTTTCCATGGAGATTTGAGACAATGTGTTCTCCCACTCCCTCGAGGATTATTGTCCTCTCCTTGGCTACATCTTTCTTCCATTGGGCTAGTTTTTGGGCATCAACTAATCATGGTTTTGCAATGCTTGTCTTGACATATTCCAAAAATCCATTGTCATTAAGAACTACCTTCATTCGACCCTTCGAAGCAATGAAATTCAAGTTGCTTCCCAAGGCAAACTCTAACCTCAATTCATTGAAGGCTATTCTCCCAACCCTAAAAAAATCCTGCTACACCAAAGCTGCAAATTTGAACCTCGTGAGGATAAACTTTGAAATCATTGTTCTAATGTGAATTTTTCTTTAATACCATGTACAAATTTGGTGATAGAATTGCAACTCCTCAAGAAATTTAATCTAAATCGAGAGACACAATTCTCCTCTACTACTTTGTGGAAATTAATTCACAATTTAGAACAACATTCAAAAACATGCATCAATCACATACACAAGTACACCTACGCGTATCTAAAAAACAACTCATAAAAACCCTTTAAGTCTATTTGCATTAATCAGTTGAATAGATAAACTATTACAATTTCTAGCTCTAGCTCTCAGCATAACTTGTAAAAGAACAATTGTTCTCTCTTTGCTCAATGAAAAACTCTCGATAACACTGACCCAAATATCAACTGACCTAGCATCCTATTTCCTTGCAAAAATCATAAGGAAATAAATTGCTATTCTTTAGGAATTTACTCCAAAATGATTACGAAATTCCCAAGGATTGTTCACTAATTGCACGCAACACCTGCACACTCAAGACTAGTTTACAATTGATGTTACACTTCCTTGGAATCTCGACCAAAACTGAGAAGTTCAAATTCCTTAAATGGAAGAGCTATTTTTTTCTATTGACCAGTTATCTAGATGATGTTTGAGTTCTAATGTTGTCCCACTAGGTAGCTAACTCCCAACTAGTTCTATTAAATGTTAAAACTAGTTTGGTTGAGGACAACTTGAATTAACTAAACTAGATTCCTTTAAATTAACAATGAACACATGTAAACTGAACTCCAAGCCTACTAACCCAAATTTCCTATTATTGATATTAAACACACAGATAGGAATTGCACTTTTTCTTATGTTCAAATAGGTAGTGGGAATTATAATTTCATTTCATACATATGAAAATTAGTTCTTCATTTTATTTATTTTAATAATTTAAAATAAATATATATTTATTAAAAATTTATATTTTAAAATATAATATAAATATCATTATAAATTATTATTTTTTTATTTACCACAATTTCTTACCAATACTTACATCCCAGTTTTTCATGTTGCATTCTGTCTCGCTGTCATGCTAGTTTTTTATTCGTCATCTCCTCTTTTTGGCAAGTTTTCGTTCTGAAAGGTCTGTGCTTCAGGCCTGAAGGTTTATGTTATGTTTCGGCCTTGGCAGTTGTTTGCCTTGCCTACTTCTGTAAATGTCAACGCTTGTAATCGTAAACTTGCTAGGGTTTCTAGGCCTACAATTTTTGCCAATTTATGTGTCTGTCTCCGTTCTGTTGTGTATAATCTTTTCGGCATTACTGTACCATTCTTTAATTTTTGAAACCCTGTCCTAAGTTATAATGTTTCGACTATGAAACTGTAATAATATTTTTTCTGAAAGAGGTACAAATATTGTGAGATTGTGTTCAGGGTAATTATTAATGGCCGAAGTTTCGACGTTTCAGTGTTATATCCTTTTATTTGTGAGCCTTGGTGTATGTTCATGTTTCTGTTGTTCTAGCTAGCATAATTACTTATTTGAATATCGCTTTTTACACTCCATAGGGTTAGAAATTCTAATTATTTTAGCATGTGGAGTTAATTAAAATTAGAGATTTAGTTAATTAACTATTAAATGCATTTTATATTTAGAGTGTGAGTTAACTAAGTTAAATGTATGCATGTCAAGATATTTTAGGCAAGTCGTTAGTTGAAAAAGGTTAAATACTATTAATCAGTTTCATGGTAAGTATCAAGTTTTGTGTGTCAGTGTGTTTTATATGTGAATTTTTGTTTTATTTCCTCAAGTATTACCAACAAATTGATATCACACCAATGTTACAAAGAGCCGCGGAGAAAGGATCACGAATAATCGGTGAAAAAAAAAGAGAAATATTTTTGTTTTTGTTTAAGCTATAATGCGTTTTACTATGGTATTCATAGCATTATAAAACTCATTAAAAGGGTTTTGTCTTAATTTCCATTGTTATAGTGAATAATACGTGAGAGATAAAGGAGAAATAATTTTGCCCTGTAATGCACCTTACTATGTTATTCAAAGCGTTGTAATGCTCATTACACTATGAGAGTCCAGGGTCAGATAATAGTCTTAAACTAATATGGTTTTCTTTGATTGTTAACTATTTTAAATGAGTTTTGTATTAATTTCCATGGTTTTAAATATAAGTTTTGTTTTAAACTATTTTTTTGTTTCAAACTGTTTTTGTGTTAAATAGAAAATTTTGTCTTAAATATATTTTTGTCTTCAAGTATTTGTCTCAAATTCTTTTTGTCTTAAATATAAAGTTTTGTTTTAAACATTTTTTTTTAAATATAAAGTTTTGCTTATAATACTTTGGTCTCAAATTGTTTTGTCTTATAATATTCTTGTCCCACACTGTTTTTGTCTTAAATTTTATATTTAACACAATTCAATTGATATTAAATTTTAATGTAAAATAGTTAAAATAAAAAAGTTACTTTTTACAAGAGAACCAACAAAGCCATTAAATATGATCATCCAAAGAAACAAAAGCACTAGAAAATCCTACTCGATAAGCTTCAGCAGAAAAGAACTCTCTCCTCAAGCAACAATTGGCCATAGCCCTTATTGGTGTTACAATATTTCACATACATGCAATCATTTTACATTCATGACTTAGACTACCTGTCAAAAACATGAAGCCTTTACGTGATCAATCTTTTATAGTCTTTCGATAAGAAATGAAACATATTTAATACATTCTAATTGAGGCGATACGGAACCGTAATTAAACCGAAAACTATTCTGTCTAAAAGGTGATAAAATATTCAGATGAAGCCGATCTATGAAATATTTGTCCGAAATAAAGGTAAATTTATTAACAACATCGAAATGAACATAGCAATGGTGCGAACAGTTTCAAATAATGATGCATCATCCAATTTGATAACAATGGAATCAGTCCAAAAATAGCTCCATTAGTAAACCTCACTGACGTGCATGCGTGAGATATGCATCAATACAAAAACAGACAAGAGCAAGAGCGACATCACGCTAATAATGCTCTACAAAGCTTCGGCCAATTATCTAAGTTTCCACCGACGGTGGGGAAAGATTTGGACACTAAGTTTTCCACCTAAAGAAAAGTTTGTTATGTGGTTCATGCTGAGGAAAAGAGTGCCTCTTAGGATATGCTATAGAGAATATCCTTCCAAGGTACTAATATCTTCCTGCTGTGTTGGAAAAATACCAACAGTCTATCTACCATCTAGGGAGTATAGGACATAAGTGAAAGGATACTAACTTGGACTTCTCATTAGTTCCTTGAAAATGTCAAAGGGATACCATTTTTTGGGGAATATGGTTGGAAATAAACTCAACTATTTTTTAAAATAGAGCTCCAAACCCATTCAAAGTTTCCTCTCAAATTCTAGTCATAGATTCGTCATACTCCTAATCATATTTAATTGGTTCTTTTATCTATCACACCTATGAGCATGAAAATATATTTACCTTTTTTTCATGAAGCATAACAAGGCTTCCCTTTTGTATGAGCGGGCGGGGCATAGTCCATATTTTAGCTTCACATTGTCTCTCTCTCTCTCTCTATAAATATTAGAAACACCTCAAACAATTATGCATAACTATTTTCACTCTATATTTTCATTCTTCTAGCATGATCACATGATATATTATCTCTTCATATCCATGGAGACTCTCGAGTTGTCATCAAATGGATACAAGTAACAAAAACTATCCTTCTCCCTTGTTTTAGAGGATCAAACAAAAGCTTACACCTTTCAGACATGTTACTTTTAATCACGTTTGCAGGAATAGGAATGAGGAAGTAGGTTTTTTTGATGTAATGTTAAGTATCGAGGCGAGATGACGACCGCAGTGCGAGGTGGATATGGTTAGGGTTTCTTTTTTGCGAACCCCTGTCTGCAGTTTACCGCACCCGCTCCCTGCTCCTCTCCCGGTTACCTCGCCTCCGCATCCACTGTCGTTCCACGACCATCATCCTCCATTCGACGCTGGTCAGAGCACCTTCTCAGCATCGCTCTGGCCCTACCGTTTGATACCCACTCTGCCGTTCGACTATTACCGGTTCCCGTAACCTGCCCTGGTTTACCTGTGTTTCGAGGTGCCCACCGTTTCGAGGGTCTCGCTAGCTGGCACCATGGAGGACATCAATGTTGTCGATTACACCAAAGATCCGCTGGAAGGTGTCTCCATCTGGTGCACACCCTACTCTACCTCACAAGGTATGTCTCTCCCGGATCCTCCGGTCAATTTGGTTGATTACTCTTCCGGTGATTCCCCGCGACTCCATCCCGTTATTCTCCCGGATATCCCCCCCACCTGGCCGCCTCTGTCTACTCCTCCCCTCTCACCAGCCACCCTGGGTTTTGTCACTGGTTGCCTTAACCCTAACCCTAGTTCCTCTCAATCCGCAGCGCATCATTGGCCCTCCTTCGCTGCTCCGTCTTTTGCTCCCAGTCAATTCCCCCCCTCGGCTGTCGGCTCTCATTTGGGTTGCTTCACTGATATTCCTCGTCTCTCTGGTCCTCTCCGTGACCCCTTTCCCTCTCCTCTTGTTTCATGCTCAAACCCTCGCAGCGGGCCGGGCTCCTTCCCTGTATCGTTCCCCCCCCTCTCACACCCGCCGAGAGCTGGCCCGGGTAAAAAGTACCGTTGCTTCAGATCCAGGGAGGAAGACACTTTCCTCCGACTTGAGGAGGACATCCAGTGGGGAGACATCATGGAATTCGCGGATAGGGTTCTTGTAGGTCGTATCAAAGGCATAAATTACTCTACTACTCGATTGAAAGCCTGGGCTACAGAAGTATGGGGACAACACTTGGTCGATATCCCCTTCGTGCAAACACTTGTGAGGGGTTGGTTTGCACTACGTTTTTCTCGTGCCGATCACACAAACTGGGTTCTCTCCTCTTTTTGGCACTTTGAGCATGCTCCGGTACTTCTTAAGCACTGGACCCCCATGTTCGATCCGGCCACGGAACAGATCGGTATAGGCCCTGTGTGGATCATACTTCCCAGCCTCCCTCTGCAATTTTGGTCCGAAGACATATTCCGCAGAATTGGGAATGCTATCGGTGTCTACATGGATTATGACAAATCATATCTTCACACACGTATGATGGCATATGCACGGCTTCTCATCAATTTGGACACTAGGGGAGGGCTTCTAGAACACATCACTTACCAGTGGAGGGAATTTACCAGGAAGCAGAACATTGACTACGAAGGGATTCCTTACAGATGCCGCCATTGCCATAAGGTCGGTCCCTTTTTCGGGACTGCCCACTTCTGAGGAAAGAGCTGGCACAAGCACAGGCAAGCACACAGGCTGCTGCACAGGATCGTCCCTCCCCCTCCACCCGCCCATCCACAGTCTGAGGAACCTGCGGAGACTCCTGTACAGGCTGATGCTTCTCCACATATTCCAGCAGGATCACAGGCGGAGGATCCCACCTGTTCATCACCTGCCCCCAATCCAGAAGACTCCGGACTGGCGGGCGACGATACACCGGGTATGTCTGCTGCCTCCTCCCCTTTCATTTTATCATCCATGCATGTTTTGGCTTCCTCTGTCTCTTTGCATCGGGTTGTATTCCCCCCTCCTCTCACTTCTACTCCTTCTATGCCCTCCTCCCGTTTCCCCACCCCTCCCTCCTCTCTAAATTGTCCCATTCCCGCCCCCTCCTCCTGCGTCTCGCCGTGCCTGCGATCTATCCCCTTGCAGCTATCCGACCCGCTTCCGCCCCCCGCCTCCCCGACCCCTCCCCGATACTCTCTCTGCCCTGGTCTAGAGGATATAGTTATGACATCATTGGACTGGATCTCGACCCTTCGCCCTCCCAACAGAAGCTAGCGCGAGGGCAACCTTCCTATATATCCAAAGCTAGACATGCTGTTGATGCTGAAGTCACCCTCGGACGACAACAGACCATTTTCAGGGCCCTTAGAGAATTGAAAGGCCCTGCCTCTCATTCGACATGAAGATTCTGTCCTTCAATTGTAGGGGGTTCGCTAGTACACCCAAAAAACTAGCTCTGCGGAGACTTCTCTCCCTCTCACTTTCGGACATTATCTTTCTGCAAGAAACGCTCTGTCAGGCGGATACCCTTATCCCTACATTAGAGGCCTGGTTACCCAACTGGACCTTCCACGCTATTGACACTTCTGGGCGATCAGGTGGTTTGGCGATTGGCATCAACAACAGAGCGTTGAGAATCAACAACACCTGGGGCAGTAGAGGTTTCATTGGCATCGATGCCTATGTCCTATCTATGGAAACAGATCTCAGGCTCATCAATGTATATGGCCCTTGCTCTGACAGGACCGCCTTCTGGCAATCACTGCTGGCCTCTGCTCTCTTTCAACAGGATAACATTATCCTCGGAGGGGATATGAATTTCACCATGGGTTTTTGTGAATCTTGGGGGCATGCGGCTAGGATTGACCTCTTCTCAGACACTATTGCTACTCTCCTGGATCAACACCACTGGATTGACACTCCCATGGCAAGATTACAACACACATGGTCAAATAATAGATGTGGTGAACAGAGTCTTGCCAGGAGACTCAACAGATTTCTTATTAAAGAACCCCTCCATAACAAGATTGCTTATATCAGGCAATAGGTGGGATCTGGAGGCATCTCCGATCATAGGCCCATTTATATGGAATTCTTAGATATACATAACAAAATTAAGAGCCCCTTCAAGTTCAACTCCACCTGGTTAAAAGATCCCTCATACATACATATGGTCACCGATTATTGGCAGAGACACCCCATCAACGAGGGGGATCATTTCACTGAGGGATTTATTAGAAAACTATCAGAGCTTAAAAGGATCTCTAAGATTTGGGCACATCAAAAGAGACCCCGTGATGATCAATCCTTGAAGGAGGTTGAAGATATCATATCTTCACATCAAGAGGAGGATGGGGACATCTTTCCCTCACAGGAAAGGAAAAACCTATACATGTCCCTTATAGTGAAGCGATCACAGATCTTGAAAGATAGAGAGGAAGGTTGGAGGCTGCGCAGCCGAGCCACTTGGCTCACTGAAGGGGATGCAAACACTCGTTTCTACCACAGATTCGCCAATGGGAGAAAGGCTATTAATACGATTTGGGAACTTAAGGATGATCAAGATCATATGGTCTCTTCTCAGAGAAGACTATCTAAGCTAGCAACTGATCACTCCAGGAATATCTACAAAGCCCCCCGAGAGACAAACATACTTGATATTATGAGAGTGGCAGAACATTTCCCCAGATTCATCGAACCGAAGGAACACGATGACCTCACTAAGGAGGTATCTATGGTTGAGCTGGAAGCAACCATCAAATGGTTCAAGAAGGAAAAAAGTCCTGGTCCCGATGGGTGGACCATTGAATTCTACATTACCTTCTTTGACATATTGGGAGACGATCTATTGAAAATAATATAGCTTTGTAGACAATCTGGCAGGATCTTCCCAGCCATCAAATCCACTTTCATCACTCTCATCCCCAAAGTGGACCACCCTGCTACATTCAATGATTTTAGGCCCATCTCTCTCTGCAACTGTCTCTATAAGATCATTGCAAAGATTATTCCCAATCGTCTGAAGCCAATTTTATCTCGCCACATCTCCTCTGAGAAATTTTCTTTCCTTTACCATCGCCAGATTCATGAGGCCATAGCCACAGCGCAAGAACTCCTCCACACCCTTCATATCAAAAAGCAAAAAGGCATGATCCTCAAAGTTGACCTCACAAAAGCCTTTGATAGAGTAAACTGGTTATACATCAGGTTACTCTTGACTCACCTTGGCTTTCCATT
This sequence comes from Pinus taeda, assembly GCA_000404065.3. Lineage (NCBI taxonomy): Eukaryota > Viridiplantae > Streptophyta > Pinopsida > Pinales > Pinaceae > Pinus > Pinus taeda. The sequence continues at coordinate 28,944 of APFE031342448.1, read as the reverse complement.
TGCTTTCATTAAGTGGTTCATGGGATGCATTACTGAGGTTGCCTACAGTGTTCTTCTAAACGGGGAGGCCACTCCTTTCTTCACATCGAAAAGAGGGCTCAGACAGGGCTGCCCCCTCTCTCCTCTCCTCTTCCTGCTAGTTATGGAAGGATTGAGCAGACTTATCATAAGAGCTAAAGACAGGCACCTGCTCTCTGGAATATGCATATCTGAGCATTTTTTCCTTACACACTTACTGTTTGTGGATGACATACTCATATTCCTCAACGGAGGGCTGGGTGATATTACTGCATTGCATAATATCTTTCTACTATTTCAACGGGCCATTGGGATGATGATAAACGATAGTAAATCTACTATTACGACGGTTGGTTGCTCACGACAGGAGTCTACATATGCATCCTAGAGGTTCCCCTTTACCTCATCCATGCTCACTGATGGCATCAAGTATTTGAGGTATAGGCTAAAACCTCTTGGCTACAAAATCATGGATTGGACTTGGCTCCTTGCCAAGGTGGAGAAAAGACTCCATATCTGGTATCACAAATATCTTTCAAGAGTCGGTCGCCTTATACTCATTACATCTGTCATCGAAGCCACGCCTGTATACTGGATGACACTAGCTTGGATTCCTCGAGGAATCTTAAACAGATTACAGAGCATTTGCACCAGATTCCTATGGAATGGACATCAACCTGGGAGAGTTTTTGCTTGGGTAAAATGGGACACTATTGCCAGACCTAAAAGATGGGTGGATGGGGTATCAAGAGACTAGACCTATTTGCCAAAGCCCTGGCTGCTAAACTTGGCTGGCAACTACTGACCACTGATAGCCTCTGGTCACGAGTAGCGCAAGCAAAATATATCAGACCCTCCCATCTCATGGATTGGTTCCGACAGCAACACAATCCGAGTCTCCATATCTCTAATATATGGAAGGCTCTTATACTCTCCCTTCCGCTCCTCAGGGAAGGCATTACCTGGCGAATTAAGAGTGGGCAGGATGAAAGGATTGGTATAGACCCCTGGGTAGGATGCGACAACCTTCATAGATTCCCAGACGAACTCATCAGACACCTACACAACAGGGGTATATCCCATATCATCCACATAGGTGACAATGCAAACTCTGTTTTTCTCCAACAGGCCTGGCACTCATCGGCACACTTGGGCATTCCGAAATAGTGGTAGGCAGACTGGAACAATTATACTAAGGCCCTCACTCAAGCTAACATTAGATTAACAGATGGGCCTGATGAACTCATATGGGCCATTGCCAAACATGGTCATTATACTCCGAAGGAGGGATACCTGAAGTTAATGGAACCATATAAGCAACCAGACATCCGTCCACACTGGAATAAGATATGGAAGCTCCAGGCCACACCTCGATGTCGATTACTTATGTGGAATATCATATTTGACAAAATCCCGACTGGTAAAAACCTATTGAAAAGATCCTTTTACGGCCCTTTCAGATGTCACCTCTGTTGTAGTGAAGAGGAGAGCACCGATCATCTCTTCATCCACTGCTCTGTCTCTAGATCCTTCTGGCACAGTATATCTCTGCACATCCCTGACCTCCAGGATTGGAATGGGACTTGCATCATGGAAGCTTGGAGCAATTGGACCAGAGACCACTCTGGCAAACTCATAAACTTGCCCCTGCTTGTCTGTTGGGCTGTTTGGATAGCCCGGAACCACTCCATCTTCAATAACAGACCCCCTATCTGGCCCACCATCTTGAGCCATACAATGGCTGACTACAATATCCTCCCTGAGCCTGATAAAATTATACCTGCCCGCTCTATCGCTCCTCTTATCATCGATAAGTCTAAACCATGGGCCTTCTTTGATGGATCTGCACAGGACACAGGATGCGGCGGGGGTGCTGTCTTATTTTTGAACGAATCTCACTACTTTAGGATCCAGATTAAACTTCCTAATGGAATCAATAATTTTTCTGAGCTCAGCACAGCCAAACATATCATATATTTTGCCATCCAAAAACACTGCAGACACTTACAGTTATTTGGTGATTCTCAGATTGTTTGCAACTGGATCAACTCTGCATCACATTGTTATACTTACTCTTTAAGAAATATTCATGACGAGGCCAAACGATTGATCATTTCTTTTGAGTCTTTTGAATGTCGTCACATCTACAGGGAACAGAACACGGAAGCAGACCAATTGTCAAAAGAAGCAGCGCACAGTCGCCTAGAGCAATGGCTGATACAGGAAAAAATTGATGGAACTTTCCATCAATATTATCACAGGCCTTACATAGATCTTAACAGGAATGGGTCATAGACCCATCCATAAAATACAATTTTGTAATATGGCATCCTTTTTTGATATACTCTTTGTACAGCTCATGGCATCTATATACAGTGCTCTCTACGTAGAGCAAGTTTTGGTATTTAATTTTTGTATCTATAACAGTTAAGACTCCCTGCGAGGAGATCCAGAACACTCAGGTTATTTTTGATGGACTTGGACTAGCCAGCGGCCACATATGAATATGCGATCCACATCTACAAAATGTAATTTCTCCCTTATCATAGAAATTACGACTTTTTCCTTATGGGAAAAAAGGAATGAGAAAGTAACTAGAATTTTCAAAAATGGACTGGATATGGGTTGAGGCACTACTCAATCATTAAAATTAAAGAATGCTAGTGAACATAATTGCTTCATTATTACTAGTGTTAAATAACTACTTAAAATCACAAAAAATTGCACCTCTCTTATCATATATATCTAATGAATTAGTATTCTCTATTCTCTATTCTCTATATATTGTACCATTACTTTTATTATCTTTGATGGAAATGTATAAAAAACTTAATCACTTGCCTTTTGTTTTTTAAGAAGATTGGTTTTTTTTAAATATAAAATTGGCTACAAATCATGAACTTAAAACTTATGGATTGTAGTCCAATAGAAAATACATAAACCCAAGACTCCTAAAATGATTTGACATATACTTAAAAATTTGAGATTTTAGTTTTACAAAAAAATAAATTAATTTAAACATTAAAAAAATTTAAAAAATAATTATTAGTATATTTGAAAATATATGAAAACAATAATTAAGTAACATCTAAATAGTTATTTCAAAATTCTATATATAGAGTTGAGAAAACAATAGTTATGTTAATATTTTATTTAACGAACATATAAGCATCATTATAAAGAAAACATGAAAGAACGAACAAGGTTTTATTAGGTTTCACATACATATTAAATTTAAAAGGGTTAGAAAATAATTCTTACACTTTATCCTCTAAATTTTCTTTAATGTTTTGACATGCTTATCTATATTCATCTTTAACATAATATATAATTTAAATATTTTTATTTGTTTTTTTAATTAAAATATGCAATTAAACTAATTTAATAAAGAAAATTTTAATATATTAAAATTAATATATTTAGAATTTTTTTAAAATAGTACAGAAATAAAGTATAGTGTAATGTAGAAAAGTGAGTTATAGAAATTTATCAATTTTATATCAATTAAATTATTAGATTATCAAAATAAATTTCATCTATAACAATTTATAACATAAATTATACACATTTATAATACATAAATATATTACACATTTATAATAATTTATATAAATGTATGAGATATAAAATGTAAAATGATTTCAAATATATATACTGACTAATCACTAATTTGGGACAATTTTTCGTTCTGTTGACTTGAGGCTATTAGTTTACTAGGATAAAAAAAAGTACTCTAATATTTCACTTCCTACAAATTTCTCAATTTATTTACCTATGCAACCATCCGAATCACGTGATCACAATCCTCCTTCAATTTGCACAAATCAAAAAGTGGATTTCCTTTTTCAGAATGTAGTTCCTCATGCTACCAAACCCATTTCTAGGTTCTAGCACAAATTAGAGAGAAAAATATCAATATCAAAATACATAATTGTATTCATTCCTTTTCTAGATCAATCTAGGAAAGAGTGAACATAGGAGACTAGATAGTAGTACATTCAATGTTCCTCTAAACAAGTAATAAGTATAAATGTTTTTAGTTTTCTAGCTCTAACTATCACGACCAAAAATAAGTAATAAGTATACATGTTCTTATTTTTCTAGATCCTAGTATGAGGAAGACTAGTCATGAACACACTTCATACTACTAAAAGTAAATAATAAATATGGGCATAATCTAATTTATAGGCGAAATAACCTTTTTCAAGTAATCCCACAATATAATTTCAAGCAATATTGTGAATTTTTATTGTTTAAAATACATTTTTGAATGCATAAATGGATTAAACACTCTAAAAAAACCCATGCACCACTAGAATTTCATATATTAAATGACTTAAACTCAAGTTTCTAAAAATAATTAATGAGAAAAAGCTCTTAGAAGGACCATTTTGTCTATAAATTAGACTAAGCCATACCTATACATGTTTTCAATTTTCTAGCACCCAATATGATGCCATTATACACTATTACTGTAAGTCTTCATTATAAGTCTTCATTAAGGCTTTAAAGGTTCATGATGAAACTCAAACAACATTCTTAAAACCTCATTTAGATTCTATGGTTGATAACCTCCATGTATGCCCACTATTATACTAGATGCAACTATTTCATACAAGTCACAAATCAGGCAATTACAACATGTTTCATGAGACTTAGCCCATAACATTATGAAAGCTAATAGTTTGTGAAATTACTCAAACTAAAACCCTTTCACTTTTATAAAAGACATGAAATCAACTTTATTCTTAAACACTATATAATTTTTATGATATATAATAACAACAAATTTATAATTATTTTGATGAAAACAAATATTATTTTAATAAAAATATTATAACTAAATTACAATAAGCAATAACCCATTTATAATTAGTAATGATTCAATAAGAATTATTAATTATAAAGAAATATATAACTAATTTGTAATTCCTAACCTAATCATATAATCTTCATATTAGGAAAATAAAATATTCATATTATAATATGAGAATTAACGGGGTTAAAAAATTAAAACTTAATGTTTATAAAAAAAATATGCATATTATAATATTAAGGTTAGAAAATTTAATTTATTATTATAAAGAATAGTTATAACTAATTTGTAATTCAACCTGGTCGTATAATCTTCAATGTTATGAATAAATTAAGAACATTAAACAATATATTTTTGTGTACTCATAAAATAAAGGTTAGTTTGTATATAATTATAAAATTAAAGTTTCCTTATATAACGAAGTTATACATTAAGAAAGTAAAAGGTTAGTGTGTAAATTAATTAGAAAATAAAAAGTTTCTCTTATACATATGAAAGTGAAGTTAGGGTGTAATAATTAAGAATTGAAAAGTTTTTATATTATAAAGAAATTATATAAGAAGTTTTATTTATATAAGAAAGTAGTTTGAAATGGGATATTTTAACCGTATGAGTTAAGATATTTTATTAGAAAAAAACTTGGAATAAAAAAAAAAAAAAATTTTAAGATTGTTAATTTGAAAAATCATAGAAATTAATAATATATTTATATATTAATAATTAATATTTATAGTTATAATAGAAATTATTTTGTGAAATATTATAACTTTCTAATACCATAGCTTAAAACCATAACTATTCATATAATTAGTTTTTAATTAATCAATCTCCTATAACTTTCTAATACCACACATTAAAAAAACCATAACTAAGGTTCATATAATTGTTTTGTTAATTAATCAATCCCCTCTCACCCAGACTCATATAATTGTTTTTTAATTAACCAATCCCCTAGTATTTAAAGTAATATATTCATACGCACTTCCCATTGTTTTTTTAATTAATCAATCCACCTGGTATTTGAAGTAATATATTCATCCGCACTCCCAATTTCAGGTGTCCACTTCATTCAAATCCCATGAAAAAAATTGCAAACGAGAACGAGTGCTTTCATACCGGATTAATGCTCGCACAGGGGTCATGATGGGCAAGCAATTATAAAGGATTATTGCACCGAAGCTTGAAATTAAAACATCAACCTACACAACACACATTCACATTGGAGAGGTTTGTGGACAAGACTAAGAATTAAATTAAATCCATGCACCTTCAGGTGGATTCATATCGTGGACAAGGGTAAGAATTGAACTAAATCCATAAGCCTGCACGCGGATTCATATTAACGGCGTTATACTATTGTACTGTACATTATATAAAAATATGTAGTCAGAGGAGGAATTGCCTGGTAGGTTATATAAAAATATGTAGTTTATCTAATAGGAGGAATTGCTTCTATGGTTAAAAGGGATCTGGTTAAAAGGGATCTAGGTAAAAAAAATTCACAAAATTTTGTAGAGGCAGTATTTGTATCATGCTTTTGATGGTGGAAATAGATTCAGCACTATCAAAAACCTATAGTACACTTAAATTTTTGAAGTTTAACAACTATAATTTGGATTTACAAAAATCTTCGCCCAATTTTCTCTAAATATGACTGGAATTTCTATACTCTAAATATTTCCATATAGTATAGAGATAAACCAATTTGATACTTTGGGAGCATAACAGACATAACCTGTTAAGGTTGTTGGGGATCTTTCTGGTAAAATCTCAAAAGCAACAAAAACTGAACATAGAGACAATGCTCTGTTTTTCTTTACAGGATATTAGCACAGGGAAGCTTTAAAAAAAAGTCTGAGCAGACAAAGTTTTTCCTCACACATAAAAACACTTTGTATTTATTAATAAAAGACTGATACAAAATTCATTCTCTTTCACTCAGAGGGATTTACCAAGAACTTCAAAAGAAATTACTCTGTCTCCTCCTGAGATTTTACACGGTTGTGTGTAAAAATCTCTTTTACATTCCTGCTGTAAAAAACAGACTTCAACTACAGAAAATTACATTCATTGCTGCTGCATGCTCCCCTTTTTACTTCGCACTGCTGTGCATATTTCTCACACCATTACATTACAAAATCTTCATATTCATTTTTCTTTGCCTTCACACTCGCACTGCTGTGCAAACTTCAGTTTTTTTTCTTTCATATCCATTGTCAACAGAACAAAAGACATATCATATATGTTTCATACGTGTTAAAAAAAACGACTACCAAAACAAACATTATTATTTTACGTGTCGTAAAAAAAATAAAAAAAAGCTTAAAGGCTTCTACCAACTATCTACAACGAGGAGGAATTCATTAAATGCCTTAATGAAAAAATCGACGGTCAACTAAAACTTTGATTTACTCCACGCAATCTCCATGCTCTGCAGAGCGTACTTGAAAGTTTATCAAAAACTATTTATAATGTTATCGGGTCGCAACATAACTCATGGTAAAGCCTGCCCCTTTGTTATCGCCGATAGCGATATACTGATAACGATATCGGGAATCGCTCATCGCAAACATAAAAGCATCGATTTCTTTGATAATGCCGATGCGATAATGCTGTGGACCCGATAATCTATCAAAAGGAATTAATACTGTCATCGGGTCCGGTCCATCGGCGATAGCTGGTCGGCGATGTTTCCATGCTGCTGCACGGCTCAGCCATTGTGCAGTTGAAATTACATTTTCAACACTCCCTTTTAATTTCAACTGTTATGCATCATTCATACCGAGACACTTCCTCAAAAATTAGAAGCTTTTCTGGTCCAATGGCTTTGTCAAAATGTCTGCAACCTGTTCCTGAGTCCTGCAATGCTCTAAGACAATTTCTCCACTGCTTACCAATTCCCTGATGTAATGAAACCTTGTGTCAATGTGTTTCGTTCTCTTATGAAAGACTGAATTCTTTGATAATGCAATAGCTGAGCTATTGTCACAAAAATCAATCTTGCTTTTGTTTGCTCTTGGCATAAGCTCCTTAACATTCTTCTCATCCAAACTGCTTGACACGCTGTTGCTGTAGCTGCCACATATTTAGCTTCTGTTGTAGACAATGCTACAATGGACTACTTCTTAGAAGCCCATGAAATGGCTCCTGAACCCATGTGAAAGACATAACCGGAAGTGCTTTTCCGATCATCTACACTTCCAGCCCAATCATTATTAGTGTACCCAATTACATTTGAACATTCTGAGACAGTATATAAGATGCCAAACCTTTTAGTACCTTTAACATACCTCATAATTCTTTTTGGTACCTGCCAATGTGTTTCCTTTGGCCTCTCCATGAATCTGGAAATTAAACTAACAGCAAACATTATGTCAGGCCTAGTTGCAGTTAAATACATAAGGCTACCAACTATGCTCTTGTACAAACTAGGATCAAAATCCTTGCTACTGTCTTCTTTGCTGAGCTTTAATCCCAGTATTGTGGGAATGATTGCTGCCTTCCACTCCTGCATATTAAATCTGCCCAACACTTCATTTACATATTTTTCTTGTGAGATGAAAATTCCATTTTCATTTTGATCTACTTCAATTCCGAAGAAGTATCTCAGCAAACCCATGTCAGTCATTTCAAATTCCTCTTTCGTGACTAATCTGAAATTTTCAATGAGGTAGTCATCATTACCTGTAAAAATAACATCATCAACATATAACACAACAATTAGCAATTTACCATCCTTTTCTTTGATGTAGAGGGTGGGTTCTCCTTCACATTTTTCAAATCTTTTTTCCAGTAGATATGAATCTATCCTACTGTACCATGCTCTTGGCGCTTGTTTCAGCCCATAAAGAGCTTTCTTCAATTTGCACACTTTGTGCTCTTGGCCTTTCTTCTCATAGCCTAGAGGTTGCTCAATATAAACCTCTTCCATTAACACTCATTTAGGAATGCTGACTTCACGTCCATTTGGTAAACTTTCCTCTTGTTTTGTGCTGCTATGGACAGCAGTGCTCTCACAGTTTCCATTCTTGCAACCGGTGCGAAAGTCTCCTCATTATCTCTCCCATACTGCTACTTGTATTCCTTGACAACTAGCCTTGCCTTGTGCCTTTCTATCTTGCCTTCAACATTGCACTTGGTATTATAGACCCATTTAACTCCAATGAATTCCTTACCTTTTGGTAGCTCAACCAACTCCCATATCTTGTTTCTTTCTATGGCATTCATTTCCTCATCCATAGCTTCTATCCATTTATTATATTTAATTGCATCTTCAAAATAAATAGGATCATCAACATGACAATACAAGACAAATAACAAATTCATTCCTTCATCATAAATGTCACTCAAGTTTCTGAACTTCTTACCTCTTTCATTTGGTGTGCAAGTGCTTGAAGATGCACTTGAATTTCCTCCTTCTGGTGTGCTTGGAGAAGAACTTTCATTTCTCCTCAAGGGTGTCGATAGCTGCCCTTGTGTTGGCACTGCTGTTTGGGGATGCATTTCAGCCATCTCATCATCATCTTCATCATGAGACAAACAGTTCTTAACATTTATTGTTTTCTCTATGCTTCCATCCCAAGCTTCCTCCTCAATGAATTGAACATCTCTACTCACAAAAAACTTCTTGGTAGATGGGATATATACAACCTGTAAGCTTTGGATTCCTCACTGTATCCAATGAAAATACATTTCTCCCCTTTGCTGTCCAACTTCCTCCTTAGCTGATCTGGAATGTGTGCATAAGCCACACATCCAAAAACTTTCATGTGGGTGACTCCTTGCTTTCTCTCACTCCATGCTTCTTCAGGCACTTTGTTCATCATATATTTTGTAGGACACCTATTCAAGATATATACTGCACAATTTACAGCTTCAGTCCAATAATCATTTGGTAAATGCTTTGCCTCCAACATGCTCCTTGCCATATCCATGATTGTCCTGTTCTTCCTTTCAGCAACTCCATTTTGTTGTGGGTGTACCTTGCTGTAAACTGCTTGTGCATTCCATTTTCTCTGCAAAACCGTAGGAATTCCTTGGAGATATACTCACCTCCTCTATCTGTTCTCAAAACTTTGATACGCAGCTCACTTTGATTTTCCACAAGTGCTTTGAAATTTCGGAATTTTTCAAACACTTCACTTTTATTCTTCAAGAAATAAACCCAAGTTTTTCCACTGAAATCATATATTAATGTTAGAAAATATTGGCTGCCTGCTAGTGATGGAGTTTGCATTGGTCCACATAAATCTGAGTGGACAATCTCTAAGGGTGCCTTTGCCCTTATGCTTTTCCCTGAAGGAAAACTTTCTCTATGTTGCTTCCCCAAAATGCAACCTTCACAAAGGCTGTCAGGTTTCTCTATCAATGGTAATCCTCTTACCATTCCTTTTCTGCTCAGCAAGTTAAGACCTCCAAAGTTGAGATGTCCAAATCTCAAATGCCACAACCAATTTTCATCCTTTGGTACGCTTTGGAAAGCCTCTTGGGTAACTGCTGCAATTACTTCTTTGTTTTTCAAATCTGCTCTAACTCTAAGAGGGAACATTCTATTCCTTGTCATCTTCACTTCAGCAATACATCTTTTGCTGGGTGTTCTGTCCATGATGGTGCGTACATCATTCTCAAAGAAAACATTATAACCCTTTTGAACAAGCTGTCCAATACTCAAGAGGTTACATCTCATTCCAGGGACATAGTAGACATCTGCTATGGTTTTCTTTTCACCCTTTTTTATAAATATTTTGACTTCTCCTTTTCCCATAACAGAAATTTTGTTATCAGTCCCAAGTGTGACTTCTGATTTCACATTTTGATCTAAAGCAGAAAACAGGGCTATGTTTCCTGTCATATGGTTGCTGCAACCTGAGTCTAAAAACCATATGTCTTCACTATTTGTTTCAACCATGTTAACTGCACATTATCTTGGCTGATATTTTCTCTAGTGATATTTGCATTAGATCTATTATTCATATCATGCTGCTTTTTCCTACATTCACTGGCATAGTGCCCAATTTTTTTACAATAATAACATTGGACATTCGATTTTTCATACCTCTGTCCTTGAGCATGATGTTTTCCTCTTCGTTGGCTGCTTCCTTGGCCTTGGTTCTGATTTGAATTGGTGCCCCTTCCTTGAGCATTTGCTAGACTATTTCTTCCACCTCTATTTTGGCTTTTGCCTCTTCCTCTCTTGTTTCCTCTGCCTTGACCTCTTCCTCTTCCAAAGGACATATGGGTCTTGAAGGCTTGCTTTAGAGATGAGTTTTCATTTCTACTCAACCTCTGTTCATGTGTTATCAGTGATGCATGAAGCTGATCAACTGAAAAGTTTAAGAGGTCCTTTGTCTCTTCTATGGTGGTGACAATCACATCGAACTTTGAGGGAAGGGCCCTCAATAGTTTTTCCACAATCCTCATTTCTTCAAGAGTTTCTCCATGAGATCTTATTTGTGTAACTAGACCAATCACATGTGTGAAGAATGAGTCAATATTGTCTGACTCCTTCATGCACAGGTTCTCAAAATCTCTCCTCTGCAACTGTAGTTTTGCTGTCTTCACTTTCTCCATGCCTTGATAGGCTGTCTTGAGAGTTTGACATGCTTCTTTGGATGTCTTGGCTGCAACTATCCTTGGAAACGCACTCTCAAGCACTACTTGATACAAAAATATGAGAGCTTTGGAATCCTTATTCCTATTACTCTTCAACAAATCTTTCTTTGCCTGAGTTAATCTATTAAACTCATTTTCATCTGCTGGTTCTTCAAAACTATCTTGAACTAATTCCCATAAATCTTGACAGGCAAACAAGGCTCTCATGGTTATTGCCCAATAGTCATAGTTTTTCCCATTGAATTGTGAGAGTTGAGGATTAAACATACCCATGCTGGTGTTGGTGCTGGCCATTCAAGCACTCCTTAACTATGCTATAAAATTCTTGACTGTGTATTAAAATAACTGATTGTTTTTTCAGCAGCAACAAAAAAAAAATCTAAGAAATACCTAGATCTTTTTATCTTAGACTTCACTTTGCTAGAGAATCTGATGCAACAAAAAGCACCTTCCTACAGCTTCTTTGACACCTTCAAAGAGCTTGGACAGGCTCTGATACCACTGTTGGGGATTTTTCTTGTAAAATCCCCAAAACAACAAAATCTGAACATTGAGACAATGGTCTATTTTTCTTCACAGGATCTTAGCACAGGGAAGCTTTAAAAAAAAATTCTGAGGAGACAAAGTTTTTCCTCACACATAAAAACACTTTGTATTTATTAATAAAAGACTGATACAAAATTCATCCTCCTTCACTCAGAGGGATTTACCAAGAACTTCAAAAGAAATTACTCTCTCTCCTCCTGAGATTTTACACTGTTGTGTGTAAAAATCTTTTTTACATTCCTGCTGTAAAATACAGACTTCAACTACAGAAAATTACATTCACTGCTGTTGCATGCTCCCCTTTTTACTTCGCACTACTGTCCGTATTTCTCACACCATTACATTACAAAATCTTCATCTTCATTTTTCTTTGACTTCACACTCGCACTACTTTGCAAACTTCAGTTTTTTTTCTCTCATATCCATTGTCAACTGAACAAAATACATATCATATATGTTTCATATGTTTTAAAAAAAACGACTACCAAAACAAACATTATTATTTTACGTGCCGTAAAAAAAATCAAAAAAATTCTTAAAGGCTTCTACCAACTATCTACGACCAGGAGGAATTCACTAAATGCCTTAATGAAAAAATGGTCAACTAAAACTTTGTTTTACTTCACGCAATCTCCATGCCCTATAGAGTGTACTTGAAAATTTATCAAAAACTATTTATAATGTTATCGGGTCGCAACAACTCATGGTAAAGCCTCCTCCTTTGTTATCGCCGATAGCGATATCGGCGATCGCTCATTGCAAACATAAAAGCCTCGATTCCTTTGATAATGTCGATGCGATAATGCTGTGGCCCCGATAATCTATCAAAAGGAATTAATACCGTCGTCGGGTCTAGTCCATCTGCGATAGCTGGTCGGCGATGCTTCCATTCTGCTGCATGGCTCAACCGTTGCGCCATTGAAATTACATTTTCAACAAAGGTTCATAATAAATTCCGCAGATTTAGGTTTCATGATAAATCCCCCGCTTAGATGAATATATATATATATGTGTGTGGGGGGAATGAATAGCTGCGTACAACTCAACTGTGTTCATGCATTATTGTAGTGAAAGGATTTGAGTTTGAGTTACAATTATGGCTGGAAACGTGCTTAGGATCATCAAAGAATAACACCTATACAGACGGACGAGAGTATGAACAAGCATGATCATTCACACTGCATCCAACATACATTAATGTGTTGTAAATTAAAATTAAAGGTATCAACAGTTACACAGAATATACATAAGGTGCAAAACAATTCGCAAATTAAAAAAGAAACGTACATTAATGTGTTGTAAATTAATTCAATTACAGGTTTCAACAGTTACACAGTATATACTTAGGGTGCAAAACAATTCGCAAATTGAAAAAGAAACTCGCCGGTGTTATACAATAAGCATATAAATTTTACAATGACGTAAACTTCACCATAGCTAATGACTGGTATGCTGGTAATCACTGACTAGAAGGGACAATATGAAGCGAGCTTCCGTAACTATAATTTCATAACAAATATATTACTCCAGGAGAATTTCTAGTGTGCACATACTAACATCACCAGGACCATCACTAGCACTGCAACACTTCGAACCCCAGTGAAGTTGGGGAAAAACCAACCTGGAGGTTCTAAGGAGTGTTGGGTAATAATGTCGGTACCATGTTAGTGAAATACTATAAGGATTTATGTAGAGGGAAATCGACACCTGCAACCAAGATAAATTGGGTAGGATAAATTCATAAAGAAATTACTGGTGCTATAGGGTAAATGTAAATGAAATAAAAAGTAGAAAGGAGAAAAAGAGGGCAACTTTTGCCTCGTTAGGAAATGGTAGGCGACATAGATAGATGTGCCCTGCCTTATACCTTTCTCCTTAGTTAAAACCCTGCAATACCACAATGATAGAGATTAGCAGTATAATAAAATGACCTATCAAAACCTAGGGGAAATTTCTACTGATCTCAAATTGTAGATGTAAGATTACACAAATAAAGTTTGGGGACGTTCAACTCATTGGCATTATTGAGTTTTCGAATACTAATTTTACCTGGGTGTAGCTTGCAGTAAACTCTCTAAGAGTGGAGACCATTGTTCCAGTGGTCTACATATGATACCCTTGCGTAGCGGAGAGGACAGCTAGAGGAACTGATCTACACATGGGGCCGAACCGCAAAACTGGGGTTGGGCATGAACGTTGGAAACAAAAAAAATTAAAAGAGGTAAACAATAGTAAATTCAGAAAAATAATTTCGCCTTGGGAACCGAGCGGATGAAAAGAAGTATGAGGGCACCAGGCAAAAGGGTGCAGCTAGATTAAACCAGCATAAGAGGACTTGAAATTTATACCCGTTCTTTTAGTGAAAGCACGTTAGCTATTGCAGGAAATAAAGGAAGTGAAAACCAGTTGGAGCTGCAAAGGGTGCTGTACAATTACTTGTACGAAGAAAGATAAGCTACACAGTAAGTTAAGGTAAAAATAATGAAAAGAATAGCATCGGCGTAAGGGCAGAGTATACCTGGTCATCTATGTTCCTGAAAAACAAACAAAAAAGAAAACAAAAAAGTTAGTAATTACAATGCACAGAAAGAAAGAAGTAACTTGAGGAAATCAAGGCACAGAAGAAAACGTTGTAAAATCCTATGTTACCTGGAAACCCTAATAGAAGTTGATGCTTCTATAGAAAATTCGACATCTAGTATCCCAGTGTGGTTGTGTAATGGAAGAAGAGTGGTACTCATTCCATTAACTCACCATTATCTCACCCTACCTGAGAAATAATCGAGAAAACCTTGAGATTACTAAAACCCTCTCTGAGCTAGGAAAGTGAAGGAAGAAATAAATAAAATGTACCTAGGTAGAGGAAGCACTAAGGTACTCAGGTAAGATGATTTTTACCCTTAGCGCCACCGAAAACATCTAAGAAAGTAAAGACATAACTAGAAGAAGATTTCCACTGAATGAACCAGTAAAGAATGAAAGGTTTTTAACGATTCTTGCTATACTTGAGTTTCTTATTGATGTTCGTGGGTAAACCGAAGGAGCCAGCCAGAGTTGAAGGAATACGGTGGTGGTTATTGCAAAGGTCACCTTTCATCAGCTGGGCACAGTGACATTTGCTAAAGCATTACAGACTAAATAAGAGATCGCTGACATACAAAGTACTTTAGGGTTTGTGAAGGAATAGAGCTCCACCGTCGATTGAAATACAAACCATTGTAACCCTTGATCTAATCCTAATACAGGAGGTTCCATGCGCGAAAATGAGGAGCGCACATCTTCACATGGGTGAGGACATCGTGGACGCACGAGATTGGGTGATTATTTAGTGACACTTGGAAGACTACCATGAAATCGTTAAAAAGGGGAAGTGGTACATAATATGGAATCCGACGCAGCATAGGTACAATTAATGTTAATGAGCGAATTAGTGTCCATATCATATAAGTGTAAAGATTTGGCAAACTCCACCATAGAAATTGGTTAATACATCAAAATTCGTGATAGATACCTCATATCCTCAAGCGCAAGAGTCACCACATATATACATATTAATAGAAAAGTAAATACTTGTGCTATACGGTTAAAATAACTTGACCATGGCAAAAGTTAAATTGGATAAGAATAGTAAGGTAGAAAGGAGTGATCAGAACATAGTTCATAGAGAGGTCATTAATAATATCCTATTAAAACATGGTAAATAGTAATTATGAGCATTCACATAAAGTAGTAAGAATTAAAATTTATGTGTGTGTAACATGTCCACTTAAAAAAGAAAATTTACTGCAACTATAATACATCTACCTCTTGGGATTTACGCAGTTGTAATTTCAAAGAACACGTCAGCATATTAATGATCGCCTTTATCACTAAGGTTTTCTTACCACCTGGAGGTCCACGCGGCACACATTTGTTTACGAGTATTTCTTTAGCCTGCTTCCATCACGTGATATGCAATACGTACTGCGATTTTTATTAACTCCTTTGCTCTGTCCGGTACGTGGCCTGAGAAGAGCTGTCCGGTCTCATCTATCTATTTGGGGATCCTACCCTAATCAACAGTGCACTCTTCCCTCCGCGATCCAACGACGTCAGTCTCCTCGGGGTTTACCTCTTCGGTGGGTCACTATTAGCAGGACTTCATTTGGAGGAAAACCTCTAGCGAAACCTGCTCCAGTCCCGCTGCTTCTTAGGCAGCTCTATTCTGTTGGTGCACAGAGCCTGGTCATTACCGGTGTTCCGCCTCAAACCCAGTATTTGCCAGCTAAATGACCTACAGGTAATCTTTGAGCTATTGTTTTGTTGTTACGTATACTTACGTATGATGAAGTCGTTTACTGCAGATCTAATCGGGCTCTCCCTCTTGCAGTTTCATATGTCTCACAGAATGATGGGCAACTTACCCTTGGTTAATTCGGGAGGAGAGGAGCTCCTACAACATCAGCTTGACATTTTTCCTGGGTAAGATCTACAGTGGCAGAAGTGCTTTCTAGCTAGAATTTCAGTTCTGATTAGTGTAATGACTCTGGCTCTTGTCTGTTCACACCTTAAGTTATTGTTTTATATTGCATGCACATTAAACGTTCAGAGGGTTTGGAGGGTAGTCACCTTGATGACTAGAATCACCCTCAGAATACTTTTAATGGTCTTCTCTGTATACTCGGGGGTTTCATGGCTTTTCACCCACAGTGGCATCACCATCCCTGGTCTGGACAGTTCCTTTCCTAATTTTGGAAGTGTATAAGGAAATTTATCAGCTATAAGCCTGTTGTATACTTCTGGTTACAATTCAACATCTCGTGCGACTGCTCTAATGGATGCTTGGTTAACTTTCCTTTATGCATTTGAACGTTTATGAATATATATATTTGTGGGTCTCTAGATTTACGTCTAAAAATTGCTCCTATGTCTGTGTTCTGGATTATATGGTTTGTGCACAAAGGGTTATGTTTATTTCTGATGTGCGGCCTCGAGCCTCTTTTATCATTGTTGGTATCTCTACTCTTTCGGTAATATCATGTAAGAATTTCTCATTAAACCCTCACTCAGGGTTCTTCCTCCCCGCAACGTCCTAGACAGTTTATCCCTGTTCCTACTGGGTCTGAAGCCTCATCAACAGAGTTGGGTTTATTTGATTTTATCTTTCCTTTATCCGCTAGTCTCATTGTGAAATTATTTGCACTGCTAAATTTTCTGGAGCCTATGTAGAGGGTTTCATCCTGGGAAGTTCTAATTTGGCGAGAGAGGATCTATTTTTAAGACTCGACCCACGGAATCCCATTAGGTCCCTCCAGGATTCAAGTCCCAGATGACTTGTACGAGGTCGTTTTCCTCCAATTTCTAGGATTGTGACCCTACACTCACACAATTATTCTTTTCAGTATTAACAGTTTTGGTACGCGATTTCTCAACTCCTCAATATTAGTTTTTGTTGCCTGTATTTTCTCAGAAATAAGAATTGTATACTTTGGCCTCAAGGCTTACTCTTGGTTATCCATATGGTTATGTTGGAGTCTGTGTAATTCGTTTACTTACCAAAATGGCGCAGTGTGATGTATTACATGTTATCTCCTTCATATATGCTGGAACTGTGGCATGAATTTCACTTATAACTCTTCAACGTTCAGATTGTCTTTTCTATTGAATGGTGCAGCAATATATATATATATTATATAATATTATATATATATATATATATAAATATATAATATATATATATATATATATATATATATATATATAGATATATATTTACTATTCTTCTTGTATGAGATGTCACTATACGTTAACTTCCACGATTCCTTCGGAATTTCCGATAATCTGTTTAAAGGAAAGAATGAAACAAAACTGTATGTTTTCACATTATTCCCTGTATATGGTAATTCGGTGGCGCTAACCTTTTTCAATTCTTCTCAGAATTTTAAATGGTCAATACCAAGTTTTTTTCCGCCTCTAGTAGAATTATATTCATGGTGAAAGGTATTTAGGAACACAAAATAAATAAATGAGTCAAATGTGCTGTAGTCCAAACCACAGCAAGATTGTTTCTCTACAGGCTGATTTAGTTTCCACAGTCATTATTTTCTATGCTTAAGGAATATCGATTTTCTAAAATAAATATACATCTGGGTTCCTTCAAAAGTATAATATTTATAGTATCCTACTAGTAGAACCTTCTGCAGGCACCATCACATCCACAGAGACATAATATCAACAATTCACAGTCATAATATCTCAATTCAACAGAGAGTATTTCATACCTGGTTGCTTTAATTAAGTATCTTCACAAAAAAGAGATCACCTCTAGATGTAGTTAGTCACACCACCCGACTGTGAGATTGTCTTTCGAGACCAAATCTCCCCCCTAGCTCTCTTGTAAGGCCACCGTCCTGAGCAAGAACGATTTCACTTGTGCTTGGCTATCTGGTCTCTACCAGATTTAGCCGTTTTTCTTTGTTCCTCTTTGCCTGTCCCTATAGTGCAGATTTTTCCTCTACCTTCCTCCTTTTCTCTCGAAGCCCTTGCAGTTAGGGGAGGTAGTTAGGGTTGCAACCACAACAATCAATTTTTCCCAACTTCCTCCTCAAGAAGTTGCCAGCACATCAAGAAAACATTTCTTACTCTTTTTTTTTTAAATAATAATAAAAGTATTATTAAAATTCAAACGACTAATATTGTCATAATCAGTTTGTCTCTTATCACAGTAAAATTAAATATTTACATTTTCTCGGGGCATCACATCTCCCCCTCCTGAGATTGGACATCGTCCCGATGTCTTTTGACCATAAACAACCTTGGGTAAGCTTGTTTCATAAGCTCTTCATCCTCCTAGGTGGCCTCATCAGGCCCAAAGTGTTGCCGCTGCACTTTAACTTGGGTAATAGCTCGCTTCTGCAGCTGTACTTCTCTCCGGTCGAGAATGTTTAGCGGCTCGACCAAGATTTCTCCTTTCGGTTCGACCTGCAACATGCAACGTTCTAAGTCAGTTTCTTTTTAAGAAAAAATTTCAGATTGGTTACTGGAATGATTCTTACCTGTACATCCTGCCATCTGATTACATGTTTAGGGTCATAGACGTATTTTTTCAATACAGAGACATGGAATACATTGTGGACTCAGATGTGACTTGGCAGGGCGAGCTGGTAAGCCACCGGCCCAATCCTTGCCAAGACCTGGAATGGTCCACAGCATCGGGGTGCCAATTTGGTGCACCCGCTCCACTGCAATGTGCTCCTCTTTGCTTGAATTCTCACATACACATGATCATCGACTTGGTATTGTTTAAACCTCCTTTTCCGGTCGGAAAAATTCTTTTACCTATCTTGGGAAGCTTTTAAAATTTGACCGTACCCTTTTGACCATTTCTTCCATTTCCCCAAGCATTTCTGGCCCCAACATTAATTTCTCTTCTGGTCCACTCTAGCTTGAGGGTGTGCGACACTTTCGTCCATACAACACTTCAAATGGGCTCATTTGTAGTGATGCATGATAGCCATTATTGTATGCAAATTCAACCAAGTGTAGGTAATCTTCCCACCTGGTTGGTTGTTGCATAACATATGCCCTCAACATGTCTTCCACCACCTGGTTCACCCATTCTGTTTTCCCATTCGTCTGAGGGTGATATGCCGTACTAAAGTTCAGTTGAGTTCCTAGTTCTGCAAACAATGTTTTCCAAAAGACTGATGTGAATTTTAGATCACGGTCGGAGATTATCGTTTTTGGTAGCCCATGTAACTTAAATATGTTTTGCATAAAAATATGAGCAATCTGTACAACTCTATAAGTTGATTGCACAGGGATAACATGTGCTGATTTACTTAATTTGTCCACCACCACCATGATGGAGTTGTTATTTTTCCTTGTCTTGGGCAAACCTGTTATGAAGTCCATAGAAATGGTTTCCCACTTCCACTTCGGAATGGGTAACGGTTGCAATAGTCCCATAGGGTGGTTGTGTTCTGCCTTGATTTGTTGACATTCTAAACAACGTGCCAGGTATTCCGCCATATCTCTCTTCATACTCGGCCAGAAGTATTCTTTTCGGAGGGTAGTGATGATTTTCTGATAACCTGGGTGTCCAGCATAGTGGCTGATATGAAATTCATCTAAAAGTAGATTTTTGATGCTGTTCTGTTCAGGCACATATAGCCTCTTCCTATAGTACAACATTCCAGCATCATCTACCCCATAATCTAACTGATTTCCCTTGCTGTTAGGCTGCTGTACTTGCTGTTTTATTTGCTGGTATACAACATCTTGCTCGGCTGCCCTTTTAATCGTCTCCTCGAAGGGGCTTTTCCATTCACTATAGGTAATTTCATATAAGCATTGTAACTTTCGACTTAATGCATCTGCCACCTGATTCTCCTTCCCTTTCAGATGTTTGATCTCAAAGTCAAAACCACTTAGGAAATACACCCACCGTGCTTGCCTGGCATTTAAAGTGGGTTGGCTAAAATAGTTGGTTAGACTGTGGTGGTCTGTCAACAATAAAAATTTTCTTCCCATAAGATAATGTTGCCACATATTTAAAGCGTGTATAACGGCTACCAATTCTAAGTCATAAGTGGAATATTTCTGCTCATGTTCTTTTAGTTTCCTTGACTCGTAAGTGATTACCTTACCTTCTTACATCAACATGCCTTCGACGCCTTCATTGCTTACATCAGTGCACACCACAAAATCCATATTGGGGTCAGCTATGCTCAGAATGGGTGCGGTGGTGAGCAAATGCTTAAGCTGCTCAAAACTTGCTTGGCATTCTAGGGTCCACCTAAAAGCTCTTCCCTTTTTTTGTAGGGAAGTAATAGGGTATGCTACTCTTGAGAATCCTTCTACAAATTTTCTGTAATAACCGGCTAGTCCCATGAAGGATCATATGTCTGCCACATCCCTTGGTACCGACTATTCCATTATGGTCTTTATCTTTTCAAGGTCCACTACGATCCCTTCTTTTGTGATTATATGCCCCAAATACTGTATTTCCTCCTTAAAGAAGTCACATTTGCTGAACTTGGCATACAACTGGTGTTCTCAGAGGGTTTGTAGCACCAACCTAAGGTGCTCCTTATGTTCCTCCATGCTGCGAGAATATATAGGTATATCATCGATAAAGATTAGCACAAATTGATCCAAATATTGATGCAAGATGTTGTTCATTAAACACATAAAGGTTGCAGGGGCGATAGTTAACCCAAAGGGTAGCACCACAAACTCATAATGCCCATACCTTATTCTAAAATCAGTCTTAACTATATCCTCGTCCTTGATCCTGATTTGGTGATAACCTGATCGCAGATCGATCTTGGAAAATACTATTGCTCCCTTTACTTGATCGAAAAGTTCATCAATCTGGGGTAAAGGATACTTATTCTTGATGGTCAATTTACTCAACTAACAGTAATCTATACACATATGAAAAGTCTCGTCCTTTTTCCTCACAAACAGTACCGGAGCTCCGCAGGGAGACACGCTAGGGCGAATGTAATTTTTGTCCAGCAGTTGCTACAACTGCATCTTTAATTCTGTCAACTCAGGTGTACTCATTCAGTAAGGTGCTCAGGATACCGAGGCTGCCCCTAGTACCAATTTGATAGTAAAATCTATATCTCTTTTAAGGGGCAATCTGAGAATCTCTTCCGGAAACACATTTGCAAATTCTTGTATCACAGGAATGTTGTTTAATACAGTTCATTTGTCTTTTGAGTTAGCATAGCCTACTTGGATGGCATACATCTAACACCCTTTCCTAATACATCTTGCCAATTGAGAGGCAGTTATCGGCCAAATCTGCACAGGTTGCTTAATCTCCTGCATTTCCTGTTGTTTTCCAAGTTCATCCCTGTAATAGATGGTCTTGGTTTTACAGTTGACAAGGGACTAGTGTTTTTCTAGCCAATCCATACTGATTAGAACGTCATATGATCCAAGGGGGAGCACATTTAAATATGCTAACACTAGTTGTCCCGCTATCTTTAAAGGGCAATCAATGACTTTTGCAAGCACTCGTCTCTTGGCTCCAGTAGCCAGCTGTACTAACCAAGGATTCTTGAATTTAACAGGTTGTAGTTTACAGTGCTCTACAACCTTATGACTAATATAACTTAATGTGGCTCCAGGGTCAATTAAAACAGTTACAGTAAGGTCTGATATTTTACCTTCAAATTCCACCATAGTCGACTGGTACTCCGCTTGACGATCTTCTAGGGCGGCATTAATCCTTGGCAGAATATGTCCCATGTCACCGACTGTCGATGCTTCATGGACCTAGGAAATCTATTCGGTTCCCTTCCATGGCGGGCAATTTTTCACATAATGACGTCCACCACACCCCCAACACTACACGGGGGGCCTTGTTGTCCCTTCGTGGTCAAATTTTCCAGATGGCTCGCTGATCCTGGACTCTCCCGTTGGCTTTGACCTGAGGGGGCCTTTCTGTAGATTTTTACTGTTTTGCCCTTTTTCCAAGCCCTTACTACCTCCACTCCAACTCCCTTTACTATTTCCAGCCAATCTGCTGTTCCTCTTATCAGTCCATCTTTTACCTAGAACTTCTCCCTTCTATTTACTTTGTTGGTAACAAATTCTGGCTTTGCGTATTGCTTCGTCCATTGTCTTCAGATTGTCAAACTCAATCCTTTCCCTCATATACAAGGGCAGGCTGTTGAAAAACCTCTGTACTTTAGCCTTTTCCTCCCTAATATAAGGTACATAATGAAGTAATGATGTAAACTGAGTAATGACTTCATCCATGGTCTGCTGTCCGAGGCGCAAATCATGGAATTCCCTTGCCTTCTTGTCGTATAAACATTATGTCAGGTATCTTTCCTTGAAATATCTTTGAAATTTGTCCTAGGTAATATTCTCTTCACTTACTCCTTTCCAGATCTTGACTTCCTCCCACCACAGGCTGGCCTTCTCTTGTAACTGGAAAATGGCTAATCATGCTTTCAGGTTGTCATCGTATTCATACAACTGGAAGTATTTGTTGATATTAATTAACCACGCCTCAGCTGCTTCCTCTTGTTCTTCGTCAAAGTGTGGTGGTTTGATCTTGCAGAACTCCCCTTGCAACTCTGTTCGTTGTCTTTTTGATGTCTGTTGTTCGGAAGCATTATCAGATCATTCCTCCCGCTCTTCATTCCTTCCTTTTGACCCATCTGGTTCAGTATGGTGATTTTGTTCTTGTGACACTCTCTGCTTCTTAGCACTGGGATTCAACGATTGCTGATTCTATTTATCTGACAGGCTCTTTAGAATTCTTTCCCTCTCCATAGTTAATTTGGTGTTATCCTCTCATAACCGAGCCATTTCATTCTTCAGCTCCTGTACCGTCTCTAATATTGCAAGGTTAGTATTATGAGTCTCCTCCCCAAGCTGTACCCATAATTTTGGGTTATCCCCAGGGCTTGTTGCAGGTCCCTGGCCTGCTACAAACCTATGCAGAGCGCTGCCTCCCCTTCACATGCTTACTATCTTCTGTCTCTTTGTTGTTTCCTTTGTGTAAAAATGGAACTAAAAGAGAAGTTAACATATTAACTGTTTTGTATAAATATAAGTAAAATTGCGACTGCAAAATTTATAATGGTTTTACTTCGTTTATTTCCAACTAGTTTTGTTTAATTTGTTTCGGTGTTTATCTCATAGGCCACAGTTTTTAAAACTTGGCTCTGATACCACTTGTAACATCTCCACTTAATTTTTTTTTTTTTTACCGCAACTATAATACATCCACCTCTTGGGATTTACGTAGTTGTAATTTCAAAGAACACGTCACCATATTAATGATCGCCTTTAACACTAAGGTTTTCTTACCACCTGGAGGTCCATGTGGCACACATTTGTTTACCAGTATTCGTTTACCCTGCTACCATCATGTGATATGCAATACTTACTACTGTTTTTATTAACTCCTCTACTTCGTCTGGTACGTGGCCTGAGCAGAGCTGTCTGGTCTCATCTATCTGTTTGGGGATCCCACCCTAATCAATGGTGCACTCTTCCCTCCGCGATCCAATGGTGGAAGTCTCCTTAGGGTTTACCTCTTCCGTGGGTCGCTATGAGCGGGACTTTATTTGAAGGAAAACCTCCGGAAAAACCTCCTCCAGTCTTGCTGCTTCTTCGGCAGCTCTATTATGTTGGTGCACCAAGCCTAGTCACTACCGATGTTCTGCCTCAAACCCAGTATTTGCCAGCTAAACGACCTACAGGTAATATTTGAGCTATTGTTTTGTTGTTACATATATTTACCTATGATGAAGTCGTTTACTATAGCTCTAATCGGGCTCTCCCTCTTGCGGTTTCATATGTCTCGTAGAATGATGGGAAACTTACCCTTAGTTAATTCATGAGGAGAGGAGCTCCTACAACATCAGCTTAACATTTTTCCTGGGTAAGATCCACCATGGTGGAAGTGCTTTCTAGCTCGAATTTCAGTTCTGATTAGTGTAATGAGTCTGGCTCTTGCCGGTTCACACCTTAAGTTGTTGTTTTATATTGCATGCACGTTAAACGTTCAGAGGGTTTGGAGGGTAGTCACCCTAATGACTAGAATCACCCTCAAAATACTTTTAATGGTCTTCTCTGTATACCCCGGGGTTTCATGGCTTTTCACCCACAGTGGTGTCACCATCCCTGGTCTGGACAGTTCCTTTCCTAATTTTGAAAGTGTATAAGAAAATTTATCAGCTGTAAGGTTGTTGTATACTTCTGGTTACAATTCACCGTCTGGTGCGACTGCTCTAATGGATGCTTGGTTAACTTTCCTTTATGCATTTGAATGTTTATGAATATATATATGTGTGGGTCTCCGGATTTACTTCTAAAAATTGCTCCTATGTCTGTGTTTTGGATTATATGGTTTGTGCGTAGAGAGTTATGTTTATTTCTGATGTGCGGCCTCGAGCCTCTTTTATCATTGTTGGTATCTCTACTCTTCCGGTAATATCATGTAAGAATTTCTCATTAAACCCTCACTCAGGGTTCTTCCTCCCCGCAACATCCTAGACAGTTTATCCCTGTTCCTATTGGGTCCGAAGCCTCATCAACAGAGTTGGGTTTATTTGATTTTCTCTTTCCTTTATCTGCTAGTCTCATTGTGAAATTATTCAGACTGCTAAATTTTCTGGAGCCTATGTAGAGGGTTTCATCCTCGGAAGTTCTACTTTGGTAAGAGAGGATCTATTTATAAGACTTGACCCATGGAATCTGATTAGGTCCCTCTAGGATTCAAGTCCCGGATGACCTGTATGAGGCCGTTTTCCTCCAATATATGGGATTGTGACCCTACACTTGCACAATTATTCTTTTCAGTGTTAACAGTTCTGGTATGCGATTTCTCACCTCCTCCGTATTAGTTTTTGTTGCTTGTATTTTCTCAGAAATAAGAATTGTGTACTTTGGCCCTCAAGGCTTACTCTTGGTTATCCATATGGTTTTGTTGGAGTCTGTGTAATTCGTTTACTTACTGGAATGGTGCAGTGTGATGTATTACTGCTATCTCCTTCATATATGCTGGAACTGTGGCATGAATTTCTCTTATAACTCTTCGGCGTTCAGATTGTCTTTTCTATTGAATGGTGGAGCAATAATATATATATATATATATATAATATATATATATATATATATATATATATATATATATATATATATTTACTATTCTTCTTGTATGAGATGGCACTATATGTTAACTTCCACCATTCCTTTGGAATTTCCGATAATATGTTTAAAGGAAAGAATGAAACAGAACTGTATGTTTTCACATTATTTCCTGTATATGGTAATTCGGTGGCGCTAACCTTTTTCAATTCTTCTCATAATTTTAAATGGTAAATACCGACTTTTTTTCCACCTCTACTAGAATTATATTCATGGTGAAAGGTATTTAGGGACACAAAATAAATAAATGAGTCAAATGTGATGTAGTCCAAATCACAACAAGATTGTTTCTCTACAGGCTGATTTAGTTTCCACAGTCATTACTTTCTACGCTTAAGGAATATCGATTTTCTAAAATGAATATACATCTGGGTTCCTTCAAAAGTATAATATTTATAGTATCCTACTAGTAGAACCTTCTGCAGGCACCATCACATCCATAGAGACATAATATCAACAATTCACAGTCATAATATCTCAATTCAACAAAGAGTATTTCATACCTGGTCGCTTTAATTAAGTATCTTCACAGAAAAGAGATCACCTCTAGATGTAGCTAGTCACACCACCCGACTATGATATTGTCTTTCGAGACCAAATCTCCCACCTAGCTCTCTTGCAAGATGACCGTCCTTAGCAAGAATGATTACACTTGTGCTTGGTTATCTGGTCTCTACCAGACTTAGCCGTTTTTCTTTGTTCCTCTCTGCTTGTCCCTACAGTGCAGATTTCTCCTCTACCTTCCTCCTTTTCTTTGGAAGCCCTTCCAGTTAGAGGAGGTAGTTAGGGTTGTAACCAGAACAACCGGTTTGTCCAACTTCCTCCTCGAGAAGTTGCCAGCACATCAAGAAAACATTTCTTACTCTTTTTTTTTAAATAATAATAAATTATTAAATTTCAAATGACTAATGTTGTCATAATAAGTTTTTCTCTTATCATAGTAAAATTAAATATTTACATTTTCTCAGGGCATCACAGTGTGAGTGGAGACAGTTCTATAGTTACAGAAAAAGAACTATGTAGAATCACAAGGAACAATATGTATGTGTTTAAAGGTCACATAAACATGTGCAAAAAGAGACATAAGAGATAATTAGTTAATGATGTTAATTAGTAAAAATAAAAATTTTAACTTGGAATCTAGGTTGGTTATAGTATTTTTACTTTTATAGTTCTCACTATCATGAAAACTAGCCACAAAGACACTCTATATTCCCATAAATAAGTAATAAGTATGTGGGTAGTCTAAATTATAACTGAAATAATTTTCTTCACCAGAATTAGACAATACAATTTCAAGCAAGATTGTGGATTTTTATTGTTTAAAATATATTTTTGAATGCATAAATGGATTCAACACTCTAAAAAACCCATGCATGAATTTCATCAATTAAACAACTCAATCTCAACTTTCTAAAAATAATTAACTAGGGAAAATGCTCTTTAAAGGACCACTTTGTCTATAAGTTAGACTAAACCATAAACATACATGTTTTTAATTCTATAGCTTTCAATGTGATGATAGGATACACTATTATTGTAAGTCTTCATTAAGGCTTTGAAGGTGTTGTGCCTTGCAAAACAACCCCCCATTTCATATTTATTATTATTTACAAGACCACTAAAATACGAAATGGGTCCCTTTCAAAACAAAATTGATGTCAATAATCCTTACTTTATGAAATTCCAATAAAACCAAGAAAAGCGATATTCTTTTGAAATATTGGAAATAAAGCAAAAATGTATGCATCAAGCAATCATAAGGCAAAGCCCCGACCCGATAAAGCTATCGGCGATATCGGCCATCGGCATTTCCTTCGTGCATCACTATTGCACCTATCGGCCAAAGCCCCGACCCGATATCGGCAATCGGCCATTTTCGTAAACACCATTGTCATGCCTATCAATGAAGTCCCGACCCGATAAAGCCATCGGCGATATCGGTGATCGGCGGTTCCCTTCGTATGTCAAGTGTTGCTCATAGACGGTTCCCCGATCCGATATCGGCGATCGACAATCGGCGTTTTCCCTTGGCAAAATTTTAATGTGCATAAGCCTTTCCCCCGATCCAATATCGGGTATCGGCAATCGGCGTTTTCCCCTTGTCAAAACCTTGATGCACACAAGCCTTTCCCCGACCCGATATCGGCGATCGGCGATCGGCGTCGTTTGAAGCATTGTTAAATCTATTGTTGCGCCCCTCTCCGATCCGATGAGATAAGGCACAGTTCTCCAGAAGAAGCCGTTAGAATGATTGGAAAGCTCGGATTAATGACAATTAAGGCATAATTATTCCCGTTTGGCCGCCGGTACGCCTATTACATGATTCAAAAGATCTTTAGGCGAATATTGCACTAATAAGCATTTATAAGGTGGCAGGTCCTATACGGCCCCTTAATGAATCCATCCTTTCAAATCTGCCTATAGATCATATCCGCGCTGTTTTAATAAAGGCCAAGTATATCGACGTTCTTCTTATTTTTCTCTCAGTCGTGACTTTTATTATTATCTCAGTATTACGCCAAAACCACTCTTCTGTGCAGATTACAGAATTGTCAAAGCAATTCAGGCATTATGGGAAAGAAGCAGAAGAAGGCTGGAGGCGCTACTGAATCACCATCCACGCCACAACCAATCGTGAACAGTAAAAAGGGATTGATATCAGACACAACATGCGCGGGACTCGCCAGAACTACCTGGCAAGGGACTTATGATTTACTAGAAGCCGAGAAGCCTGAGCAGGTGGTAGATGAAGCTACCGCAGATTCTACCAAGAGATCAGAATGCAATCTTAAGGACTTGGCCGACTCTTTCCTACATAGGATAGCGGCAAGAGAGCAAATGCTTCCCTACACTGATGCTATCAAATGGGAAATTGAGGAAATTTCTATCAAAGACAGAATCTTCATTGCAAAAGATGGAAGGATTTTTGGGTCCTTCAAGCCAGAGGATTTGAGGCAAATGTATCATTTGCCTATGCCGGAGAAGTGTACAATAAGGCATTTCTCGAGAAGTTTGCAAGTTAGAATGAAACTGAGTCCGAGCCTATCAAGGATTGGAGGCAGAACCCAGCTAAACACAAACATGAAGCCTCCGGTAAGTACTCAGTCGACTCCTTATGTTCACCATATTGCTATGCCGCTATAATGATGTGTAGGTTATGGGGTCTTCACGACTCCACTAATTTTACTATCGAAATGGTTCCCCTCATGGAGGCAGCAATTAACAGTTGGATTATGGATTGGGCCACCATCCTTTCAGATAAGCTTGCCATAGCCATCCAGGAATAT
>APFE031342433.1:0-31933 GCA_000404065.3 Pinus taeda | reverse complement strand
ATCATCACCTATCAATATCAGATCATCAACATAAAGAACAATGATCAATGGCTTACCTTCTACCATGATGTGGTAAAGGTTCACATCTGCTTCACTCTTGGTGAAGCCGAACCCGGTGAAATAGCTGTCAATCCTGGTGTACCAAGCACAAGGTGCTTGCTTCAGCCTGGCATACAAAGCCCTCTTGAGTTGGCACACACGCGACTCATGATAAAAGCTCTCAAAACCTTTCGGCTGTTCAATGTACACCTCTTCCTCAATCTTCCCATTGAGGAACACAGTCTTCACATCCATCTGATGGATCTTCCAACCCACCTGAGCTGATAGTGCCAACATCGATCTGATAGATGAGTACCTTGCTATAGGAGCAAAAATATCATCGTAGTCAATCCCCTCAACCTGTGAGAAACCACGGGCAACAAACCTTGCCTTATATTTCTCAACATTGCCATCAGCTGCTTGCCTTACCTTGTAAAGCCATCGGGAACACACCACTGACTTGTCCTCAGGTCTTGGGACAGCATCCTAAACATAGTTCCGAACGATGGAGTTGTACTCCTCCACCATAGCATCAACCTAGACTGGCTGTTGCATTGCTTCCTCAAAAGAAGAAAGTTCGGTCTCTACACACTCCCCAACCAAGGCCATGTAACCAGTGTACCGCTTGGGTGACCTCCTCTATCTGCATTGAGAATATGGTTGTCCCACATTGTCTCTCGCATTCAGCATCAACCTGTCAACTTCCCTTGAACGTTTTCGCCCATCTCTGGAAGACTTAGCATGATTGGATGTCTCCACTCTTGGATCCTCTGCATGCGGCTACTCGACATCAGTCTAAGGCTCCTCCTCCTTAGGAACTAAAAGTTCCTCCTCTGCATGCAACTTGATCTCCCTCTCAAGTGATACTTACATGGCTTTCTTCTCTTCAAACTTCAAATCTCTGCATACCATTATCCTCTGACTGGTAGGCAAGAACACCCGATAGTTGTGGGGTGTATTAGTGTACCCCACAAGTATCCCCAACTCAACTGTTGGATCTAGCTTCTTCTAGGCATCTTTGGTCACATGGCAATAAACCAATGATCCAAAGACCCTGAAGTGACTCACATCTGGTCTCTTCCCAGAAAAAGCCTCCATTGGTGTCTTCATTCCCAGTGTACGATGTGGGCTTCTGTTCTGCAAGTATATTGTTGTATTGCATGCCTCAACCCACAAATGAAGTGGTATGATTTGGTCATGCAACATCGCTCGAGCTGCTCCCACAATCTATCTATTCTTACTTTTGGTCACCCCATTCTACTGTGGGTTATGGGGTGTCGTCAATTCCCGTTTAATTCCTTCTACTACGCAGAAGTCCTTAAACTATTGGGAAACATACTCTCCACCATTGTCACTTTGCAAGGCCCTTATTTTTTTTCCAGATTCCTTTTGTGCCAAGGCTTTGAACTCGCAAAACCTTGAGAAGGTTTGATCCTTCTTTTGCATAAAGTAGATCCAACATCTATGAGAAAAATTGTCAATAAAAATAACATAGTACCTTTTTTCTGCGTACCATTGTCCTCTAATACCACTTCCATGAGATCCTTCCAGGCTATATAGTTCGAGCTATAATCAAGGGCATATTCAAGTCTCAAACCGTTGAACGCCATTAGTGAAATTTGAGATGTGATAAGAATTCGATTTCTATAATCAGGAACTTCAAACTTCGAACTTCTCCCTTTTTTGTATCTGTTCTTTGCTTTGATCACCTTTGCTCCGATACCATGTAGAATTTCCCACTGTAGATCACAAGATAATGCCATATACTAAAGCAAAATACTTTATCTACTTCTACAAACAAACTTGCGGAAGCTTAATCGATTTTGAGCAAGATCAAATAGAACACATATAACAGAGAATGAGAAATCAATCACACACGAACATAGAAGAATAGTCTGGGGAAAGCCTCAGCTAAAAATCATGATCTTTGTATTATCATACAAGTGTAAATATGTCCGGATTACACAAAGCTTTAGCTCACAAGCTATCCAACTCTCAGTACAATCCCTCAATGCAGCTCACAGACTGATTAGACACAACATATGTCTTCCCTTAGTCCTCCATGCCTCCTATTTCCTTGCGCAGTTTCTCCTGGGTCCTCTGGCTACCATTTGTGTGAATTGACCTCTCACACAACTCACCAAACTCAAAAGTAACTGCACAATCTCCATGGAATGAATTCCTTCTACTTGCAAGAGATATCCTCAATGGAATATTCTTTCAATTGATAGTACATTTTCCCATCAACTGATCTCAACTGGGTCTCTGACTAAAGTGACATGCATGAGTTATTTATGAGAGAATATTCAGTTATCTGAAGTGTAGCAGTTACATGCATGCACGCATTAACTAATTGAACTCACAAACAATTCCAAAAACTATTGGAACTAATCTAACTAGACTTAACTCAATTAACTAAGCTAACTAATTACAACTCAAAGTACAACTCATCCCAATCTCCTTAATCAAGGGATAAGTTCCTCAATCAAAGTGGAAATTGTTGCATGTCTTCACATAGACTTCATGTTTGATTTCTCCAACTAATTAACTCAAGATGAATTAATTAATTATTTTACTAATAGCTGCTAAAATCAAATTCGAATTTTAATTCTCAATTTTAGTTCAGGGACTAACTAAAATTGGAATGTATCCCGAAATGCTATTTATAGCAATGTTATTTTTAGCACTTATATATTTAGCATTTCTTGTTGCTATTTTCAACATATAGGGACCTAACACACCACTCACGACTATAATTATGGAATACTTTTCTCTCCTAGCCTTCCACAACCTACAAGGTTTACACGACAACAATTGGAAGAAAAAATAGAAAAAGGCTTTGTTACAGTTGTGATAACAAATACACTAAAGGTCATAAGTGTGTTGAGAAGAAATTATTTTGCATAGATTATGAAGAGGAGGAAGAAAACGATAAAGAAACATCAAAAGAAGAGGATACACACCAAGAACCAACCCCAGAGGAAGAAGAAATAAATCCAACTATATCTTGTAAAGGATTGACAAGAATTACCACCCCTTAAACTCACAAGATAGAAGGACATATCAAGAATAAAAAGGTTCAAGAAGTGAAAGATCACATCGAGAAAGAAGAAATGAATCTAACCATATGTTGTAATGCATTGGCTGGAATTACCACTCCTCAAACTATCAAGATAGAAGGACATATCAAGAAGAAAAATGTTCAAGCAGTGAAAGATCGCATTGAGCATCAAGAAATGAATCCAACCATATCTTGTAGTGCATTTGAAGAAATTATGACTCCTCAAACTCTCAAGATACAAGGACACATCAAGAAGAGAAAGATTCAAGTAGTGAAAGATGACATCGAGCATCAACAACAAGTTCTCCAACTTTTAAAGGATAATGCCACTTTGGTGTAGAATTGAATGAAAGAACGTGCAGATCAACATCACAGTGAAAGAAGTTTTGATGTAGGTGATTGGGTATTTTTATGGCTACATCTCAAGCAAGCTATTTATGAGAAGGAAATGTTGGAAATACTACATGCACTTAATAAATGGTGACCTTACCTAATGGGAAGACACTTAAAGGTAAAAATGGATCATGATAGTCCTAAATACTTTTTAGAACAAAGATTACCTTTAGAAGAACAGAAAAAATTGGTCACAAATATGTTTGGTTATCACTTTAAAATAATCTACAAAAAAGGGAAGAAAAACGTTGTTGCAAATGCACTCTCAAGAAAGTATGAGGATGTGGAAGCATTCTTTTGTGCTATTTCTATTATTTAACTAGATTGGATAAATGAAGCAAGGGATGAATGGAAGAAGGACGAATAAGTGTGGCCACTCATTCAAAAGTTGCAGAAGATCCCAGTTCAAACAATATTTCCAGAACTTGACGATGAAGGAAAAATCATATTGGAGCCTGGAGCAGTCACAGAAACAAGAACCTGACAGCTACGAAATCAGTCAATTTCAAAGCATCACATCAAGTGGAAGAACTTACCCGCTGAAGATTCCACATGGGAGGACAAGAATTTTATATAAAAGCATCAAGACCTACTCAAGCATTGAGAACAACACTTTTTGAAGGAGAGGAGCTTGTTAGGTACCTATACTACTAGTGTAACCCATTATTGTTATTATTACAACCCCCTTATTATATTGTTGTGCCCATGTAGTCCCCATATTGTTATTATTGTGCCCCATAGAAGCCCACCATTGTTATTATTTTTCCTTACATTATTATTGTTATGTCGGCTCTGATTATGTTATGACCCCTTAGACTCCTATATATAGAAAGGAGGCCTTGTCATTTGTATCATCCAAGAATTGTTCATTTGTGTAATGTAAAGGAGGTTTCCCCCTCAAAGAGGCTCATTTCTAAGGCACTTATCTATCTTTTCTATTTTTTTGTGAGCTAGTTTCATAACAAATTATTGAGAAACCCTACCTTTCAATCATTGAAAACGAAAAAATCTCAAAAAAATTCCTTCACAACATCCAATCAAACACACAAAGACTAACTGAAGGCATAGACAAATGTAATGAAACTTTAAAAAACAAAAAATTTAGATTTTAATGTGAGAAAATAGATTTTTTAAAAAACTCTCAGAGTACGTGCAGGTAGACAGTATAGTACAGTGCATATGCATACTGTTGCTAAAGGTAATTTGCACAGATCTACACTCTGTTTCTAAACAGAAACTATGCAGGTCAAGAAACTTATAGAAAAAAAAATAAAAAAAAAGTATCCATACAAATCACAAATATGAAAGATAATTAACTTGTCAAGACTCAGATAAAGCTATCAAAAAAGGTTTGAGAATAAAAATACAAGGAGATGGAAGAGAACATGACATTCCCTAGTGGAGTCGCCAATTTGTTAGGTGGATAAATCCCTCTTGCTAACAAGAGTGATCTCCCTATATCCTAAAAGGAAAATAGAAACAAACAAGCAATCAAGATAATTCCTTCCATGAATCGATCGTTTCTTGAATCATAAGCTAACAAAGCAAGAAATG
The DNA here is from genome assembly GCA_000404065.3 of Pinus taeda. Taxonomy (NCBI): domain Eukaryota; kingdom Viridiplantae; phylum Streptophyta; class Pinopsida; order Pinales; family Pinaceae; genus Pinus; species Pinus taeda. Next base: position 26,886 of record APFE031342433.1, on the reverse strand, counting down.
GAAATTCATATCTTGTTACGACATGCTTGATGAAGATCCCCCTTTGTGCTTCATTGCAACTCCTCCATGCTCGAATCTAGACCTACACACATGGAAACAACAAAGGATCAATGGCATATGCATCATAAATGATTCAATGATTCAAACTAGTGATCAAGGAGACTAGTAAAAAACATAATTCCAATTGAAAAATATAAATAACATCATTCCAATGGAAAAATATAATAACATGAACCATCCATGAAATTAATCAATTAATCCATTAAACAATGAGGTGAGAAGAAATGCTTGTTTGTATTAATTTCATAAACATAAAGGAGCTACAAAACATGTGCTTTGATGTTGGGAAGCTCCTCCCATTGATCTCAATCCTCTCCAATAATGATAAAAATCTCCAACCTGATTACTCCAGCATAAACTTACTCTCAGTAGCCTCCCTAAATTCCCCCACCTATGGCTTGATTAATAGGCCAAAAGGAAGTAGTTTGAGATCCTTAGTCCAAGGATTAGATCCACAAAAAGAGGGATGAGGGATCCTTGAAGAATGGGAATTAGTTCCATAAAAATGAGGTTAGGATCAAATAAACATGAGTTTGATGCTTTTTGTTGGGAATGATACACCCAACAATGCTTCTAGATCTCACTTTTTATTTTTACATTTTATTGATTGATCTGCGTAGATTTTGTTCAGAAACAGAGAGAAATTTTGTGCAGTTTACAGTGGAAGAAACTGCACGTGTGCAGTTTTTGTTCAAAAAAACTGCGCAGATGCTCAAAAGAAGGGTTTTGTACCATGAGATCTAGAAATTCCACTTTATTCAAGGTATATAAGTTGTTGACTTGCAAGGAAGTGTTTCTTGACACTTGGATGGATGGTGGGAGATCCAATTTTGATGATTAGTTTCCTAATGTGACAAAATGACGTGTAACATTCCCCAATAGATTTATTGAGGAGGAGGTGTACATTGAATAACTTGAAGGTTCTGAGACCTTTGACAAAGAGTCGCATGTGCAAACTCAAATGGTCATTGTATGGATTGAAAGAAGGACCTCGTGCTTGGTACACCAGGATCAACAAATATCTCACTGGTTTGGCCTTCACCAAAAGTGAAGTAGATGCAAACCTTGATCATATTTTTGTTGAAGGTAAATTATTGATTATAAGTATTATATGTCGATGATTTAATTTTAATTGGTGATGAAAATTTTATTAGTTCTTGCAAAGAGAATCTTGCAAGAGAATTAGAGATGAAGGACATGGGACTCATGCATTATTTCCTCAGTTTGGAAGTATGGCAAGGAGATGGGGAACTATTTGTCTCTCAAGGAAAGTATGCCAATGAGATACTAAACAATTACTGCATGGAGAGTAGACAACCCATGGACACGCCTCCATCAGGTAGGTGGAAGAAAGAGGATGCCACTTCAGGTGAGGAAGTTTAGGATACCATTTATAGGTAGCTTTTGAGTTCACTTATATATTTGGTGAACACATGACCAAACATGTGTGATGCAGTTAACCAACTTAGTCAAGAAATGGTTAAGCCAACCAAACCGTATTGGAAGGAAGCAAAACATGTGTTGAAAGGCCTTAGAGGCACTACTCAGTTTGGTCTTTGGTACAAACGGAAAAAGCGAATGAAGCTACAAAGCTTCACATAGTTATATTGGTCAAGGAGTCCATCAGACATGAAGAGCACATCAGGAGGAATTTTCAGTGTTGGGTCAACAATGATTTCTTGGTATAGCAGGAAGCAGATATTTGTGGCACTCAACTCAACAAAAGAAGAGTACATGGGTGCAAGTCAAGCAACATGTGAGGTGATATGGATGAGAAAGATTATTGTTAGGTTGTTTGGTCAGATGATGGATCCTACTATTATTTATTTTGATAATCATAGTTGTATCAAACTCTCTGAGAATCATGTATTTCATCTTCAATCCAATCATATTGATGTTCGGTATCATCATCTACGAGAGTGTGTGCAAAGGCATATTATGTTGTTAGAGTACATTTCTATAGAGGAACAAGATGCATATATTTTGAAAAAGGCTTCGTCAAGAGGTAAATTTGAGTTCCATAGAGGTAGGATTGGGGTATCAGCTAATCCATTTCTTGCTGAGAGGGAGAGTTGAAAATGCAGCAAGAAAATCTAGTTTTGACTTTGCCTTGGTTAAACTAGATTAAAATTCGAATTTCAATTTCAGCGGAATACTTGGAGGTAGTTAACTGAGGTGACATGGAACTTGTCACTAATTTAACTCATTTATTTGAGTTGGAGACACTTGATTTCAGTTCAGTATGATTGATTGCTAATTTCGGGCAATGTGTTTCATTTAATTTCAATTATTGTGAGTGAAACTAGTTCTAACTGTTAGAGAACTAGTGGAAGGTCCAATAGTGGGGTGTGTAGTCAATCACACTTCAGTGATCAACCATTAAACTAACCAGTCAGTGCAGAATAATGTTGGCATTATGATGCATGTGTTGTACTTGATGGCAAATCACTTGTAGTAGAACAAGTATATGGAAACTAGATGAATCTACAGGACATATTAGAGGTGATAGAATGTGTTATCACTAAAAAAAAAAATGGACAACTTGTATGGTCTCAAAGTTGTAAGTCAGTCTTGGTCAAGTCATTTCTATTGTTTTGTTTAGGGAGTCTAAAACATAGGATAGAGTCTTGTTCCCATCGTTAAATAAGGTCAACAATCTTGTTTTAACTATCATTAGTCCCACATTGGTTCATAGGTGTCATGTGTTAAGATTGTTTTAAAGTTGGCATGCGCTACGAAATCAACTAGGAGTTTTCATAGCACAAACTCATAAAAATACACTATGTGCGCTACAAAAACAGGGATTCATAACTAGGATATTCCGTAGCATAAAACCCAGAATTTGCACTGGCTGCGCTATGAAATCGAGGATTCGTGCCAGATCTTGTCTAGCTATCTTTTCCATCAAAATCCTTTAATGTTTCATCACCATGTGTCAGTCCTTGAACAATGCCTATCACATGTAGCCATTCATTCTCATCATTAGATTCGTTAGATGTCTTGTACGCATTCTTTCAACTTTCAAAAAAAGTAAGGAGAGGTGAGTTAGTCTTGGTTTTTCCCGTGTTCCTTTCATGCATAAGAAGACAATTGGCAAGCTTAAGGACGACACTCATCAGAACTTTTTGAGAGCTTAAGCAAGGCAATTCTCAGTTTCAAATTCAAGCGAGGCAGTGTTCAAACCAATACAGTGCATGTTTATCTTCAAGTCTTCTTGCAGGGATTTCATAGACATGTCTGAAGAAAGGAAAAATCACAAATCAGGCCAGTTTCTTAGAGCTGAGCCTGAAGGTTTAGATGTGCTCATGAGAAGAAGAGAGGTTGAACATGGATTCAAATAGGTGACCTGTTGGAGATTCTGTGAAAAACTTCAAGGTGGTCATGTTCAAGCAACCAAAGATTTTTCCCTCAATTTCGTTGGGTTGAATTCAAGAGTTGGAGTGCTAGAAATTCCAATATATCCTAAGGTCATATCTGCAGTCACCGAGATACCAAGAGGTCAGGAAAAATGGTTCAAGAACTTTAAATTCAAAATGGCACCCTGCCAAGAATTTTTGAAGCCAGAATTCATAGGCTCAGACTTAACCAAATCAGTGCCCAGAAGCTATGTAAAGGATTCATATGCCAACCTGCTGACATGCATCCAAAGATATTTTACCTGTGACGGGAGATACCATAAGGTGTACTCTTACCATTTTAAGCTCCTCTTGCATTTCACTGGAAAGATATCCCTTGATTTACCTTTTTATCTATTTCGTAGCTTAGGCAAAATGTCTGATAAGGTTCAATTGAAGAAAGAAGCTTGTGAAACCTCCTTATTCCATCATGGGTTGATAAAGTTGATTGTTTTACATGAGATTCAGAAGATTGGAAGAGAATGGTCTGCTTTCTTGTTTATGACAGGCTTTCAAACTGAAATAGGACTTATCCCTAAGGCTAAGGAGATTTCTGCACCAACAGTAAGTCATCAGGAGGAAACAAGATCAAGAAGATTTGTGAAATTGAAAGCCAGAAAGCAGGTGAAGGAGCCTATGACACCATTAACAGTTCAAGACACCCCTCAATAGTCACAGAGGAAGAAGGTTCAGATCAATGAGGTGGTACAAGAGCAGTCTGTTGATAAAACTGTCCAAAGAAGAGTAACAAGAAGTCAATTAGCTAAGGAAAAGGGGAAGACTGTGATTGTTGATGAAAGCCCTAGCTTCAAAGGGAAGTTTGAATGATCTCCTCTAGGCCATCGACATAGAAGTCACTCCTCTGGTCCAATCAGAGCTACTTGAAGCCAGCAAGAACAAAACCGAAAGAGTTAAATCTTCCAAAAAGCTTCAATTTGATGACCAGGTCTGAGAGTTTGTGTTCAAGCCGAGAAGACCTATGAAAAGCCATTCAAGAAGGATACAAGAGGCACATCCAGAAGCAAGTGAGACAGGGGAGGTAGAAAAATTACATGAAGAACCTGTGGTTCCATCAGAAAAATCATCACAACTACACAAAGATGACAGAGGTAAGGCATTTATCACTCAGCAGGAGGAATGTGGTTTTGAAGAGGTGAAAAAGAAATTGAAGCTTGCCAATCTTGAGATTGCCAAACTTAGAAAAAAAGCAAGGAAACATGCAGTTAAGGAAGCCAATTTCAACAAAATGGAGGCTCTGTGGGAAGATAAAACAGTTTCAATACCTGAAGTAGTTAGCTATCATGCTCAATATTTCACTTGGATGGTCCCTGCAATAAAAGAGGCAAGATATATCAGAAGGGCCAATGAAAAATTGAGAACTGGAATCTGAATGATGAAAAGACAGATCGAAGATTTGAAGATTAAATTGAATGAACGAGAAGAACAGCCTCAACATAAATGAAGCAGACAGTAAGTGAAGCAATTTTGGGACAATTTTGATGTGAAGTTTACTTTTTGAAGATTGAAGGTTATTTTGGATAGATAATGTCAAATTATTTGGCTCATAGCATGTGGATAAGCCATCGAAAAATCCCAAAAAATGACAAAAACTATGTTCTTGAATCACACAGCAGTTTCGTAGCGTGCTACGAAACTGCTAAAAATGACATATAATGCACAACAGTTTCGTAGCTTGCTGCGAAACTGTTGAAGCTTCCAGTTTTGTTTTTTGAATCAATTTTGAAATGAAAGGGGGGAACCATTATGAAAGAATGTTGTTGTAGAAGATACAAAAGGGCCATCTCAGAAGTTTGGAATACTAGGCAAAGGAAAATTCAAAGAATGAGAAGCATCTAATAACTCCAAACTCTGTGCTACGAAAACAACAGTCATTTCGTAGCTCAGACAGTTGTCATGCTTCAACCAGCATCTAAGGGGTTTTGTCTTAGCATGAGTATATGAGCAGGACCTTTGGTCTAATTCAAGGCATCACATGTTATTAAAAGGATAAGATGGTTAGCAGAATTCGAGTAACCACTTTGGAGACCAAAGTAGAAAAAATAGGGGCAGTTTTCCTATTATCCAAGGACAATTAAAGGACAAGCAATAAAAGGCCAACATGAAGTTTAAAGTCATCACTCAAGCCAAAAATGAAGAGGGACATATGTCAAAGAACGATTTTGTTTTCATAGCTAAGGTTGTTGCCAGCATAGATAAGGAGTTACACTCCTAGTAAAATTAGGTCTCTAAGACTGTTAGTTTACAGTTAGTTGTAATTAATAGTTTGTTTAAAGTTCAATAGGTGTCAGGTCTATAGAAATTTGAATTCCCCTCTTGCTGGAGGAAGGAATCCAAGCTTGTAAGGAAACTCTATATATGACAAGAGTTGTAATGCACCAGGGGTTGGAGTTTTTCAGAGAAAACACTCATATTGTGTCATTGTAGAAGATTATGTTTTTATGAATACAGACTTTGGCTTTACTTCTCAGGATTCAGAAAGAGTTCAATGGTGGCTTGTTTTGTGTTTGTCCTCACTTCCTTATTTGCAGTAGTATGAATGTATGATACTTAGAACTCATTGGCAATGCTCTAACTTCCTTAATGCATTTGTAGGCTGTGTTTCCTACATGTTTTTATGTGTTAACTGATATATTGAACTTTTGATGCCTTGACTTCCATGTTCAGCTAATGTTGTTGTCATACTAAGCATTTTCTGACTCCATAAGCCCAATGGATGTTTATTGACTGTGTTTCAACCATTTACACTCCTTAATTTGTTTCATAGAGTTAGCCATCTAATCCATTATCAAAATCTTTAACCTAGTGAGAGATCCCTCTCAGGTTGAGGAGGCTAAGCCTCAGCCAAAAGTTGGTCTGAAACAGTTACTCAAGGTCTACCTGATCAGCAGCTTGTCAGGGTTAGGTTTCTGATAACAGAATGATGGAATAGAGATGAATCTACAGGTCAGAGGTGACAGAATGACGGAAGAGAATAATGGTCAAAGGTTTGATATAGGGAGATTGTTAGTGTGTGTTGTCCTTGATATTTGATGAATGAACTACTTGATAAAAGTATAAATAGGATGTGACAGAATGCATGGCAGTTGGGTTTACAGATGTGACAAAATGCAGGGCAGTTCAAAGGAACCAATTTAGAAGTAATGTACACTAAAAAATAACATTATAACAAGTCTATTTATATGTAACAAAGTAATGGCACAGAAGAATAAGATTATGGGACAAAGGATGATAGATCAGAATCAAACAATTGAGGAAAAGGAATGCTTTCAGGTATGTTAAGTTGTATACGTGGGTTCATTGTACAAAAATGGAATATACAAGCGGGTTCACTATACAAAAAAAGCGTATACGTATGCACGCACTTTCACAAGACAAAAAGCGCGTATGGGTTGGAAAATCAAGGAAATTCAAGGTTAAAGAATACCAAGGGTCAATACCATGGTATTAGCCCACAATATTGAGCAGAGTAACTCTTATTTGATCCCATCTAAGAAAACCACAGGTTCTAAGTATTGTTTTGGTTTGAGGTACTGAGAAAGGATAAAACTATATAAGGAGGAGAATATCAAAGGGATAAGTGCACAAGTAATGAATATCTTATGAAGTGTTAGATAAAAATAAATTATGCATGTTATGGGTTTCTGATGTTTTTATTGATCTGGACTAAGTATCCACCTGAGTGCTTCATGATGGATGAGATCTAATGATGGATTAGGATCATAATAGATTATCATTATGTGATTTGATAATGGATAGGCTAGATCATAATTCTAACAATGTTTTATCCTTTATATGTTATGATATGGGTATGTCTGAAGTCTGGAATACATGTGAAGTTATAAGCAAGTATTTGCAGATATATATGTTGGTTCACCTTGGTGGCGGTGCGTATACACACTGATTTGGTTCTTCCAAGTAGTGTATATAAAAGAAAATCTTGATGTTAAGAGATGACTGGTCTATCTGATCAATACTGCTATTTTATTGTTGTTTGTCAATGATGTCTTCATTAGATATGAAAGTAGAATTGCATGTATAAGGAGGTTGAGTCTAATTGATTGATTGATTTAGTGATAATGGTGATCTTTTCTGCTATCTGTTTAGAACTATGTAATTTGACAGTAGATCTTCAGAATGTCACTGATTAGGACAATTTGTGGTTCAGAGGTTTATGATTCAGTATCTTTAGAGGTATACACAGGTTGGGCTAAAGGAAGTAGCATATACATGCACGTTGGCTTCATTGAAGTAGCATATGCATTCTAACATATGATTTTTGAGGTTACAGTTGGTTCTGGTTGTTGATGCAGTGTTCTGGGTTCAGACCTGTGTACTAGATGTAGTGATCTATCTATTCCAATGTATTGGTTGAATTTTTTATTAAGTTTTAGCTGATTGAGTTCTCAGCGATTGATTAATTTAGATGTGGTTGATTCAAATGTCGATGATTCAGTCTCAGTTATATCAAATATTGATGATTGGATTTTAGTGATTGGTTGATGCAGATGTATTTGTTGGATGTATTGTAGTGGTGATTGATTTTGATCTTCAATGTTATTGATGGGTCCAGTATGAAAATTTTATGAAACATGGCATTCATATTGTGTTGTTGTGTACCAGGAGTATCCAGTATAAAAATTTATGAAACGTGGTCCCTGGAGGATACTGAGGGTTGGAGCCTTCAGTGAGGAATTCGAAGCTTCCTGCTAGTAATTCTTTGGACTTAGTGTCGTAGTACCTTTTTGACATGTACTTCTTCCTACAAATCGTCTTGAACTCATGCTAACTCAAGTCCTCCATCCTAATGTCTCTAACCTGCTTCACATCTTCCCACCAGATATATTATTTACCTTTTAGGCTAAAGATAACAATTCTAGCGTTCATGTTTTCTGTGTACTCATACAACTCAAACAACTTGTTCATCCCAAGTATCTAAGCCTCTACATCTCCTGGTTTCTTCAAGTCTCCATCAAAATTAGGTGGCTTTGATTTCTTAAACGTGTATGCAAATTATCCCCTATCACTCATCTTGCAAGGATGATAACAATGATGATCATGATGCCTATCAAAACCAGAACTATAATAATACCAGTATCCATCACCTCTCTTATCTGGAGTATCTAACAATCTTCCATCTCTCTCTGTGTCATCTCTATCTGAGTTGTAACCACCATGAGACCTACTTCCATATGCCCCATTAGTTCTTTCCTCATGTCGATGGATGATTCAAAGTGGCCCCTGTCGCTACAATTTTGAAAAACTTTGAAGGAGTATTGCATTAACCTCTACTTGTTTCTCTTGTGTCTGCATCATTTTGTCATTTTCCACCTTTCAACTCCTTATTTCTTCCTTCACGCTTCTCAATGTGTTTGCTAAATCATAAGAGTTCCCAACGCCATGCTTCTCATCTTATTCATAGGGAGAATCTTTGTATTCTACCATCTTGCTAGAAATTTTGATCTCTTTCTTGCAAGGCTTACTATGTCAGTTAAACCAAATCACAATAAACCAATGTACCTTAGAAAAATTCGGGGAGGATATCTCATCTACAAGATCATCTAAATCAACGTAATACATGTATAACATAATCATGACATCATATATACATATAATACATAATCACGTAACCATATAAACATCATTCTAGCTAGAGTCTAGTCGTTAATGCATGACCATATCAACTACACATAACATGACCTCGTTCATGACAACAATAATAATACCAATTTATAGTGACAATATGAAAGCATAAGAAAGATGTAACCAATCATAAACTCATGATTACACACTTCACAAAAACAACATCATCATTCACATGGAGACATCACTAAAACCATGGCCGGCACCATGCATATGCAATAAGCATATAAACCACAAGGATGATTAATACACGTGCAATCGAATTCAATGCATGACCACCACACATCACCCATTTAGTCTAAGGGGTGAACCATGCTCTGATACCACTATGTAATGCCCTCCTCCCACATATACCCAAGTAACTGGCTAATCAGGGTAAGCATGTGATGAGAAGTCACTATGATATGATTCGATCTCCTAGTCACCTTAAGTGGAACTCACAGAAACACACAATACAGACGTTCCACATCAGCTACAAAACTCTTTGGAACCATCCCAACCTCTTAGGTAACCAACCTCTGAATCCCACTAAGTTTTTAAACTATTAAAATCTCGGGCGCTACCTTGATATGGGCATGCATGTGCCCATAGGGCTTTAAACACTCCCACAGCATGGTATGCTAGCATCTAGGAGCTTTAATACCCAATGTTGTGCTTGTGTCCCTATGATTTGAGCCACTTTCTCAAGCCTAGAGCCCAGGTCACTACCCATAACTAAATGACACCTTCAGAATAGAAATATAACAATGGAATGATGATACAAATGTAATTACTTGAACAAGGGCTTGATTGGACCACTACTAGCCATGACGGGCATTTCGTCAAACATGTCACAAATATGTAATCTACAAGTGTAAACGACAAATCTAAGCATAGGGTTCTCATACTCATTTGAGAATGGCTAAGAAGGATTGATGCCTCAACACATTACTTGTAGTTTCATCCATTAGGATATAGATACATTGTTCATTCATTTACAATTTAAAACATGATGAGATCCATACATAGCCACTATCATAATACATATTCGTAACCAACATAAAAAGAAACAAAAATACCAACGAAACAACAACCATATAATCCACATATAAACCAGTATAATACTCATGAAATAACACGAAGAAATAACCTCATATTAATGATGCAAAGGCCAACCAATTGTGGGATTTCCAGCACCTGACTGTAAACATGGCTAAGCTAATTCTCTCTTCATCTAGTCAACCCTGTGCCATATTCCAAGCATGAATGTGGGATCTCATAAAACACACCAATCCAAAACCATCTAGGGCTTCTAGCGGCCAACCACCTCAACCAATCAAACAATGATTCCAACTCATGGTCGGACATCACAACACCATCATCATATTGGTGTCTACCCAAGCCTTACAGGGATCCATAGCATTTGTTCCAACCAAGGCTTCCAGAACTAGTAACTCAACCCACAACTATCGCTAGGCTTCCAAAGCATTTGTCCAACCAGGGCTTCTAGGACTAGTAACTCAACCCACCAAGGGCTTCTAGCGTTTTTGTCCAACCAAGGCTTCCAGGACTAGTAACTCAACCCAAGCTGTTAGAGGGCTTCAAAAGCATTTGTCCAACCATGGCTTCTAGGAACTGGTAACTCAACCCAAGCTAAAGGAAACATGAGAGGTAACCAGACAAAATAAAAAATATGAACCCACAACACCATGGCTATCCAAAAAATGGCAAGGCTAGGAAAATCCAATTTCAATCCAGGCACTCCTCCATTCTAGTGATAGATCATGACTAATAAACCACATGGATATGTTATGCATGCAAAAACTAGTGAGGAAAACATACATGCAACTCGGTACTTGCAAGAAAACCTCGTTGTAGTTGTTGATCCCGATGTTCTCTTGTGCTCTTCCTTTGCCTTCTTTATCAAAAAATCCAAGTATGCCACACTCCTCCAAGAGTGCTCCAAGAAACTCTAAGTGTCCAAGAGTAGAGAGAGAGAGAGAGAATAAAGAGAGAGCTCCAAAACTGAACTAACAAAAGTATGAACTGACAAAAGACATGAACTGATCGTCATAAGCCTTTTTATTAATGAGGCCTCTACTTTCTTCTTTTTCCATTATTTTCCTTCATTTATCTCCTCACATGTATCCTGTGACATTTCACCTCCCTTTCCTCCTAATTTCCATTATTTTCATAAATAATGTGCCAAAAATGCCATTTTTCCTTTCCAAATCCTTTGCCAATTTCCTTAGCCATTAATCAACCACAAATGATCCCCATCACTATGCTTTTTCCCAAAATTTAGCTTGGAATAAGTGTCCCATCAATCGTGGTTACTTTTTTTCCTTTATTAACTTTTGTTACATGGATTTTTCACCATCGTTGTTACATTTTCAATCTAATTTTGAGCTCAACTCTAGGACCACCTTAATTTGAATTTTGAATAAAACTTTGACTTTGGCTAGAATAGGATGGGTTCATTTAGTTTCCTTATATAATATAAAATTTTCTTGCAATACCTCTTTTGGGATATCTTTAACAAAAGGTGAGGTATCAACTTTACAAAGCCATATCTCCTCAACCGAGAGGACCCACATGATGAGCCACCTACCGTTAGAATTGGCACAACAAGAAGAATCAATTGATGATGGTCATGAGCCATAAAATCTTGATATTCCTTTTCATTTTTCTCAACTAAAGTGAGGATTATAGGGATTCTTCGCATTTGGAGATTCCAATCAATGTAAACTAGACAAATATTAAGAGAGTTCAAATATAGATGATGGCATCAATGACAACACCATTTAACAAGGACAAACATGACTATGTGAAAATGTAATACTAGCGTCGATAGAATAAGAGTTAGAAAAGGAAGAGGAGGGATATGTCACAACATCTTCACCATCCAAAGTTGAGGGAACATGAGGGTGGACATCAGGGCACAATCCTTTCGATACCTGAAGAGAATCTTGGTCCAATGTAGAAACATCTTAGAAACTGAACAAGATGTCAGGGGCATCGATTCCTATGAATATGACTCTTATCCCAAACTTACCTCCATATTAACACTATATGGTATATGCACCTTCTTTTGCATCAGAAGAAAAAAATCCTTTAAATTGTGCCCATGTTGATGGAAATGGCGACACCTAAAGGGAATGCCTTCGTAGTTTAGGATAATGGGATCAATCTGAGGACCCAAATCCATAGTACCCAAAAGCCTCCCATGAATATCCACACTCATGAGAATATAAGTAATTGAAGTTTCACTGGTGGGAAAATATGAATCGTTCTCTAAATAAACCCCCATCTAGCTTCAAATGTGAGGAAAAATTTGCTCGTGCCACAAATGCATTAGAAGACCTAGAATGCGAACCCAAACAAGAATAATGTCATTTTTCTCACGTTGATCATCCTAAAGGGGGGTCCATTGTTTTAAGATATCAAGGTAGGAATTAATTTTAAGGGCCTTCCCCTAAATGATTTTTTCATCCTCCTCATCTGCAAAAATCAAGTGAACCCATCCTTTAGCTAGTGCCCAAACAGAGACATGGTTTTCTGTTAGAGGTCAAACCAAGGATTCAACCCATTCATGAAAGAAAGGTAAAACAAATTTATGACCATGGATTCTTCCAACCAAATATTTGTGACTAAAATCATCTATTGTGGAATGGAAATATGTAAGCCCAGAGTAGAGGCCATCTACAGCTGCTCATTATGTTTTACAAAGTTTCGCTTATTTCGCTTTCCTTGGGAAAAACTTGTATCTTTGCTTGATTGACCTTCCTTCAGTACAACTAATCACACCTTATCAGAAAACCTCGTTTCCATACCATTAAAATGAGACTTTCCATCTAGTGCATGAGATAACATCTCCTTCAAAAGGATGCTAGATGAGGGAAAATACAAAGAGATAAAAGGAGGGGATACCACTAAATAATTTCCATCGATAAGAAAACCCTTGCAAAATCCATGGCCCTTGGAGGATAAGGAAAGAGAGGCAGGGAAAAGAGCATCAAATGCTAAATCTAGGGATTTAGAGGAAAATAAAGGTATCATAGATGGAGTTTGAAGAAGCAAACACCATGGAGATGGATGGAAACCCTGAAAATAGTTGATAGTGGAGGAAAAAAGACTTGAGGCCCAAATCCCAACAAAAGGAAGAACCTCATTTCCATGGGATGAGAAAGGGCCCAAAAGCTGCTACTTTGAGGAAATCATCGTAGTATAAAGGGAACAAACCAACCGAGCAATTGGCAGGATCACCATGAAAATTGGAACCATGTTGATACTAGTGGGCCAAAATGAGTTGTGAGTCTAAGGAATCCAAGTATTAATCGTTAAGTTTGATCTAGATTTAAACAGGAACGCAACAAATTACAGATATAATCATACATACAAAGATGTAACAGAAGTAATACTTCATTTCATTACTATAAAATATTGAAATATGATTACAAATAGAAATGGAAATAAACTAGCTAGGGCAACGGTAGCTTATCTCTGATAAGAGATGTGGTGGCTACATGCCTCTAAACTGTCTTAAAATGAGGCTCAAAGGCATATTTATTGTTGAGAAACAAAGGAAAACCCTAAACATCCAAAAACCTAACCCTAGGAGATAAAGCACCAAACTATGGGCCCTGTTTCGGGTAAATTGGTACATCAACTTCCCGGGGTCATAACTTTGGCATACGATCTCCGTTTGACACGCATAATACCTCGCTAGAAAGCTTTATCCAAGGACTAAAACTTTGAGAAGAGAAACATTGGTCCATGTGTTGGAATTATGATGTATGAGTTGTACTTGCTGGAAACCCACTTGTAGGAGAACAACTCACTCGTACGTGGTAACTCGATGAATCTACAGAAGAAATATCAGATGTGACACAATGCAATGCAGGGAAGCTTCAAGGAATCATAGTATAGGAGGAAAACATCAAAGAATTACAAATCAGTCTTAATATAATGAAGAAAGAGAGGTATACGTAGGTTCACCATTGACCAAGTCACGTATACACGTGGGTTAACAGAACAAAAGGAGCGTATAATGTACACATGCACTTTCACAGAAAGAAGAGCACGTATACCTTGGAAAACTAAGTTTTGGTCTGAAGTATTTAGTCCATGGTATTTTGGTCCATGGTATTGGACCATGGTATTTGGTCCAAGGTATTGACCCTAGGTATTTGATCCAAGGTATTAGTCCTAAGTGGTTTTGGTCCATGGTATTGAGAAAGGCCTAAAACTATAAAAGGAGGAGAAGATCATTAGGCCATGATACACAAGCATTGAATATCTGATGAAGTGTGAGATCTAGTATGCAGGTCATTGGGTTATGGTGCATTGTTGGATCTAAACCAAGGAGGAACCTTAGCCGTTAATGGTGGATAAGATTTAATGATGGATCAGGATCTTAAGGCGTAAAATCAACTATCATTATCTGTTTTTGCTCATGAATATTTTAGATCTGAATACTAACGCATATATTATTCTGTAAATGATATGATCTGGGTATAGCTGAAGTTTGGTATAGCTGCAGAATTATGAATTAATATTTGCAGAAGTATACACTAGTTCGCTTTGAGGAAAGCACGTATACACGCAGGTTCAGCATATGCAAGTAGCGTATAGCGTATAATGTATGTTTTAGTTGTTGTTGTTGTTGTTGTAGAGTTCTAGGTTTAGTTCTGGGTTCTGGTTACTGTATTCTGGTGACAATATTCTGAATGATCAGATTGATGGGTTGTCAAAGTGATTGATTGATTCAGTTGTGGTTGGTTCAAAAGGTGATTGGTTAATGCAGATATATTTTTATTGAATTACACATATGATGTTATTGATGGATCCAGTCTGAAAATTTATGAAATGTGGTCCCTGGTAGAAAAGAGAAGGTTGTAGCCTTTTGTAGGCTGGCACCTACGAACTAGTAAACATATCAGCTAGTACAAAAGCTAGGGGGTTGTAGCTCCCTTCCAGTAGAAGCTGGAGAACAGGAGAAGGTTGTATCCTTCTGCAGGTAGAAGCCTGCATACTGGTATAAGACTGCATTAGTACAAAAATTGTAAACATAATTTTCTTATTATTAAAAGAAGACAGAGACGACAGCAGCAAGTGCTTTTTACCCACATTGGGTTTCCACCTTATATCTTGGTGTTCTTGTGTGTTGCTTATGTGTGATGCTTTATTCTTCTTTTACTGCATTGTCTAATAAATTCCTAATATACTGATTAAAGTTCAATACATGATAATTTCGTTAAATCTAAGATCGCTACATATACACTAGTTGCATTAAGTACAGTTGCGTATACATGCTATTTCACTGAGCTGAAGTAGCGTATACAAATCAGTTTTGAAAATTAAATTATTGATCTGATAATACTGATTCACCCCCCCTATCAGTATTATTTCCAACAATTGGTATCAGAGAAGGTCCTTTCAGAAGGAGCTTGATCACTTGAAGGAAGATCCATCATCATGAGTAATCAAGAAAGAAAGGGATCCATCAGACTGCCAATATTTGATGGAAGCAACTTTGTTTATTGGAATGTAATAACCACAACCTATATTGACTCACTTGGAACAGATGTCTGAGATATTGTGGAAGGAGGATATACATTTCCATCAGAAATTCCTACAGATACGAAAAGTAAAAAGCAATATGAAACCAATGCCAAGGCTGTCAATTATTGGGAAGTCTATCACAATCAGATTTTTTCAAAGTTATGCAACCCAAATCAACTAAAGAAATATAGGACAAAATCATTCTAAGCTACGAAGGAGACTCTCAGGTAAAACATGCTAAACTGCAAACTCTCAAAATTCAATATGAAACTCTCAAGATGCACAATGATGAAAGTATAGCTAGTTACTTCTTATGGATATATGATATTATTAATTGCATGAAGAATCTAGGTGAAGAGATAAAGGAAGTTACCTTAGTTGAAAAGGTTTCAAGATCCTTCTCTGCTAAATTTGAATCAAAAGTATCTACCATAGAAGAAAAGCAGGATCTACAAACTATTACTATGACACAACTTCACAGAATCTTAACTGCCTTTGAGATGAGAAAAGGAGGTCCATCAGATATGAGAGAAGCTGCATTTAAAGCTTCAGTAAAAGGAAAGGAAGAACTCAATGAATCAAGACATATTTCAGAAGAAGAAGAAGAAGAAGCAAACTTTGTCAAGAACCTTCAACGGGGTTTTTGAAGATTCCGAGGCAAACTACCTTTCAAATGTTTTGCTTGCGGTAGAGTCGGTCATTATGCTACCAAATGTCCTCATAAAGATAAATATGATAAAGGGAAGGAATGTGCAAAATGGAATAGAAAACAAAGTCTAAGTAAAAAGAGTTATTATACTCATGAAGATAGTGATGGTTTATCAAATAGTGATGAAGATGAAAATGGTAATCACTATAGACTTTTGATGGCTTATGAAGATGATGATTTCTTGGATGCTTTAGATGAATATGTCATTTATGAAGAAATCTCTAAACTTAAAATCTGTCTGGAAGAAAGGTATATGATTATAGATACCTTGACATACCAACTTCCTGAAAGAGAAAAACACAATGAAAAGCTAGAATGTGAAATTGTGGGTCTAAGAAAGGATCTTGAGAAAACAAAAGCTCTCAATCTTAAATTTGCTAAAGGATCAGAAACCTTAAATGAAATTATCAAAGTGCAGCGCTCTCCTCTAATAAAGACATGTCTTGGATACATTGAAGAAACATCTCAATCACAGAAGCCGTCAACCTCCACTAAAAGCTATCGTGATGCAGCAAAGAGCAGTGAAGAGTTTGACAATCTTCAGCAAAGGCATAAAGCAAATCACCAGGTGAATTAGGCTCAATTTACTTCAAGGATGAACATAAGCCACAATCAAACTCAGGTAAATCATACTCAATTTGCTTCAAAGAATATCAATCAACAAGTCAGTAGGAGGAACTTCAACTACAATCAATAGGTTAGTAGATTTGATAATCGCAGGAACTTCTTTAATGGTCAATGTTTCTCATGTCATAATTTTGGACACAAAGCTGCTAAATGTGTTTCTTACAAAACTATCATGACTAGAGAAGCACGAAATCAAAGGAATGTGACAGGGATCAAGAAAAGTTCCTATAATAACTTTTCTCTTCTTGAAAATGAAATAGAATGCTCAATGTGTAACAACTTTGGCCATGAAGAACCTGAATGCAAGAGTAAATTTCGGCAAATAGCTCAAAAAGAGCAAACTCCATTAAATCCAAAAATATGGAGAAAGAAAGAACCGCAAACAGAAGTATGTGGGATAGTGTTGTATGCAAAAGGACAAGAAAACCAGTGGTACATCGACAGTGGATGCTCAAAACACATGACAGGTGTCAGAGAAAAACTACACTCATGTAATGCCTTAGAAGAGGAAAAGAATGTCTCATTTGGAAATGACACTCCTGCTGTCATAAAAGGTAAAGGCTCTATTTTCTTGAAAGAAAAAGTTAAAGCTGGGAATGTTATGTATGTTGATGGCTTAAAGCATAATCTGTTGAGTGCGAGTCAAATGTGTGATCAAGGAAATGAAGTAGTGTTTCGATCAAATGGATGTGTTGTTCGTGAGCTTGATACAGGAGAAACCATGATCAAAGGGACTAGAACTCCAAACAACCTATTCATACTCAAGGGAGTTCAACAACAGTGCTATCTAAGCAAAAATGATGAAAACTAGCTATGGCACAGAAGATTGGGACATCTAAGCTTTTCTCAAACAAGAAAAGCATGTAGATTCCATGCTGTTCGTGATCTTCCAAATATCAACATTCCTGAAAATACTATATACAAATCATGTCAATTTAGTAAGCAAACCAGATCTCAATTCATCGAAAAGGAAGGGTCAGCTAGTAAGCCTCTTGAACTTGTTCATATTGATTTATGTGGTCCATCAAGGAAAAAGTCACCTCGTGGAGAAGAATACTTTATATTGTTCATTGGTGATTTTTATAGAATGTGTTGGATAGGTCTTCTAAAGAATAAACATGAAGCATTTGAAAAGTTCAAAGCCTTCAAAGCTTTGGTTGAAAATGAATCAGATCGCAAAATCAAATGCCTCAGATCTGATCGAGGAGGGGAATTTACCTCAGATGAATTCTTTGACTTTTGTGAACAACATGGAATAAAAAGGCAGTTCTCCACCACAAGGACTCCTCAACAAAATGGAATGGTAGAAAGGATGAACAGAACTGTTCAACAAATGGCTCGTGCTATGCTACTAGATGAATGTGGAACTCTTAAAACCTTTTGGTGTGAAGCTGCATTCGCCGTTGTCACTATTCTCAATCAAGCAAATGTTTGGGTAAACAACACTAAAACTCCACATGAAATTTGGTATCGTAAGACTCCTACTGTAAAATACTTCAAAGTTTTTGGAAGCAATGTTACATGAAAAGGACTGATGAAAAAATTGGTAAGTTTGAACCCAGAGCAGATGAAGGTATTCTTCTTGGCTACTCTTCCCGAAGTAAAGGATATAAATGTTACAACAAAAGACTTGGGAAAATTATTGAAAGTATTAATGTTGTGGTTGATGAAGCATGCAAAATCCAAAACAGATAAAAACCGAAGATATGACAATGAAGAAGATGAGGATCATTTTCCCACACCAAATCACACTGATTCTGAAGAAGAAACCAATGAATCACCAGAAGAAGAGATAACGATAGAAGAAAAGACTCCATCCAGGTATGTTCAGAAAATCATCCAAAAGCTCAAATCTTAGGAGAAAAAGGGGCAGGTGTGCAGACTAGAAGAACAATTGCCGAAGCCTCAAGCTATCTAGCATTACTATCTTCCATTGAACCTCAAAATGTAAATGAAGCATGCAGAGATGAATGTTGGGTCAAGGCCATGAATGAATAACTTGAGCAAATTGAAAAGAATAATACTTGGGAATTAGTTCCTAGACCTCATGATAAGAATATCATAGGAACTAAATGGATATTCAAAAACAAGCTAAACGAAAAATGGAGAAGTTATTAAAAGCAAGGCCAGACTTGTTTGTAAAGGATATGCTCAACAAGAAGGTATAGATTTTGAAGAAACTTTTGCACCTGTTGCTAGACTTGAACCCATCAAAATGCTTCTTGCTCTTTCTAGTTTTCAGAAATTCAAAGTATACCAAATGGATGTAAAATCTGCCTTTCTTAATGGAGACTTAGAAGAAGAAGTCTATATTGAACAACCAGAAGGATTCATTCTTGGAAATGATGCAAAACTTGTATGAAAACTTAGGAAAGCTCTCTATGGTCTAAAACAAGCTCCAAGGGCATGGTATTACTGTCTTGACAAATATCTCTACCAACAAGGTTTTTCAAAGGGGTTAGCAGATAGAAATCTATATACAAAGATGGATACTGCTAATAATTGTTGTGTACGTTGATGATATCATTTTTGGTAGCAATGAAGAATCCAAGAGTCAGAATTTTGCTTCAGTAATGCAGAAAGAATTTGAAATGTCCTTGCTTAGTGAGCTTACCTAGTTTCTTGGTCTACAAGTTCAACAAAATAAAGATGGTATTTTTCTCTCACAAACCAAATATCTCAAACAGATCCTGAAAATGTATGGCATGGAAGATTCTAAACTAGTATGTACTCTAATGGTAACAGGATGTAGTCTCAGCCCAAATGATGAATCAGCAGAGGTACATCAACCAACTTACAGATCCATGATTGCCAATCTGCTTTATCTAACAGGTACCTGACCGGACATCATGCATGCAGTGGGAATAGTTGGAAGATTCCAAGCAAATCAAAAGGAATCTCACCTTCAGGTAGTCAAAAGGATGTTCAAATATCTTCAAGGAACACAGAACTTTGGTTTATGGTATCCTAGAGATACAGATCTTACACTTCATGCATATACAGATGCAGATTGGGTAGGAAGTGTTGATGACAGAAAAAGCACTAGTGGTGGTGCATTCTATATGGGTTCTAGGTTGGTGTCTTGGTTCAGCAAGAAATAAAGTTCAATTGCATTATCTACAGTTGAAGCAGAATATGTGGCTGCTGCATCTTGCTACACACAATTGCTTTGGATGATGCAAACCTTGCAAGATATTCAGATCACATGTACTCAACCCATCTCCATTCTATGTGATAATACAGGTGCCATCAGTATTTCAAGGAATCCAGTCATGCACTCTAAGACCAAGCACATACCCATCAAATATCATTTCCTACGTGAATAAGTGCTTGAACAAAAAGTCAAATTGGAGTATGTTCCCTCCAAAGAACAAGTTTATGATATATTCACTAAACCATTGCCTAGAGAGACATTTGAATATCTCAGACAAAAGCTGGGAGTAGTTTCTGCATCATCTTGCTGTTAAATCCTTTTTTTTTCTTCAGAAAAAGGTGGTTATATGCGAGTTTCATGAAGTGTAGTTGCGTACATACGCGAGTTTCTGTGGACATAGTTGCGTATATGTTGGTTTGGAGAAAAGCAGTGGGCCAGACTTAGGAAAAAGGGAGTCTGCTATGGATCTTTCAATTATCTGCTCTATTTGATGATGATTTCAATATGCTGATATATTAGTCCTCATAGTGTTGTTGATCACTTGATGTATATCTGATTGATGATGATGCTTTGATATCTCTTATTGACATATGCAATGATCGGATTTGACAGTGAACAGGTGGAACAGGTTCAGAGGGAGAACATGGTTGATGATATTTTGGGAACAATTGATGGACATATACAGGTTGCTGGTTTGGATGCTGGATGCTTATGCTGGTGCTGGCCGTTGAAAAATGCTGTTGTTGATAGTTGCTGATGACTATCATGGTCTTGTTCAAGACATTTGGTCTTTGTTATATATGTCATGTATATCTTTTACTGTAATGGTCATGAAAAGACCAAAATTGTAACCCCACTATGCATGGGATGAATGATGTAATATTACTTGACTTGTATAAACAATTGATATATCCCCACTTGGATGGGTGGATGAGTCAAATTTGGTATATCCCTACTTGGTTGGGAGATGGATGCATGTATGAGTCATTGGTGATAGGTATGTCATTTGTGATGTATGTATAGAGTCATGTTCTTCTTTTATAATATCTTTTTGTAGACTTTGCTTATGCCTAGGGGCAGCATGGACTCGATCATGGGAGCTCAATCAACACTTTAGCATATTAGAGAATTCAACATGCACTTAGGGGGAGCATGACCCTTTGCCCTTGATGTCAAAGGGGGAGAGTGACTTGGTGTGGTTGTTGCCATCAAGTCGAAAAGGGGAGATTGTTGGCATTATGATGTATGTGTTGTACTTGATGGCAACCCACTTGTAGTAGAACAACTCTCTTGTATATGGTAACTAGATGAATCTATAGAAGAGATATCAGATGTGACAGAATGAATGATAAGAGTGTTTACAAATGTGATGAAATGTAGGGAAGCTTCAAGGAATCAGTTCAGAAAGCAACTCACTCATATGGCAGATCACAGTACTGCAAGTTAACAACACAGAGTTACAAATCAGACTACACAGAATGAAGAAAGAGAGGTATATGCAGGTTCACCATTGACCAAACCGCGTATACACGCAGGTTCATTGTATACAAGTCGCGTATACGTACACACACACTTTCACAAAAGGAAAAGCACGTATACCTTGGAAAACTAAATGCTTGGTCCGAAGTATTTGGTCCATGGTATTTTGATCTATGGTATTGGTCTAAGGTAATGGGTCCGAGGTATTGACCCCAAATATTTGGTCCATGGTATTGGTCCTAAGTGGTTTTGGACCATGGTATTGAGAAAGGCCTAAAACTATAAAAGGAGGAGAAGATCGTTAGGCCAAAGTGTGCAAGTATCGAATATCTAATATAGTGTGAGATCTAATATGCAGGTTATTGGCTTATGGTGTTGTGCTGGATCTGAACTGAGGAAGAACCTTAGCGGTTGATGAAGGATAAGTTCTAATGATGCATCAAGATCTTAAGGCTTGAAGTGAATTATATTTATGTGGTTTGATCATGTACCTGAATAACTGACGCATGTTGTAGTCTCTAAATATGATGATCTGGGTATGATTGAAGTCTGGAACAATTGTTATGTTTAAATCATCTTTTACAGATCTGTACACAGGTTCACTTCAGAAAAGAAGCGTATACACGTTGGTTCTACATATCAAAAAAACGTATGCATCATAAATTTGATTTCTAGATCTATACGCTGGTTTGCTTTGAGGAAAGCGCGTATGCATGCAAGTTCGAAACATGGAAGTAGCGTATACCTTATAAAATATGTTTTAGTTGCTTCTGTTTTTTGTTGCAGTGTTTTGGGTTATTGCTTGGGTTCTGGTTACTATATTCTGGTGACAACATTCTGAATGATTAGAGTGACTGATTGATTCAGTTGTGGTTAGTTCAAAAAGGATATTGGTTGATGCAGATATATTTGATGGTTGAATGATGTTGTTGATGGATCCAGTCTAAAAATTTATGAAACGTGGTCCTTGGAAGAAAAAGAAGGTTGTAGCCTTCTGTAGGCTGACACCTACGTACTAGTAAACACATCATCTAGTACAAGAGCTAGGGGGTTGTAGCTCCCTTCCAGTAGAAGCTGGAGAATGAGAGAAGGTTGTAGCCTTCTCTAGGTAGAAGCCTGCGTACTGGTATAAGACTGCACCAGTACAAAAATTATAAACAAAATTCTCTTATTAAAAGAAGACAGAGACGATTGCAGCAGGTGGTTTTCACCCACATTGGGTTTCCACCTTATATCTTGGTGTTCATGTGTGATGATCTGTTCTGTTTTACTGCACCTAGTTACTATTTATATGGTTCTGATGCACTGATTAAAGATAAATATATGATGAATTAACTGAATCATAAGTTTGCTGGATATATGCTAGTTTCTCTAAACAGAGTTGCGTGTACACGCGAGTTCCATTAAGTGAAGTAGCATATATAAATCTGATTATGGAAATGAAAAATTATCAGTTTGATAATACCGATTCACCCCTCCCTCTCCGT
This sequence comes from Pinus taeda, assembly GCA_000404065.3. NCBI lineage: Eukaryota > Viridiplantae > Streptophyta > Pinopsida > Pinales > Pinaceae > Pinus > Pinus taeda. The sequence continues at coordinate 3,771 of APFE031342433.1, read as the reverse complement.
ATTATTTCCAACAATCGGTATCAGAGTAGGTCCTTCAGAAGAAGCCTGATCACTTGAAGGAAGATCCATCATCATGAGTAATCAAGAAAGCGGGGATCCATCAGACTGCCAATCTTTGATGGGAGAAAATTTGTTTATTGGAAGGTAAGAACCACAACCTATCTTCAATCTCTTGGAACAGATGTTTGGGAAACCGTGGAAGGAGAATATACTTTTCCATCAGCAATTCCTACAAATGCAGCAGGTAAAGAGCAATATGAAACCAATGCCAAGGCTGCCAATACATTATTGGGAAGTCTGTCACAATCAGAGTTTGTCAAAGTTATGCAGCTCAAATCAGCCAAAGAAATATGGGACAAAATCGTTCTAAGCTACGAAGGAGACGCTCAGGTAAAACGTGCTAAACTGCAAACTCTCAAAATTCAATATGAAACTCTCAAGATGCACAATGATGAAAGTGTAGCTAGTTAATTCTTACATATAGATGAGATTGTTAATTTCATGAAGAATTTGGGTGCAGAGATAAAAGAAGTTACCTTAGTTGAAAAAGTTTTAAGATCCTTATCTACTAAATTTGAATCAAAAGTATCTGCCATAGAAGAAAAGCAGGATCTACAGACTATTACTATGACACAGCTTCACGAAATCTTAACTGCCTTTGAGATGAGAAAAGGAGGTCCATCAGATATGAGAGAAGCTGCATTTAAAGCTTCAGCAAAAGGAAAGGAAGAAATCAATGAATCAGGACATATTTCAGAAGAAGAAGAGGAAGCGAACTTTGTTAAGAATCTGCAAGGTGGTTTTGGTAGATTCAGAGGTAAACTACCTTTCAAATGTTTTGCCTGTGGTAGAGTCGGTCATTATGCTACCAAATTTCCTCATAAAGATAAATATGATAAAGGGAAGGAAACTGAAAAATGGAATAGAAAACAAAGTGTAAGTAAAAGGAGCTACTATACTCATGAAGATAGTGAAGGTTTATCAAATAGTGATGAAGATGAAAATAGTAATGACTATAGACTTTTGATGGCTTATGAAGATGATGATTTTTTGGAGGTTTTAGATGAAGATGACCTTTATGAAGAAATCTTTAAAATCAAAATTTGTTTAGAAGAAAAGAATATGATTATAGATACCTTGACATTTCAACTTGTTGAAAGAGAAAAACACAATGAAAAGCTAGAATGTGAAATTGTGGGTCTAAGAAAGGATCTTGAGAAAACAAAAGCTCTCAATCTTAGATTTGCTAAAGGATTAGAAACCTTAAATGAAATTATCAAAGTGCAATGCTCTCCTCTAATAAATATAGGTCTTGGACACACTGAAGAAACATCTCAATCACATAAGCCGTCAACTCCACTAAAAGCTATCGTGATGCAACAAAGAGCAGTGAACAGTTCGACAATCGTCAACAAAGGCATAAAGAAAATAATTAGGTGAATCAAGCTCAATTTACTTCAAGGATGAACATAAGCCACAATCAACCTCAGGTAAATCATACTCAATTTGCTTCAAAGAATATCAATCAACAGGTCAGTAGGAGGAACTTCAACTACAATCAACATGTCAGTAGATTTGATAATCGCAGGAACTTCTTTAATGGTCAATGTTTCTCATGTCATAATGTTGGACACAAAGTTGCTCAATGTGTTTCTTACAAAACTATCATGACTAGAGAAGCACGAAATCAAAGGAATGTGACAGGGATCAAGAAAAGTTCCTATAATAACTTTTCTCTTCTTGAAAATGAAATAGATGCTCAATCTGTAACAACTTTGGCCATGAAGAATCTGAATGCAGGAGTACATTTTGGTAAATAGCTCAAAAGGAGCAAACTCCATTAAATTCCAAAATATGGAGAAAGAAAGAACCACAAATAGAAATATGTGGTATAGCCTTGTGTGTAGAAGGACAAGAAAACCAGTGGTACATCGATAGTGGATGCTCAAACACATGACATGTGATAGAGAAAAACTACACTCATATAATGCCTTAGAAAAGGAAAAGAGTGTCCCATTTGGAAACAACACTTCTGCTGTCATAATAGGTAAAGGCTCTGTTTTCTTGAAAGAAAAAGTTAAATCTGGGAATGTTATGTATGTTGATGGCTTAAAGCATAATCTGTTGAGTGTGAGTCAGATGTGTGATCAAGGAAATGAAGTAGTGTTTCGATCAAATGGATGTGTTGTTCGTGAGCTTGATACAAAAGAAACTGTGATTAAAGGGACTAGAACTCCAAACAACCTATACATACTCAAGGGAGTACAACAACAATGCTATCTAAGCAAAAATGATGAAAACTGGCTATGGCACAAAAGATTGGGACATCTAAGCTTTTCTCAAATAAGAAAAGCATGCAGATTCCAGGTTGTTCGTGATCTTCCAAATATCAAAATACCTGAAAATACTATATGCAAATCATGTCAATTCGGTAAGCAAACTAGATCTCAATTCATCGAAAAGGAAGGGTCAGCTAATAAGCCTCTTGAACTTGTTCATACTGATTTATGTGGTCCATTAAGGAAAAAGTCACCTCGTGGAGAAGAATACTTTATATTGTTCATTGATGATTTTTCTAGAATGTGTTGGATAGGTCTTCTAAAGCATAAAGATGAAGCACTTGAAAAGTTCAAAGCCTTCAAAGCTTTGGTTGAAAATGAATCAGATCGAAAAATCAAATGCCTCAGATTTGATCGAGGAGGGGAATTTACCTCAGACAAATTCTTTGACTTTTGTGAACAACATGGAATAAAAAGGTAGTTCTCCACCGCAAGGACTCCTCAACAAAATGGAGTGGTAGAAAGGATGAATAGAACTATTCAACAAATGGCTCGTGCTATGCTAGATGAATCTAGAACTCCTACGACCTTCTGGGGTGAAGCTACATTCGCCGCTGTCACTATTCTCAATCAAGCAAATGTTCAAGTAAACAACACTCAGTCCACATGAAATTTGGTATGGTAAGACTCCTATTGTAAAATACTTCAAAGTTTTTGGAAGCAAATGTTACATGAAAAGGACTGATGAAAAACTTGGTAAGTTTGAACCTAGAGCAGATGAAGGTATTCTTCTTGGCTACTCTTCCCGAAGTAAAGGATATAAATGTTACAACAAAAGACTTGGGAAAATTATTGAAAGTATTGATGTTGTGGTTGTTGAAGCATGCAAAAATCCAAAACAGATAAACACCGAAGATTATGGCAATGAAGAAGATGAGGATCATTTTCCCACATCAATCACACAGATTCTGAAGAAGAAACCAATGAAGCACCAGAAGAAGAAATAACGATAGAAGAAAAGACTCTATCTAGTTATGTTTAGAAAAATCATCCAGAAGCTCAAATCTTAGGAGAAAAAGGGGTAGGTGTGTAGACTAGAAGAACCATTTCCGAAGCCTCAAGCTATCTAGCATTACTATCTTCCACTGAACCTCAAAATGTAAATGAAGCATGCATAGATGAATGTTAGGTCAAGGCCATGAATGAATAACTTGAGCAAATTGAAAAGAATAATACTTGGGAATTAGTTCCTAGACCTCATGATAAGAATATCATAGGGACTAAATGGATATTCAAAAACAAACTGAACGAAAATGGAGAAGTTATTAGAAACAAGGCCAAACTTGTTTGTAAAGGATATGCTCAACAAAAAGGTATAGACTTTGAAGAAATTTTTGCACCTGTTGCTAGATTCGAAGCCATCAGAATGTTTCTTGCTCTTTCTAGTTTTCAGAAATTCAAAGTATACCAAATGGATGTAAAATCTGCCTTT
>APFE031342429.1:0-26799 GCA_000404065.3 Pinus taeda | reverse complement strand
AAGAAAGGATGAGGATGTGGAAGCATTGTTGTGTGCCATTTCTATTATCCAACCAGATTGGATAAATGAAGCAAGGGAGGAATGGAAGAATGATGAAGAAATATGGGCACTTATTCGAAAGTTACAAGAAGATTCTAGTACATCTGATACATTTAACTGGAAAAATGATTCGTTATGGTACAAATATTGCTTATACCTCTGTAAGAATTCGCAACTCAAACAAAAGATTCTTATGGAATTGCACACTTCTCCCTTAGGAGGGCGCTCAATATTTTTAAAAACTTACCACAGGGTTAAGAAGGATTTTTTTTGGGATGGCCTTAAATCGGATATTCAAAAGTTTGTGGTGGAATGTTTGGTTTGCCAACAAAATAAAGTTGAAACAATTAAGACCTTGGCTCTATTACAACCTATATCCATTCCAAGCCAATGTTGGGAGGAGGTTTCAATGGATTTTATCACAAGTTTACCCAAGTCTGAGGGAAAGAGTGTCATCATGGTGGTAGTTGACAGACTTACCAAGTATGCACACTTATGTGCATTATCACATCCATTTAAAGCTAGTACAGTTTCTACTGCATTTATGGAAACAATTCAAAAGCTACATGGAAACCCAAAGATTATTGTAAGTGACAGAGATCCCATTTTCACTGAAATTTTTTGGACAGAATTATTTTCTTGTCTTGGTACTCAGTTAGCTCATAGCTCATCTTATCATCCTTAATCTGATGGGCAAACTGAGATAAACAAATGTTTGGAAGGATATCTTCGTTGCTTTGTATCTGATAAACAGACACAATGGGTCAAATGTTGCCTCTGGCTGAATGGTGGTATAGCACTTCCTTCCATACAACAACAAAAATGACCCCATTTATGGCACTTTATGGGTATCAGCCCCCATCCATCACATCATATTTAAGAGAAAATTCTAAGGTTCAAGCAGTGGAACATCACATCGAACATCAACAACAAGTCCTCCAACTCTTAAAGGATAACCTCGTGTTGGCACAGAATAGAATGAAACAACAAAAGATCAACATCGCAGCGAAAGGAGTTTTGATGTAGGTGATTGGGTATTCCTATGCCTACAACCATATAAACAAATGTCCCTCAAGAAAGCTAAGAAGGATAATAAATTATCACCAAAGTATTATGGTCCATACAAGGTGTTGCAAAAGATTGGTACTATGGCATACAAATTGGATCTTCGTGCATCGACTTGAGTGCACCCAGTTTTCCATGTTTCATGTTTAAAAAAGGTTATAGGCGACAAGATCCTAGTTCAAACAATATTGCTGGAACTTGACAAGGAAGGAAAAATTATGTTGGAACCAAAAGCAGTCACAGAAACAAGAACTCGACAACTACGAAATCGATCAATTTCGGAGTATCTCATCAAGTGGAAGAACTTATCTACTAAAGATTCCACATGGGAGGATGAGAATTTTATACAAAATCATCCAGAACTACTCAAGCGTTGAGGACAACACTTTTTTTGAAGGAGATGGGCATGTTAGGTCCCAATAATACTAGTGATTACCCTGTTACTATTGTAGTTGTATCCCTTATTAATATTGTTGTGCCCCTATTGTCCCCATATTTTTATTACTGTGCCCCATAGATTCCCTCCATTGTTATTTTTGTGGCTTTATATTATTATTGTTAGGTCGGCTGGGTTATATTGTGACTCCCTAGATTCCTATATATAGAAAGGAGGTTTTGTCATTTGAATCATCCAAGAATTGTTCATTTGTGTAATGTAAAGGAGGTTGCCCCCTTGAAGAGGCTGAATTCTGAGGCATTGATCTCTCTTTTCTATCTTTTTGTGAGCTAGTTTCATAACAACCTAAGGTTGTAGTGGCATTTCGTTTAAAGGAACATGTTTCCCCATTCATTGAAAACTATCACACCTCTTTATATATTCCTTGGCATCCTTAAAAGGGGAAGGCCAATAATATCCTAAGAGGACTTTATAATTAGTTCTTTTGTCAGCAAAATATCCTCCACATGGTTCATAATGGCATGCTTTAAGTATCTCAAGTAGTTCATCTTCTCTTACAAACCTTCAAATGATGAGATCTGGTCATGTCTTGTATAATTCTTCATTTATCCATGAATAAGATGCACTTGTTTGGATCTCCACGTTTGATCTATTTAGATTGATGCAATGGATATCATGAATTCTTCCACCTACTTTATCTGCTCCAAATCTCCACAGTTGATCTGTCGCTCCCTCGATCCAATGGCTATTGCATCATCTCGTGTGAATTATTGCACAACCGATTCCCACCTGAGAGCACGCGAGAAAAGGGGTTTTCCCATAGTACATGTCATTCACTTAGGCTAATCACGTAGAATTTAGAAATACATCCCACAACCCTTAGGGTGTGCGAGATACTGCTTACCACATTTATTCATTTCCATGTTTGACTTTAGGTGCTCCACATCCCCACCGTTGCTCTACCTCCCTCGATCCAATAGCTATTGCATCACCCAATCGCCAACTAGCTTGGCTGATCTCCACTGTTGATCAACCCCTCCCGATCCAATAACTATCATGCAATCTCACGTGAATTCTTGAATGACCGATATCCCCCAAAGAGCACGCGAAAAAAGTGGTTTTATCGTGCTACGTGTCACCCAGTTTGATTAATTGTGTAAAATTTTGGAATTCCGCTTACAACCTTGAGGCACGCGAGAAACTGATTACTGCCTATGAAAGGCTGCTCCATCATTTTGCACATTTTTCCCAAGATAAGATCTCTGTCGCTCATCCTCCGTTAATCTTGTTCATCCATCTCTTGAATTAACCTATGCGATAAGATCTTAGCCACTCCTCTTCCGTTAGTCCTATTTGTTCATCTATTCACTAAATCGCTCGTGATAAGATCTCTGCCGCTCATCTTTTGTTAACCCTGTTCGTTCATCTATTCACTAAATTGCCCACGATAATATCTCCACAATTCATCTTCCGATTAGTCTTATTTTTCCATCTCTTCACTTAGCCTCCCACGATAAGATCTCTGCCATTCATCTTCCATTAGTATTTTTCGTCCATCAATTCACGTAACCTTCTGCAATAAGATCTCTGCCACTCATATACCATTAATATTGTGCCAAATCAAGCCAATGGTTCCTATGCACTTCTTATTCGTTACGCCCTCCTTTCAAAAATTTCAATCTTCGCTTTCTCTTCCGCTTGACTCCTTACATGCTTGATTTTACCAAAACACCAAAAACGTGAAAACAGACTTAGTTTAGTTTCCTTGCTTACACATTAGTTTGGTTTGATGCTCTTTACTTCTGTAACTTAGATAGTAGCATTAGGTTAGTGTTGATTTAGCAATTTTTCTTAGTTTAGCTATTTAAATGGTTAATTAGGATATGGTGTGATTTAGCATTACATGCTGTTTCTCTTTCTCTTTGAATATATTTTCTCTTCTTCCATCAAAAAATCAAGCTTCTTCTGACTCTATAGAAGTCTGGCTTGGAAACCCTGGGGTCTCTTGCTAGATGAACAAGTGGCAACAGGAAGGACCTTCACTTCTACTTGTACATATAGCACTATCACCTCCAAGTTTGTACAAACCTCGGGTTGATAAGTAGAGCTGGTAGCCCAAGAGTTGCAACATCCTTGCTCCAATATTGGTGCTCATCACATTTTGGTGTCGTTGTCGGGGAGGTGTCAGAGTAGAATGTGATTACTGCTTTCTTTTCTTCTATTTCTACTCTTCAACTTTCCTCCATTAGTTTATTTCTACAAAAGTAATCTAGTAGCTTCATTTCTTTCATTTGTCATTATCTGCATTCCTTTCCATCCTACAAGTATAATTTCAATTCAGCAAGTAACTTTTCTTTCTGTTAGTAGTTTTCATTCAACCAACAATTTCATTTCTACAAAGTACTCTCCAGCTAAAAAATCTTACAAAAACAAACCCAAAAAAATTTCCTTTCATGCCTTGTAGGAGTAGGGACAATTGAGGAAAATTCTTACCAAATACCCCCACTACATCCAACAGCCAACCTTCTCTCTTCTTCGGTGGCTGTGAGCTAGAGGAACCTTTAGGTGAGCAACCTAACATATTTGAAGAACTTTAGAGGAAGAAGAAGAAGAAGAAGAACCAATTCCTATTGAACCAATGGCTGAGAACCAAAATGATAGAGTGAATAGAGAGAGAGAGTTTAGGGTGCCTTCCCCATCAGGGAAACCAATGGGGACACTAAGATGAAGAATATAAACCCCTCTTCCCTACCTCATCCATGGCCTGACCACAGAGGACCTTGACACTTTCCTATTTGAGTTTGTTGTTATATGCCAAACCTATGACTATACAAATGATGAGCAAAAGTTAAAATTGTTTCCATCTACCCTCAAGGATGCAACGTTGCACTGGTTCATGGGTTTACCTGGAGATAGCATCACAACTTGGGCTTACATGAAACAAACTTTTAACAACATATATAGGGACTATTTTAGGTCAAAGGATAATAAAGAAGATATTTTCAGGATGACCATGGGCTAGGATGGATCCTTAGAAGACTACGAAGAAAGGTTCTAGCTCAGTTACAAAAGTGCTAGGTGCACACTTGACCCTGAGTCACTAAAGTTGGTCCTGCTCAAAGGAGTAAAGGAAGATCTTCTGGATACCTTACATTTGTTAGCAAGAGGATATATCTACCAATTAACCTATGAGGATATCAAGACTGTCTTTAGAAACCATTCTAGGGTAGCCAAGAAAAGGGGTAGGAGTAGTTAGCCTATGGCCAATACATCATCTTCCAACTCATCCATCAAGGGTGAAATTGGAAATATGATGGAATATTTCAAAAGTGAGATGCTACAAACCCTTGCCTTGCACTTGGACACCATGAATATCAAAAGGAAGCAAGAGGAAGTAGAGAGAGACTTGGCCATCTTTTCTCCTAGATGCACCAAGAGGCATCCTAGGAATGAATGCCCATTGAACTGCATTGAGATTTTCTCAATCTGTGAAGAAAACCACTCCACAGACAAGTGCCCTTCTTTACCTGAACTCAAAGTTATATTACAAGGAGATGAAGGGGTCACTGAGAAGCTTTGCTACATCAACCAAAGGAGACCTCCTGGGCCTATACCATACCAACAGGGTATGCAAGGGTCATCCCATGCATATTACAGCCCCAACCAAACCACAACTATACCATATTGGGGACCCCTTGCTCATCCTTCCTGGCGTACACCCCCTCCTTGGTCCTATGCATCTTAGTATCATTCCCAGCCAACCAGCGAGTCATTTCAACCTTACATGCCACCACAACCTCATTGGAATACCCCACACCAGGGGTGGAGGCCCCAATACAACAATGCCCCAGCTCTATTTCCTGCACCTCCTACCCAACCGCAAATCCTACACTCTACTCCACCTAAGCAACCTTAGATGCCAACCCATCCAAATCTGAACCCAAACAATAGGCAGGCTCAACGGGTATACAGTGGAGAGACATCATACCTAGCTTATGCTGTATAAATCCAGGAGATCAACCTAATATCTGGGAGAATTATCCCAGATAACCAACCTCCCTCTCCACATAGGGAGGTTGAGGAAGAAAGAGAGGAAAGCAACCTTAAAGTAAATCCACCCTTTCCTGAGAGATTAACCCAACCACTCCAGCCTATCCTTGAAGAACTTGAACTTCTAGGAGAATTGAAAAATCTATGTGTAAAGATCCCCCTTCTCCAAGCAATAAAAGATGTTCCCATCAATAAGTTGATTAAGGAGAAATGTTGCAAGCATCTAGGAAGAAGAAAAAGGGATGTCCCTACCATTAATGTCATTGGGAAACTGTTTGACTTATTGCTGGGGCAGGTAATATGTCTGAAATATTTAGACCCAGGAAGCCCTGTAGTAGATGTGCACATCAATGGCACCATTGTCCCATACACTTTGATCGATCTTGGGGCTGCCATTAATGTGATTACCAACGACACCATGCTCAAGCTCAACCTCCAAGGGCCATTGAGGAAGACCACAATAGTGATGCAACTTGTGGACTGTTCCACAGTTACCCTTGAGGGAATTGTGGAGGATGTGATGGTCTCCATTGACTCCTAGGAGTACCTTGCAGATTTCCTAGTTCTCCAGCCTAAGGCTAAACTTACTGGTTACCCTCTCATCCTTGGGAGGCCATGGTTGGCCACACCTGATGTTTACATTAGCTATAGAGCTGGGAATATGACCATCAAGAATGGGCATATGTCCAAATAGTTAGTCATATACCCTCCTGCTCAAACTTCTCTAGAGCATGATTTACCTTTATGGTTGGAGGAGGAGGAAGAAGATGAGGTTTATTCAACCCAACTTTATGATTTGGAAGCAACCATAGGAGGAGGACAACAAGATGAGGATGACTTAATTGAACACCTACTCAAAATTCTAACTCCTAGTTCATTACCATTAGAAGAAGAAGTAATGGAAATCTAGAAAAATCATCCAATTGAATTATGCTTGGCCAATTCCAACCCACTCTGTGTCAAAACCATAGAATTTGGCCCAGAGAAAACTTTGAAAATCAATCCATCTCTTTTTTCTCTCGAAGAGGAAAAGCTATGCAACATGTTGAGAGAAAACCTAGAAGCCTCCGCTTTGATTTTCAAGGAAATGAAGGGAGTACACCCCTAAGCGTGTACTCACCACATATACATCAAAGAAGGTTGCAAGCTAGTCTGGCAACCATAAAAGAGGATGAATCTAGCTCTTAAAGATATAGTCAAAGAAGAACTGTAAAAATTGCTAGATGCAGGATTCATTTACCCTATCTCTAATAGTGAGTGGGTCTCTCCTTTAGTGTTAGCTCAAAGAAAAATGGTAAGTGGAGGATTTGTGTCAACTACAGGGAGTTGAGCAAAGCCACAAAGAAGGATCATTTCCCCCTACCCTTCATTGACCAAGTGCTAGATGGCCTGGCATGGAAGAAGTTTTTTTCTTTCCTAAATGGATTCAATGGGTACAACCAAATCTAAATCTACCTAGAAGACCAGGATAAGACCACATTCACCTATCCTTGGGGTACGTTTTCCTATAGGTTCCTTCCTTTTGTCCTATGCAATGCTCCTGCCACTTTCCAGAGAGCAGTCTTGAGTATTTTTGTCGAATTAGTACATGATACAGTGGGAATCTATATGGATTATTTTAACCTTATGGATATGATATTCAGGAAGCCCTGACTAACCTATGCAAGGTATTGCACAAATGCATTGAAATGAACCTGTCTCTCAGTCCAGAAAAATGTGAATTCTTAATGACTGAAGGGACCGTGCTAGGTCATTCAATATCTCAACAAGGACTGTAGGTGGACCCAAACAAAATAGAAATCATCCAAAGGGTCCCACCTCAAAAGCAGAGGGATGTCAAGAGTTTCTTGGGGCTAGATGGATACTACCGAAGGTTCATAAAGGACTTCAACAAGTTGGCCTCTCCTTTATTTGGGTTGTGTTGATGCCTCTAAAATCGTTGTATCAACATTGGGAAAAACCACCCGGTCCGGACCTTAGTGCAACTCCTTTTCCGTTTGGTGTGGTGGCTCTGATTGGATGTAATGGGATCAGTTTCCTAGTGATATATGAGTTGATAGGTGATTGGTTTGTAATGTATAACGAGAGTGATAAGTGCTCTATTCTAAAGTGCAAAAAATATACAAAGATATCTAATCTATCCTGGGAATTCTTCCAATAATACGAGTCTTGGTTGTTTCTATGAAGAAATAAACATAAATATGATTTATTCATAACATAGAAATATGCATTCATATGATGATTACTTTGTTTAATTAATTAAACAAAGAAACAATTAAAACATTATCACATTGATCATAATATATCACTGACATATATAGTTAAAAGATGGCAATTCTGAAACATTCAAAAGTGACAAGTTAAAGAATTGTTTTACAAACATATACATCTCAATAATAGAAAAGTTGATAAATGCTAATTCACATAGAGAAATAAAGCGAAAACATAGATAATAGTACTGTATGCATTTGGATCTCCTCTAATGTAAATAACATTCAAATTCTACCTTCTAATTTGGGAAACCTTCACAGGATGCAAAAGTAAAAATCTCATAAAAGCCTTCTTTGTCAAAATTTAGAATTCTGGTCCAGTCTTTTATAAAAAATATATATCGGAAGTACAATAGTGAAACCTCCAATCTAAGTGCAGACCCTTTCTAAAAACATGAAAGGGTCTTTAAATACTACAAATAACAACAAAATATGAAATAAAGTCGCTTTGCGTTGGTATAACAAAAAGACATAAATATGGAATTTATCTTGAAAATAGCAGTGGTGTGGTGATTGAATGGATTCACTGAATCAACTTATCTTCTTGTGATCACAGTTGACAAATGGCGAACATTGGCTGGACCTTTGGTGGCTGACTAATCTGGGAATGTGACTAAGCTATATATGTGGCGTCGGCAAGTTCGGAGATCATGCAATTGATCGCATCCATGAGAAACTTCATCGCCATTTTCTAAATGTGTGGTTTAACAAGGAAAAACTAGAATGTTTCCCATGTTAGGTTTTGAATTCCTCCGATCAGTTTTCTTTGCATCAGCTCTTGTTTCCAATGTTGTTCCAACAATTTTACCTTTGGGAGTTTGCATGGAGAGCAATCTGTAATTAGATTAGATAAATGCAGATTGTTGTTGATTAATTCAATCAGATTATTAGTTGTTGCTCTACATCTGGATGTATCTCTCTCAGCTTTCATTAATTGAGACTCCCATTCGGAAAACAAGATTTCCTTATGTGACTCCTGTATCCTTGGCAGATTGGCAGCTTTTCCCTCTTTCGAATCTTGCCATGATAGAAAATTAGTTAATGTTTCATCTGCCTTCTCTAACTTAAGCCTCGCATCCACTGATTTTTCAATCATAGATGCTGAGATATCACATAAAGGGATGACCAATGATATATTATGAAATAGAATATCCAATTGCTGGGACAAAGCCTTGGTCATTTCCACGGCTTCATTTATGAATTCATTTATCTGAGGATATCCTTTGAATCACTCTATCTGACCTTTCATTTGCATGATTTGCTCTTCTTTTGATTTCTTCTCCTACTTACTTAATAGCTGTAGTTTTTTCAATGCTTGAGACAACTTCTATTGTTTGTGGATGGCCTATTCATCAATCCTCTACTTTTCATGTTTTAACTACTCATTTAATTGTTCATTAAGCTGCTTCTGTTCCTTCAACTGCTGTTCAAGCTGCTCTATCTTTGTTGTCGTTCCGTCGACTGTGCCTCTAACTGAACGATTGCCTGGTATTTTTCCTTCAATAGACTAACCTCTGAAGCATTATCTATTATCTATTTCTATTGGCAAAATCATCCAAAAACACTTTGTTATACCACTTCTTCAACAAAGGTAAATGGTACATTTGTCTAAGATCCTTTGTTCTAAATGACCCGAACACTTTTCCATCAGTTGTAGGGAATGTCCTATCTGTGGTCACAATGCTTTCAACAATCCACCAAACCACATCATTATATGGAAAAATCTTGGCACACACTGCTATTCTATGTATATATGAGAAGGCAATTTCCTTCAGAGTATTCTCTGATTTGCTTGTGGAATCTGTTGTAGCTTTTTCTTCGAGTTCTTCAGGCTCCTCCGCTTCTAGCAAATTGTATATACTCTCCCAGGATGCTTTTCCTAAGCCGAGGAAAGTAGTATTTGATATCAACCCTTTCTTATTTGGTTTTGGTTCTTTGACTACGATAGGGGCCTTGGTTTTCTTCACCTTCTTTCCCATTTTCTTTGGATTCATCAGCTCAGAGTAGCTCTGCATAGACAATGGAAAACATAACAGAGAAATATACCCGCTCAAAGCTAATATGAAATGAAAACAGTTAAGTTAATTCATGCATGATAAACCAAATTTAATTAAGTGTTACCACGGGTGAAATCCTCGAAGGATTCACCCATAACTGCAAAATTAAAGACCATCATAACCGCCAATCATAGTTAATAAATGTAATAATTACTCGTCGCATCACATATATGCTTAATGGTCCTTTTAAAATGTAACTTTTGATCCTCCCGATTAGCGATTAGCGATAAATCATAAATCACGATCGGGAGGTTCATCGGCCAGGCTCAAAGTTTTGGGATGATAACCCCGATTGCGATAAAGGTAAGGAATATAATAAGGCAGAGGAATAATTGGTGGATCATTTTATTTATTGCATTTAAGATTTATGCCCACTAATAGTACCTTTTGATGGTATTTTCTTTGAAATGCGCACCTTACTTTATGATATTGCAATCGAGGAATTAAAAAGGGCTTTCACTATGTGTTATGTGGTATATGCGATTTCTGATTGCGATTACATTATCAGATCAGAGGTTTAGTATAGACCTTTTGGGTTGCATCCATGTTTAACTTTGCGATATTTGATCTCCGATTGCATTATCACATCAGAGATTTTCTTATCAGGGCTTTTCAAAGAAGGATATATCATACTATATCACATTTTAACAAAAGGTTTTGGATATTAGTTCTATTGGGCTAGACCTTTTGAAGAGAATTTCCATGTGTTTATATAATTAGATCTAGACATGCGATTATTATTGAATCATTGAATTCAACTAAGTCTTAAAAAGGGATCCATTTCTATTTAAAGATTTTATAAAAAAAATTGGAAATGGGGGGGTTGTTGTACAACACAACAATTGGTGACTCACTGAAAGAAACAATTATCTCTGAGAAAGTAATGCAATATTTTGAATTTCTTTATTTGAAAACCTTTGAGTACAGAGAAAATAATCTAAGAACAATTAGATAATCATTAACTCTAAATATAATGAAAAAATGTTTCTGCAATTTCTTTCCTATCTCAAAAATAAATACATTTTAAGTTTATTTAAGCCTTGATTGGTTGATAAAGATAAAACAAGAGGACTTCTCCAACTTAGCTTATATGATGACTCCATTGTTATAGGTAGAGCCTCTGTTGCTAGCAAACGTTTATAGTATTGACAGGGTTACCTTTTACCCATTCAATCATTCATTATCCCATCCATCTCAGAGTATGATTTCTAAGAGTAAATCCAAAAAGATATGTTTACACATTTTTTTTTGTTTTTTGTTTTTTATTTTTTATTAAAAGATAAAAAGCCATTGTCCTAGTTTGGTGGCCAGCTGTTGACAATGCCATTCACTGGTTGTAATTGAAGTGAACAAGCTGGTTCGTGATGAGACCCCTTGTCTTATAATTATAAGCCATTACCTTGTTTTGATATGCAATATTGGTAATGTTAGTTTAATCAGTTCCCTATGATCATGGTAAGCAGGCTTGTAATGAGACCCCTTATCATTTATATCAAACATATTTTAGAATTACATTAAAAAGTAACAATCTTTGTGGATGGGGTGAATGATTTACTCCTTAAGGGAATATGGATGATAATTTAGGAGTTGAAGACGCTAGGTTTGGATAATTCTTTTCTTTTTTCAGATAACCTCTTTAGGGCTTTTAAAAATTGGAATGATTTATAGAATTTTCAAGGTTTGAAAAATATTTTACAAAAATAAAAGAGGTTTTTAGAGTCTTATTTTTACCTAACTCCCTAGAGCTTCCTTTTTTTCCTTTAAGGCTTCCATCTATCAAAAGTAAATATTTACACTATTTTCTTTAAGCAACTTTCAAAATACCAAAGGCCAATAGAAGGCTATTTACAACCTTATTTCCTAACAAACAAACAAAACTGCAAATTCAAACAAACACAAATGCAAATTGAATATTTACAAGTAAGAAGGGGTTACCTTCTTAGGTAAATAATTTTTTCAAGATAAGCCCATTGATAGGAAGAGAATCTCTCTTTCCTGATAGATCTTGCAATATGAATGTTGATGGGCCTACCTTCTCAATGATTTGAAATGGTCCCAACCACATTTTTTGAAATTTAGTGTGTTTTCCTTTATCTTCATGCGCTTTGTCCCATTTCAAAATAAGGTCACCAATTTGTAAAAATTTTGGGCTAGTAGAAATTGTATCAAAAGAAGATTTAATGACCTGTTAATGCTTTGCATGTGTAATTCTAGCTATTTCCCTTTCTTCTTCTAATTTAAGGATTTTATTATGTCTCAATTGAATAGAAGAAGAGGGATTTTCTTCAATAAACTGCACTAAGGCTAGAGATGGGAGTGCTAAGTTTGTTGGTATGACAGCTTCCTTCCCATACACTAAATTAAATGGAGAAGTGCTTATTGGGGCCTTTTGTGTTATGCGGTCTGTCCATAATGCAAATACTAAAGACTTGTGCCAATTCTTTTGATTCTAATCAACAATTCTCTTAATGATTTTGATAAGCTTTTTATTGGTAGATTTTGCTAAACCATTACCTTGAAGGTATTAGTTTGCAGAATATTTCATTTTAAACCCTCTTTTAATAGATAATTCAAGTATTGTATTTCCTTAGAAATAAGATGCATTATCGAAAATGAGAGCATTAGGTACGCCAAACTTGGTAATGATGAACTGATCTATGAAGTCAATAATTGCCTCAAAGTTGGCTACCTTCAAGGGAATTGCTTCTACCCACTTTGTAAAGTAATCTATGGCTGTAAGGATATATCTGTGCTGCTTGGAGGAATGTGGAATAATCTCTCCAATGATATTCAGTCCCCATTGTTCAAATGGTTGTTCAATGTTGACTAGTTGCAAAGGAAAGTCTAGCTTTCTTTGTCTTCCACTAGTAGTTTGACATGTTCTGCATTTATTTACATATTCATGGGCATCTTTCAATAACGTGAGCCAGTAATAACCAACATGTATAATTTTGTGCGCTATTGTATCACCTCCAAAATATCCACCTGCTGGACCATCATATAATTCTTGCAAGACCTTCTGTTCTTTAGTTTTTTCAAGGCATCTTAATAAAACCGAATCATAATTCCTTCTAAAAAACATATCATCAATAATCTTGAAGTTTTTTTCTTTCAATATTATGGCACATTTATTTTTATAGGAGATATTAGAAGTAGCATATCCATTTTTCAAATAAAATAACAAATCCACATATTGAGATTGAGGGTTGATGCTACCTATCTCATTGATTTCATCAATATTGTTTAAACCTTCATGTTCCTGAATGTTAGAAGTTCCTGCTAACAACTTGCAAAAACCTTGACCTTTGATAATTTTCTTTGTTTTAATGTCCAAATCACATTCTTTTAATGTTGTAACCCAGTTTGCCCTCTTTTCTCCTAATTCCCTTTGGATTAGTAATTGTCTCACTGCTGAAAATGGGACTGTTACTTTCATATGAGTTTTTAAGAGGAAAGGCCTAAAGTGTTTAATAGATTTTAACACAGTAAAAACTTGTTTTTCTACTTCATAATAATTAACCTCAACACCTTGGAGATTTGAACTAAAAGATGATATGGGTGCTTCCATGTTTTGATCATTGATTTGTGTCAACACAGCTGCATAGGAAGTATCGGATGCTAAGGTGTATAAAATAAAATGATTGGAAAATTTGGAGTGTTTAATGCAGGAGCATTTATGATTGTCTATTGATTGAATCAAAAGCTTCCTTTTTTTTATGCCCTGATTTAAACACTGATTTTTTCTTGATCATGATCTGTAATGGTAAGACAATCTGAGAAAAACCCGGAACAAACCTTTTTACAAAATTTATTTGTCCTAAAAATGATTGCATTCATTCTTTATTATGTGGAAGTGGGATATCATAAATCTCCTTGATCCTTTATGTATCAACATAAATACCATCTTTTGAGACAATAAACCCCAAGAGTTTACCTTGGTCAGGAGAAAAAAATGATTTCTTGAGATTCAATGAAATCCCATACCTTTTACAACGTTCAAAGATTTGTTTCAAATCATGTAAATGCTTTGCTCTTTTCTTGGAGAAGACAATAATGTAATCCAAATCGACAAAAACTAACTTATTAATTAAACCCTTGAATGCTATATCCATTGCTCTCTGGAAGATAGCTCCAACATTAATCAATCCGAAAGGCAATTTTTGGTAGGCATATGTTCCCCACTTAGTTCTGAAAGTAGTCTTGAGTCTATCATCTGGATGCACCAATATTTGGTTATATCTAGAAAAACCATCCAAGATTAACTTGGAACTAGCTATTGAATGAAGAGTTTGCTCCGTTGTTAGTAGTGGGAAGTTATCCTTTTGGCTAGCTTTATTAGATTTCTCAAATCAATGCAAATTCTAATGTCACCGTTCTTCTTCCTAACAGGCACTAATTTAGAAACCCAATTTGAATGTCTAACAGGGTAAATTATCTTAGCTTTCAAGAGTTTGTTTAACTCTGCTTCAATCTGACTTTCTAAGTTCAAACGAATTTTCCTCAAATTTTGCTGCACTGGTTTGTCTTCAGGCATAATTGGAATTGTATGCTATATGATAGAATTATCATATGTCTTTAAGTCATCATAATTGCAAGTGGAATTTTTTTTATATCTATTCAAAAGTCTTATAAAGGCAAGTCTTTCTTCTGAAGTAATTCCTAATCCCATATTGATATTTTGTGGTTTGGCCTCATTGCTAAGATTTATTAATTCGAATCTCAAAGTAGAAATTTGAAGTCTTGCATTAGTAACTTTCTTAAACCTATCCTTGATGTCATATAGATCCTCAAGCTTGACTACTGATTTAGGTATGGAAGTTTCCTCAAGTCTTTGCTTCCTTTGAAGATCATGATCACTCTCGTCAATAATATGGTCATCATAGGATTTATCAGAAGTTAAGAAATTCAAAATTTCGTCATCATAATTGAATACTCGCCAGTTAGTGACATTGTCTGGAACTGATGGTCTAAAAATTAATTCAACTGAAAATCTATCAGGGTTGTAATCCTCGGATGGGAGGAGCTTAGAAGCAACATTGGCTAGTAAATCAGCTGCTGCATTCTGCGATCTAGGAATGGGAGAAATATTAAATGCTAGAAAATGAGATATAAGGTCTTGAACCAAGGACTGATAATGTTTAAGATGACCAAAAAGGCAATGTATAGTATTTCTTACTTGCTTAATAACAATTTCAGAGTCACCAAATACTTTAAGATATTGCACTTCCAAGCCTATTCCTTTGTAAAGTCCTTGGATCAACGCCTCATATTCAACAGTATTATTTGTAAACTCAAATTCTAGTCTACAAGATAACATAGTTTTTTCCCCCTTAGGACTAACTAAAATACATACTACTCTTGCACCGTCATTAGGTTTTGACCCATCAAAATATAAAGATCAAAATACAGGTTTATCTACATTTTTATTTACAATTTTTTTAGCAATATTAACACATCTTGATGTATCTGTATGAGAAAAATTTTCTATTTGAGATGTGAAACTATTAACTGAGAAAGGTGATAATTGAGCATTAAAATTACCAAACAATGATTCAGTTGAGTAGTTGCCAAGAATGTTATGATTGAATGTTATGGGTTGGTTTTCTTGCTCAAATTTTGTTACAGTATGAGTCATATGCTTCTCCCGATTGATCTTAATTTGATTTGGCTTTCCTTTATAGGGAAGCCACATGTGAGACCAATCAGTAAAAATGTAACCATGGAGTTTCTCAGACCAATCCCTGCTTAGAATTAAGCCATAAAACTCAGGAATGTCAACAATCAATATGTCAATTCTCTAAACTACCCTTGGATCAGCTGATAACCTAATGGTAACTGAATTGATTTCTCCCAATACTTGAACCTTAGTTCTATCCAGTGGAACAATATGCACTACCGATTTTTGAGGCTCGATATCCAATTTTGAATAGACTGAAGCTGACATTATATTCGATGAAGCCCGTGAATCTATCAAGCAATTATGAAATTTCCTATTGTAGATTTCATAGGTCAAGAGAAAAGGATGGGTATGAGAATTAGATCTATCTCCAATCAATACAACATGAGTAGCTTCTACTCTATCAGATGGTGGCTTACCTATTCCATTGGCTACCCTGGACAGCATAGAATTTGGAAGAGGAGAAGAAGGTACTGCATTTAATTCTTTGAGTAGCAATTTTTGTTGATGTTTGAGCTTACTAAGCTCAAATATAGAGATATTTGCTCTAGTCTTCTTCATGTCTTCGATGATGTTGTAATCCATACAGTCAACAACTACTAATGTCTTGGATGATGAAGGTGGATTGGAAGATGATGGCTGATTTTGAGTAGGTACTGCTGTAGATTTCTTTGTGGGAGCCTTATCTTTGGTAGTAGGACTCACGTTTTTCTTCTTTTGAGTTCGTTGAATAGGCTCTATGGCTCCTTTACTCCTGGTAAATACTAGGAAAGCTTCCTGTTAATTTTCGATATTTGAATTAGGCAAAATAAAATCCCACATACCATGACATTCTACAACCTATTCTTCCTCAGTTTCCTTTGATGATAGGCTTGTATCTTCCTCTTCATCGTTATCTATATGTGGTTCTACATTAGATATATCATTAGGTGGTTCTGATTTAGGTCTTTTGAAGTTTCTAAACGGCTTCTTAATGGAGGTCTCAGCTACTTGTTTACTAATATCTACCATCTCATTTGACATAGTCTTTAAAATATTTTGCAGACCTTCCATATCATATGGATATTTAGCCACTTTCTTCTTTGAATCATCTTTAAAAGTAACCTTTTTGGACTTTTTCTCTTCAAGGGAAGTTTTATTTTCTAATTCAATGATATGTTTTTCCACAACGATTGCTTCCTTCATATTCTCTGCTAAAGTGGGCCTTGTAGCTTTGTTAACAAAGATTGCTATATTCGAAGGTAAGGTAGATATATACCATTCACTTCGAAACTCTTCACTAGGCTTAGATGCAGTAGAAATCTTATTTAAGAGCTTATTAAATCGCGAGTTGAAAGCTTTGATAGGTTCTCTTGATTCAGTTTTGAGGTTTGAGAGATCGTTGATTAATCTCGTTGTAGACCTATCATCACCGACTTTAGTCAAGAACTACTCTTGGAAAATGTTCCAACTAGTAATGGATCATGATGGTAATGAAAAATACTAGGACCCAGCTACTCCTTGTAAGGTATATGGGAAAAGCCTAACAACATCATCTTCTTCAATAACTTCATTTAAGTTTACTGATAGCATAAAGTTGTTTATGTGTTCTTCTGGTAGTATGCTTGTATCTGGGTTAAACTTTGGTAGCCATTTTTTGGGATGAGCCAGAAATTGAATCAAGGGTGTAGGTATTGTGACTGCCCCTAGATTGTTCCACGGTCTCTTTGCCATTGTTGAGCTACTAATAGAGGAAAGCGCAGATGAAGTTACAAGTGGTTGGGAAGATGATGTTGAAGTTCTAGTACCCTGTTGAACAACGATATGGAGTTGGGGAGTGAATGGTTGGATTTGCAATGGATTAGATGAAATGGATGATGATGATGAAAGAGTCTTAATATCAGACTCTTCAGGTGTCTTCCTTGCTGTTTTTCTTTTAGGTAGAGGGAATTATGTGGGTTCAATACCAAGCTTTTCACTTTGTAATCTGGTAAGAGGATGGGAAGGAATGTATTGTGAAGTCACACTGCCTTGAGGTAACTCAGATTTTTGTGGCGATATTGAAAATCCTTGAAGTTTATGAATTAAAGATTTAACTTCAGGAGATTCAAGAGTGGATTTGTCTGATAAGTTCAGGTTTTCAGCAGTGGTTATTTTCTCAACTTCTCTCTTAGAAATTGGAGATTTAGAATGAGAGGGAGAAGTCAGGGGAGACATTGAGGGAGATTTACTCTTGGAATGGGCTATGGATTTGGATTTGCTCACCATTCATAGTTCATCCCCTCCTTCTAGCACCAAAAATGTTGATGCCTCTAAATCGCTGCATCAACATCGGGGAAAACCACCCGGTCCGGACCTTAGTGCAACTCCTTTTCCATTTGGTGTGGTGGCTCTGACTAGATGTAATGGGACCGGTTTCCTAGTGATATATGAGTGGATGGATGATTGGTTTGTAATGTATAATGAGAGTGATAATTGATCTATTCTAAAGTGCAAAAACTATACAAAGATAACTAATCTATCCTGGGAATTCTTCTAACAATAAGATACTTGGTTGTTTCTATGAACAAATAAACATAAAGATGATTTATTCACAACATAGAAATATGAATTCATATGATGATTAATTTGTTTAATTAATTAAACAAAGTAATAATCAAAACATTATCGCATTGATCATAATATATCACTGACATATATAGTTAAAATATGCAATTCTGAAACATTCAAAAGTGACAAGTTAAAGAATTGTTTTACGAGCATATACATATCAATAATAGCAAAGTTGATAAATGCTAATTCACATAGAGAAATAAGGCGAAAACATAGATAATATTACCATATGAAAATCACATTCAAATTTTTCCTTCTAATTTGGGAATACCTTCACAGGATGCAAAAGTGCAAATCTCATAAAAGCCTTCTTTTTCAAAATTCATAATTCTAGTCCAGTCTTTTATAAAAAAATATATATCGGAAGTATAGTAGTGCAACCTTTGATTTAAGTCTTAATACAAAATTGCGGACCCTTTCTAAAAACATGAAAGAGTCTTTAAATACTACAAATAACAACAAACTACGAAAGAAAGTCACTATGCGCTGGTATAACAAAAACACATAAATCTGGGATTTATCCTGAAGATAGTAGAGGTGTAGTGATTGAATGGATTCACTGAATCAACTTATCTTTTTTTGATCGCAGTTGACAAATGGCGAGCGTTGGCTGGACCTCTGGTGGTTGACTCATCTGGGAATGTAACTAAATTGTATATGTGGCATCAACAACTTCGGGGATCATATCGCATCTGTGAGACACTTCATCACCATTTGCTGAATGTGTGATTTAACAAGGAAAAACCATAACATTTCCCAAGTTAGGCTTTGAATGCCTCCGATCAGTTTTTTCTTTGCATGAGCTCTTGTTTCCAATGTTGTTCTAGCAATTTTACCTTTGGGAGTTTGCCTAGAGAACAAACTATAATTACATTAGATAAATGTAGACTATTGTTGATTAATTCAATTAGATTATTAGTTGCTGCTCTGCATCTTGATGTAGCTCTCAACTCTCTAAGATTTCATTAATTAAGACTCCCATTCGGAAAACAAGATTTCCATATGTGACTCCTGTATCCTTGGCATATTAGCAGCTTTTCCCTCTTTCTAATCTTGCCATGATAGAAAATTAGTTAATCTTTCATCTACCTTCTCTAACTCAAGCCTTGAATCCAATGATTTTTCAATGATAGATGCTGAGATATCACATAAAGGGACGACCAATAATATATTATGAAATAGAATATCCAATTGTTGGGACAAAGCCTTGCTCATTTCCAGGGCTTTAGTTCTGAATTCATTTATCTCAAGATATCCTTTGAATCAATTTATCTGATCTTTCATTTGCACGAATTTCTCTTCTTTTGATTTCTTCTCCTGCTTGCTCAATAGTGGTAGTTTTCTCAATGCTTGAGAAAACTCTTGCTGTTTATGGATGGCCTATTCATTAATCTTCTACTTTTCATGTTTTAACTACTCATTTAATTGTTCATTAAGCTGCCTCTGTTCCTTCAACTACTGTTTTAAGATACACTATTTTTTGTTGTCGTTCCGTCGACTATGCCTCTAGTTGAATGATTGCCTGGTCTTTTTCCTTCAATAAATGACTAACCTTGGAAGCCTTATCTATTGTCGCTACTATATATTATTCGGCATACTGAGACAATTTTGTTAAATCTTCAAAGGGATTTACCTCTTCTCTCCATACCACATTCATCATTTCAATCTGAGGAGTCAAAAGAGGATTGTGATCAATTTTCCTCTTCTTCCTCTGTATTTTGACTACAACCCTATGATTAGGACTGTAGAAGACATCCAGTGGCAGTATTTATTTAATTTGAAGTACAATCTCCTCAATGGGATTTTAAGGGATAATCTCTATGTGTTTCTGGAACTTGAGTGGGCCGCTTGTTCCAACAATTGGAACTGTGTTGACTACTGATTTTTGCATTGTAGATACATCTGGTGTAGTGAAACCTTGGGATTTCTTGGGATTACTGATGATTGAATAAAACTATTCCCATTCCTTGATTAACTTGGGATCAATATTAATATCTGTATCGAGGCGTTCACTAGCTATTATCTGCTTCTGCTCCCTTTCTAGTGTCTTCTCCTTCTCAAGAATATTTTCAATTTCAGGAGTCTTCTTAGTAATTTTCTCCTCATTTTGGGCTTGAGGTTGTTCGATAGAGGTTGTACTCAATAAGTCTAGAAGAAGTGTTTCCAATCTCTGCGCCCTGAGCCTATAGAATTCCTTTAGTCCTTTTGTTTCTAAAATGTTGGCCATATGTTTGACCCGAGAAAATACTTTTGAGGAAACAAATAAGTCATCGAAGCTATCCTCCTCATGATCAAATTTGGCGATTTTAGCCTAAGAGGTAGCATTGTAGGTAACCTTTCTAGGATCGTATTGCAAAGTAAAAGCACCGCATCAAAGAGGAAATGTTGGCCACATGTGATTTTTAAAATCCCTAAGGGTCTTTGACATCCCTGCAATTCTTTAATGTGTTATTTCCCTAGCCAATAGTTTATTAGGGATGTACAGAGGAAGCAAATGAGGGTTGGCAAGGCTTTTGAAAAGTCTTATATAGGTGAATCTTTCTTCTCCAAACCAACTTCCAATTGCAGTTAGGTCAACTGATGCTTCTTCGGATAACCTAGGGGTAGGCTTATTGAATATGGCATAATACACGAGAAGAATAAAACCATGACAAATTCTATACATGTGGTTCTTATAATGGGCTTTCCATAGCTCCTTATGATAGATGTGAATGGAATTGGGATCCTGCGGAGTCCATTTCCATCCAAGAATGGGGTATTCAGAATTAAAACAGATAGTGTCCATGGTATAGGCACTCATGCAAAAGGGAGGTATCACCTAGGTAGATACAAGCCTATTTTTTCTATATTCAAGTATCTCAGTGGGCATTTTATTAGACAAAATATTTGCCCAGTCCATGGTATAGCCATGAATTGCAACCTCCATTAGTGGGACCATATCTATAGAGAATTTAGCAGAATCATGGACTCCGAAGAGTCTGCACATCATTGCACCAACATAACAATAGGGAGAATCCAATGAATCTACAAAGTACATACCCGATGTCTCGTGTTTGTGCTTAGTCAGAAAGTGCCTCCATTGCCTGATAGAGTCAGATTCAATGGCGTTCTCGTTGGCAAAAGCCTCCAAAAACGATTTGTTATACCGCTTCTTCAGTTGAGGTAAACGGTACATTTTTCTAAGATCCTTTTCTCTAAATGACCCGAACACTTTTCCATTAGTGGTAGAGAATGTCCTGTCTGTGGTCGCAATGTTTTCAACAATCCACCTGACCACATCATTATATGGAAAAAGTTTTGCACGCGCTGCTATTCTATGTAGATATGAGTAGGCAAATTCCTTTAGAGTATTCTCTGATTTGCTTGTCGAATCTATTGTAGCTTCTTCTTCGATTTCTTTAGGCTATTCTGCTTCCAACAAATTGTAGATACTCTCCCAGGATGCTTTTCCTAAGTCGAGGCAGGTAGGATCTGATATCAACCCTTTCTTATTTGGTTATGGTTCTTTGACTATGACAGGGGCCTTGGTTTTCTTCACCTTATTTCCCATTTTCTTTGGATTCACCAGCTCAGATTAGCTCTGCATACAATCGAAAATGTAACAGAGAAATATACCCGCTCAAAGCTAATATGAAATGAAAACAGTTAAGGTAATTCACGCATGATAAACCAAATGTAATTAAGTGTTACCACGGGTGAAATCCTCGAAGGATTCACCCTTAACTGCAAAATTAAAGACCATCATAACCGCCAATCGTAGTTAATAAATGTAATAATTACCATCGCATCGCACATATGCTTAATGGTCCTTTTAAAATGTAATTTTTGATCCTCTCGGTCAGTGATCAGCGATAAATTGCAAATTGTGGTCGAGAGGTTCATCGGCCAGGCTTAATATTTTGTGCTGATAACCTCGATTATGATAAAGGTAAGGAATATAATAAGGCGTAGGAATAATTGGTGGATCATTTGACTTATTACATTTAAGATTTACGCCCACTAGTAGTCCCTTTTTATGGTCTTTTCTTTGAAATGTGTGCCTTACTTTATGATATCACAATCGGGGAATTCAAAATGGATTTCACTATGTGTCATGTGGTATATGCGATCACCGATTGTGATTACGTTATCAGATCAAAGGTTTAGTATAGACCTTTGGGATGCATCCATGTTTAAATTTGCAATATGCGATCTCTCATCACATTATCGCATCAGAGATTTGCTTATGAAATCTTTTCAAAGAAGGATATATCATATTATATCACATTTTAACAAAAGGTTTTGGATATTAGTTCTAAAGGGTCAAAACTTTTGAAAAGGATTTCCAAGTGTTTATATAATTAAATTAAGGCATGCAGTTATTATTGAATGATTGAATTCAACTAAGTCTTAAATAGGGACCCATTTCTATTTAAAGGTTTTATAAAAATTTTGGAAATGGGGGGGTTGTTGTACAACACAATAGGTTGTTGGCCAAAGATTCAAAGTTTATATGGCCAAACATTTGTTAAGAGGCCTTAGACATTTTAAAGGGTAAGTTGACCACTGCACCAATTCTTCAAGGCCCAAACTGGGCCCTCCCTTTTCATATTCATGTTATGCCTCACACAAAGCCATAGGAGAAACCTTAGGATGGGTAAAGGAGAAATTTCCCTATGCCATCTATTTTATTAGTAAAAACCCATCAAAGGCTGAGCTAAATTATACTGTGACTGAAAAGGAACTCTTGGCTGTTGTGCATTCATTAATCATATTTAGGCATTACATTATAGGCTATCAAAAATTTGTGCATACTGACCATGCTGCAATCAAATATTTAATGAACAAACTAGATGGGAATGCTAGAATTATAAGATGGTTGATTTTATTACAACAATTTGATCTAACTATTGTTGATAAGCGTGGCAAGGAAAATGGTGTTTCATACTTTCTATCTAGGATGAATCCGCCTATAGGTGGAGAAGGAATGGTGGATGGTTAGTTACCAGAAGAGCATTTGTTTGCTATTTCAATTCTCTCCCCATGGTTTACTGATATAGCAAACTATTTGGTATCAGCATAGTTCCCACCAAACTTGCCCTCCAAAGAAAAGAGAAAGATAGTTAGGAAAAGCACCCCCTTCACCTGGATTGGGGGAAATCTCTTCAAACTTGGCCCAGATCAAATCTTGAGAAGGTGTGTAAGGGAAGAGGAATTTTTTGACATCCTTCTGACCTATCATGATGGCCCCCCTGGAGGTCACTTTGCAGCAAAGAGGACATCATTCAAAGTGTTACAAGCGGGCTATTATTAGCCCACTCTTCATTAGGATGTGAAGAAGTACATTAGCCAGTGTGATTGGTGCCAGAGGATGGGAAAGCATACTCCAAGGGATGAAATTCCCCTACAACCTCAAGTGAATATTGAGCCATTTGACAAGTGGGACATGGACTTCATTGGGCCTATCAACCCTCCTTCAAAGCAAAAAAAATACATTATTGTGTGCACTGATTATTTGACTAACTGGGCTAAAACCAAGGCGATTAAGGCATCAACATAAGAGAAGGTGGCTGAGTTCCTAAGGGAGAATGTATTCTACAAATTTGGGTACCCTAGAGAGCTAGTCATAGACCAACATGATTGAAGAGCTGCTCCGCCATCACAAAATCAAGCATAGGACCTCCAATCCTTATCATCCACAAGCCAATGGGTAGGTGGAGGTGACCAACAGGGCATTGGAGAGCATCTTAACCAAGGTAGTGAGCAGCAACAGGAAGTATTGGGCATAGAGACTAGTTGAGGCCACCTAGGCCTATAATACAACATGTAATACCACCACTGGATTTACACCCTGTGAGATGGTCTATGGGGAAAAGGCTTTGATGTCCATTGAGTTTGAATATAACACATTGAGGATGGTAGCCCAACTAGATTTGGATATCAGTCATGCACAAAAAAAAGATTGTTCCAATTGAATGGCTTGGATGAATTCAGAATCATAGGAAGATCTAGCATGATAAACATATTAAGGAGAAGAAATTTCAAGAGGGCGATTGGGCATTGCTATATGATTCTAGGTATAAAGACTTCAAGGGCAAGCTAAGGACAAGATGGCTCAGACCTTATGTGGTGGAAAGATGCCATGATAATGGTTCAGTGCAAATCAAAACTATAGATGAAGAATCCATTCCATTGCTTGTTAATGGACACCAATTGAAAATGTATAAGAGGCCTTTATCAAAGCAAGATTTCATTGAAAATATCAATAAAATAGTGATAATTGTGGAGCAAGTTCAAACTCCTCCCTCATTAGGTCACTAAGAAAAACGAAAAAGGAAAAAGAATAAGGGCTCAGGTGAAAACTTCCATGAGGTGCCTGAGTCCCATATTTGGGTTGAATACCTTGTGAGGCGGCTCAAGGATGAGAAAAAAATAGAAAAAGAGGAATAAGAATATCCCTGGGTGAAAACCTCCTTTGAGGCGCCCAAGGAAAACATCTATGGTGAAAACCTCTCTGAGGCAGCCTAGGTGTTTTTCAAAAAAAAAGAGAAAAAGAAAAGAAAAGAAAAATACATGATTATTATTTGTAGGTGGGCAAGAAAGACAATCAAGGAGTAAAGAGAGGATCAAAAGGGAACCCTGCCTCAAACATATCGATCTCCTCCACTCCTTACCATGCATCACTCCATTTCTATCATTTTCCACTCCATTTCTTCTATTTAGGTGAAGACCGTGTTTCCTATAAGATCCCTCGAAAACCTACAGGAAGCATTTCGAGGGTGAATGGTAGGTTGGTTAGGTCCTATAGCAGTTTATCCCACATCATATCAATCATCAGCTACATGTCTTCACTAAGATGATCTAGACAACCAAAAATAGAGAATAAACAACAGAGGAGGAAGAATAATGACTATGCAACAAAGAAACAACGCAACACCTCTGATCCTTGACAACTGCAACATGGCATTGAGACCACAGGTAAGTATCCCACACACTCACTCATATGCATAATTTGATCAAAAGTTGTAAATGTTATGAGGTAGTTGGTTTATAAGTGAAAAGGTGGCCAGTTAACTTCGCCACCTTCGTCCAGTCATCACATACAAAAATGGGTGTCCTCTCACATGTGACCATAGTCAACTCAAATATAGAGGATGAATAGGACAAGAAGTGGTTAACTACGGATCTACAAGGTGGGAGCTAATTACGAGGAGTGGGAGTTGATTACGAGGAACCTCACCCTAAAATGCCATAAAGGGAAACCAAACGTCATTTGCATGCATTCATTCATTCCACCTCCTTGAAAATCCCTCATGCAAGTCACTCTCACAACTCTGGCCACCCACCGAAAGCAAGGATCTGTTCTTCTGCAAGAGAATTTATACAGGAGCATGCACAAGAATTCCTATAGGAACAATCTATAGGACTAGTCTACAGAATACACAGAGGTAGTCTACAGGATAGGCAGAGAGGGGATCAAGAGGGAATATCACGAGAATTTTCCACTGCCACCATTCTAAAGAGCTAGGATCTAAAAATCCATCCCCATTTACAAGAAAATGAACTAGAAATGCTCTAAAAAATAGTGGACATAACAATTGTGGGAGGTGAATTACATACACAAGAAACTCTTTTTTCTCTTGAATTTAAAATTCTTGTGTCAAACCTCTCATTTCATCCTCAAGCCTCACAAGAAAGATGATAGGATAGTTTAATAGGAGAGAACCAACAAACACTGTGAGGATACAACAACACCCCCAAGTGCTTGAGATCTTTATAAGACACCAATGGATGGGGTTTTTCGAAAAATTCATAGGGTATGATGATGAGGCATCTCAAGAATTTTATCATTCCCTCACTCCACATAGCAGAATCCATGTCATTGTTATAGTTATAGGGCTCACTATAGATCTCACCCCAGAGCTCATCAGTAGGGTCACCACACTTCCCCTAGGAATTCCGTGGAGAAAATAAGACAAAGCAGACAGTCAGGTGGAAAAAAGGAAATTATTTTTAGAAGGTGAAGAACCCATAGAGGATAAAAATGGATTAAGGAGAGATAGTATGCGATACCCACGGAGTGAGGTAGGTTACCAACACATCAAATATATATCATGTGAGGGTAGATACAGTGTTGTTTATGGCTACTGTTACACTGAATTTTGTCACCTTGACTATCTGCAGTTATATGGCCCCATCAATAGCCATATTGTCCTCTTTGAAGCCCCATACCTCTGCTCTTCATGTCAAAACTTCAAAAGAGAGAAAGTCACTTGAAAACATGTTTATCTCTGGGTACGCAGGTTCTCTCTACCTTGCCTGCGTGTACGCACTCCAAATACATTAGACCTGCGTAGTAATATGCTCTGTAAGCTAAAGCTAGGGTGCGTACCCCTGTAAAGGTCAAAAGGCGCAAGTTTCATCTTTAAAAAGTTACTTGTGGTCACTTCTAGAGCCTTCTAGAAGAGTTTTTGACGTGTATTGAGCGCCTCCAGATGGTTCATGCAACCCTATGATAGAGGAACTTATCCCATCAAGAGAGGAGCTACCCCATCCAAAAGAGGGAGTATCCCATTGATGTTGGAACTGAATAACTTCCTCTAGAACACTATAAATACAGGCATTGGGCCAAATGAGGGGAGGTTGAAAGCTGAACATTCCAAAGGGTAGATG
>APFE031342421.1:2220-38566 GCA_000404065.3 Pinus taeda | reverse complement strand
GAAGATGGTCAATGAGTCAGAGGGTTGTCCGCCCTCATTTTTGTAATGTAATGTCGGTTTGAGAGATCTACCCATGGTCCACGGACCATGGGATTGTATAAATAGAGCGAGGCTCTGAGTGTAAGGAGAGATCATATAATCATCTAAGGATAGGAAGAGATCGATGAAGAAGTAAGTCGAAGTGTAGAGTTGTGTCTTTGGGTTGTAGGGTAGGAGAAGGCTCTGCAGTTGAGTGCGTAGAGGCCTAGCAGTCTGCAGCTGAGTGCTCGGACCCCTGTAGCTGAGTGCACAGAGAAAGTCGAGTTTGTAACTGTTGGAAGCATTAATAAAGAGAATTTTTACCATATTTCTATGTATCTTTTCCTATATTATGCATTGAAGTATATTGGGTATGAATTACAAGTTTACTATTTATTTTTTGCGCAAACTTATATGAATGTGCTGAATAAGTAAATATAATATAAGGTATCTGTTTATGCAAATATCACTAATTTCTATAAGAAGAGAAGTAAGATCCATGGCATGACTTGGGGAGATAGTGCAAATCACTAATCCAACAGCGTGAAAGCCCCATAGCCTTTGGTTAGGGCTGCACGAAGGTGAATATAATACGGTGTGAAGGCCCTGCAAGCCAGGGAAGTGTGCGAAGTAACTTGCACGAAGGTATTTCTAGTTGGACTAAATCAACCCCTCAAACATCTCAAGGGTGAGGAAACCTAGTTCAAGCATCCCCCCCATACTACTTCGGGTGAGACCTCAGTGCATGCTTCATGGAATGTTGTAGTAGTACAAGGATTTGTTTGGCTAATTAACTTTGAACCTAGGTCAAGCTCCAACAAGCCAACATTGTGAATAACCTTTTGCAACCAAACTTTCCTTATACCTGTTTATGCTACCATCTGCATTAAATATTGTTTTGTACAACCATTTTGATCCTATAGGGACTTTATTTTTAGGTAATTCTGTTAATTCTCAAGTTTCATTTTTCATTATAGAGTCATATTCTTCTTTCATATCTTCCATCCGTTCTTTATTTTTTTAGCTTGTTCATAATTTAAAGGCTTTAAAACAATCATTATTTGAGACATTAAAGCATAATATTTATACCTGATAGGGGTTTGAGTATGTCGTGTTTACCTTCTTAGAGGTTCATTACACTGTGGAGTACCTTCTCCTCTTCTTCTTCTCTGTGGAGGGCCTTCATCACTTCTTTGTGGACTTTGAATTCTTGACATGTATTTTGGAATGTCCATGCTTTCTTGAGCTTGAGATGATTCCACAACTTCTTCTTCTTCCTTAAAGCTATCATAAGGAGGATGCCATACATTATGTTCATCTTCTTTTATTTATTTATCTGCATGCTCATGAAATATAACATCTCTAATTGCAAAGACCTTGTGAGTACTTGGATCATACATTTTATATGTTTTTTGATCAGTACAATATCCAACAAAAATGCATTTGATGGCTTTAGCATCTAATTTTCTCCTATCCTCTTTAGGAATATGAGAAAAGGCCTTGCATCTAAATATCCTTAAATGACTAACTTTAGGTTTGAAACCATAAAATGTTTCAAATGGTGTTTTGTGCTCAAGATACTTTGTAGGGATTCTATTTTTGAGATATACAATTGTATTAATGGATTCAACCCAAAAACTATTAGAAAGTGCTTTACTTTTTAACATACTACAAGCAAATTCAACTAATGTTCTATTATTTCTCTCAGCTACTCTATTTTACTGAAGTGTGTATGATATTGTAAATTGTTTCCTAATTCCATTTTGCTTGTAGTATTTTACGAAAGCTCCTGAAGTGTACTCACCACCTTTATCTAATCCAAGAATTTTAATGCTCTTTCATGTTTGCTTTTCAACCATACTCTTGAACTATTTAAAGTATTCAAACACATCACTTTTATTTCTTATAAAGTACACCCACGTATGTCTAGTGCTACCATCAATAAATATAAGAAAGTAATATGGTCGACCAAGTGACTTAATTTGCATTGGACCACACACATTAGTATGCACTAGTTCAAGTATTTCACGGTTTCTTCTATTTTCATGCATGGGAAATTCTTCCCTAGTTGTTTTCCTAGTGCACAACCTTCACAACAATGTTTCGAGGCTTTTAAATGGGTACTACGTGCTATGCCAGTAAGGTGGTGGGGGTACGCACCAAGGAAGCTTTGGGGACTAGCGTGAATGCAGGAGAATGATGTGCATGTATTTTGGGAAGCCTCAGATGTGTCTAAAAGACAATTATGATGGATGGAATGATTCGCATGTGCGTCTGTCTAGATGGGTACAGGTATATGCTAAACAACCTACGCGGATGCACATGGACTTCGCGTTCAGGAACACGGTCAATAAGAAGGTGCTGGAAAGGAAATTGCGTGAATGGTCCCTCCAGTTGGGACGACAAAGTGTGGAAGGAGTGAGTGCGTAGAAGGCTACCCATGCAGAAGTCTTTAACGAAGTGTGTGAAACACTAAACAAGGTATATAATGCACAATGTAGTGATTGGGACCTGTGTGTAGCAGTAGTTCTATGCGATTATAGGACAACGTGAAAGAGAATGACAGGGCAGACACTTTCTGGGTTGGCCTATGGAGAAAATGTTGTAGTCCAATCAAGTACAGTATGCCCATTTTGCGCATAGCAGTGCCGGTGGATATGACAGTTTGTGAAGCCTTGGAAGAAGGAATATCATAGCTGAATGAAGACGAACACTTGGGACTTGAGGACGAAATCTGACAAGGTGATCTTAGGCTCCAAGAATTCATGAAGGAAAGGGTGCAGTTAAGGGAGAAAAGTGCTCTGGTGGAAGCAGAAGTCAAGAAGCTAGATGACGAAATAAAGAAAGATTTTCTCAATAAGAAAACCAAGGTGATAAAACAGGGTGCGTACAATTACGTTCACGAATTTGGGGACTACCGTCGAGCATTGATCAACCTGATGTCTTGGATTGGATTGCATATTACTAAAGGGATCACCCATGGTGGCACGATACGGATGGTAAAGTATGTGACGCAGACAGTCAAAATAAAAGGTGGATTTTCTCCAGGAAAAATGACGGATCACCGGTTCGTACCCTATACAGGTGGCGCAGCCACTTGACTAGCCATGGGAAGAACAATCTTAGCACTCCTGGAAGTTGAAAGGAGGCGCATGACTATAAAATACTCTGCCCAAGAGCTGCGCAATGTCGTGGGTGCGTGCAGAAGCAAAATGTCACAAGGTCCGTGACCATGCAAGGGGGGTTGCGCTGCTGTGTGGGTTGGCTGGAAAGTGACCATTGTAGTTACTATTCATGATGTGATGCTTGACTTGAGACCAAATGGAGCGGGCGACAAGCATTTAAGACAAGCTTTATGGGCAATATTTGGGCAAATCTGCCGCCAAGGGAGCATTAATGAACCAGATTTGGGGGGAATGGTCGAATTCAAATCCAAAAGGAACTATAAAATACAAACGGCTACCCAGAAAAAAAACACTTGGTCATTTTTGAATTGAGCTATCGAGCACCCCGAGTATTCTGAACCAAGATCTGTTTGTCCTATGTAGAGCATTGTTTGAGCCCCTAAGTGAGTGGTTGAGAGATTTCAGGATGAACAAGATGGAAGCATTTGAAGAAGCTATGGAAATTGCAGAGATGATGATCGAAGAGGTCACACAGGCCCTGACCATAGAAGATGCCGCTGAGGGCGGCGGGATTGTTGCAGAAATCCCTAAATCACTGTGCACGCTGACACCAAAGAAAGATAAACAACCAATGATTAACGATGGAGGAAAAATGGAAAGCAGTTAACCGAGAAATTGATGAGGAGGAACAAGACCTTGAGGATTTCATCATTGAAAAGGACGAGGACGAGGGCGTGGAGGAAGAAGCCAAGGATGTGCACCCTCCAACAAAGCTTCCCGCATATGTCCCCCTGCAGAAGGGGAAGGAAAAAGTGCCCAAGGACCTTGATGAGAGCAACAGCTCTCTGCAAACTCTGCTCCTCCTGGACGATATCATTTTTTAGGGAATGCACCTTGGATAGGTGCTGAATTTGAAGTTTGAAGATTGGGATCTCGCTAACCACGAAAAATTCCCTCACATAGAGACCGCACAGCTCATGAAGATGAAGCAGAACACTGTGGTGGGAGTTATAGAATTGGGGTCATGCAAGTGGTTACATGGAGTTGAAAAGGCAGGGTTATTAAAACTGCTCTAGGTGCCGCATTACCACTGCGCCCTAGTAACGATATTCATCATCATGCAGCTGGTCTGCTTAGTACATGGTGGGTGTTTGTGGCTAGAGGAGCCCATCCCCATCACGAACCACTTAATCCATCGAATTACCTGGCTCTCGTGTAAAGGAGAGGACCCCACAGTCGTTTTAGAGGGAAAAATTAGTGATTTGGCCATCGCGGAGGCGATGAAAAAGAAATACAAACTGGAGAAGAAAAAGAGGGCTACGCAATCTCCAGGATCAACAACAAAGCAGTCAGAGTTGCGACTCAGATACTGGCAAGTAAGTTCATGTGGAAGTGTCGTGCGGATGAGGTGCCCGTGCTGATGGTGGCACTTGTTGAACAATGCGCAGAAGGGGTCCAGTTTAACTAATTCGAATTCTTGTGCAAGGAGTTCCTAGAGAATTTTCGTGAGGCATAGGAAGAAGGAAAAACTTTCCACTATGCATGGCTTCTGTTGTCCATAGTGTTGGTGGCTGAGGAATTGCTAGAGGACAGCCAGTTCTACACAATTGCAAGGGATCTCCCGGAGGCTGCGAAGTATGCTTCGCTATGGGCCACTAAGGACACAAACTAGATCCACGAAAACAAAATATATTGGGTGTTCATGGAGATGAACATCAACATGGGGATTAACTACAAGCCAGGATTATCACCCACTGTCCACAATAGCCTGCAAAGTTTTGCAGAATTTAAAGCAGACTTCCATCACATCTACCTCAGGGTGCGCAAGGACCTTGCAAAGAAGTGTAATGAGCTACCATATATTCCACCAATGATGTGATCTTTGTCTACTAGAGAAGTGGCCATCAGATTGGCGCACTCCAGACATCTTTGCTATGGAAAAGTCTGCTACGCAGAAGAAGAAGGGGGAGGAAAAACTGTGTGTGGCACAGTTCACAGAAAAAAGAAGGAAAGAAGCAGCAACAACAAAAATGTAGGAAGAAAGAGACACTGTGAACACAGCAGCAGAATAGAAAAAGGCCATAGTAGCAGCAACGCAAAAGGTAGCAGAGAAGGCGCGCGAGGGCTAGAAGTCGCCTTCACCTTAGCAAGAGAAAGAGATGGAAACAAAGGAAGAATAGGGCGACGTGGACCCAAAAGCAGTGTCAACACAATTGAAGCACTAGTGCCCGAGCGAGCGGATGAGGCCGCGCAAGAAGGTAAAAGTGTCCAAGCTGTCTATCGACTCGATCACCCCTACTGAGGGGGATCTACATGATAAAGGCGAGACGGTGCACGACGTCACCACAAAGGCCCTCCAGAACTTCACGGAGGAGAATTATATTGTGTTGGGGGCCCTTTGAGCACAGATTCAGGAGTTGCAAGTGCGTGCTCCTCAGGCTGGTACCCTCTCCACCAGCCTTGCAGTAGGAACAACTACAGCCGAGGAAACACTACGCTCATACAACCAACACAATAGTGCTGCTAGAAGGGGCACTCATTACAAAAAATGAGGCCGACTGGCCTACGGTTAGTACATTGAAGGGGATAGGGATCAACATGGTTGCGCTCCCTCGGGACACACTCTATATTTTGCAAGATGGGATTACTGTAGAACAGGGGGCTAGGGACAACCGCGTGTTGCAGGTGCTGAGTGAGCAAAAGATCAACATGGATCAGTTGAGCTTGCAGCGTGATGAAGTCGTGTCGCAAAATAGACAAATGGTGTGGGTACTTGAAGAAGCCTGCCAGATGGTCCCTGAGCTGGCCATCCCAGCATAAGCACTAGCAGAGGCATGAATCCAAAGATTAGCAGGAGGGGTACATGAGGTGCGAGAAGAAATGGCCAAGGTTCAACTAGAGCTGAACCTTCAAATCACAAAGCTATGGTTGAGGGCGTAGCCTTAAACTCCTCCATAGGTAAGGGAACAACGTGCCAACACCATTACATTAGGGCTGGAGGAGATCAACAGTGCAATAAGAGACTGCACCAGAATCTTAGAAGAATCATTCGAGGTCCTCACAAATCAGTAGGAGGAACCTAACATACAACGCTTGGAAATAGAGGCGCGTGAGCTACAACATCAGTATGACAACATCAAAGGGACCACGCAGACAGTGCCCCTCACTTAGAGGCTCACGGGAATGCAATAGGCCAAAGTGCTTAAAAAGCCAGTGGACGTAGCGCGACACAAAGAAGCAGTTTTCAAGGTGCATGTTTAGCCTTGGATCAATGAGGCCTTCGTAGTCACAACAACAATTGAAGGCAAGCTCGTGCAAATGCAGGGGATGTAGGAACAGATACAGGGGAGCAGTTTTGACACTGCGGTCTTGGAACAACAAGTACAAGAGATTCGACAGGCAGCCACTCAGTGCGTTGCCGACCTTGCAGCCATCTAGGTAGAATTGGGTGGTCTCCACGCGAAGATCTTTGCACCGACATAGTGACTCGAGGGCGAGACACGATGTTTGTGTTGGGGGGCTATTGGACATGGGATCCCCCGAAGGCAAGTTCTTGGGCTTAAAGCCCAATTTTTTACTAAGTCCATTGTAAAGATTCCATGATTTATGGGCATGGAGCATGAATATGGTCAATGAGTCAAAGAGTTGTCCGCCCTCATTTTTGTAATGTAATGTTTGTTTGAGAGATCTACCCATGGTCTGTGGACCATGGGATTGTATAAATAGATTGAGGCTCTAAGTGTATGGAGAGATCTATAATCATCTAAGGATAGGAAGAGATCGATGAAGCAATAAGTCGAAGTGTAGAGTTGTGTCTTTGGGTCCTAGGGTAGGAGAAGTCTATGCAGTTGAGTGCGCATAGGCCTAGCAGTCTACAGCTAAGTGCGCAGACCCTTGCAGTTGAGTGCATGGTAGGTCGAGTCTGTAACCATTGGAAGCATTAATAAAGAGAAGTTTTACCATATTTCTGTGTATCTTTTCATTTTTTATGCATTGAACTAGATTGGGTATGAATTCCAAGTTTATTTTTTATTTTCTACACGAACTTATATGAATGTGTTGATTAAGTAAATATAATATAAGGTATTTGTTTACACGAATATCACTAATTTCTATAAGAAGAGAAGTAAGATCCGTGACGTGACTTGGGGAGATAGTGCAGATCGTTGCTCCAGCAGCACGAAAGCCCCACAAGCTTTGGTTAGGGTTGTGCAAAGGTGAATATAATAGGGCGTGAAGGCCCCGCAGGCTAGGGAAAGTGTGCGAAGTAACATGCATGAAGGTATTCCTAGTTGGAGTAAATCAACCACTCAGACATCTCAGGGGTGCAGAAACCTAGTTCCATCATCCACCCCATACTACTTCGGGTGAGACCTTAGTCTGCGCTCCGCGGATTGTTGCCAAAAAGGCCAATGGTATAGGCATTTTCTTGGCTAATTAAATCCGAACCTGGGTCAGGCCCCAACAAGCCAACATTGTGAATAACCTTTTGCAACCAAAATTTCCTTACACCTATCTATGCTACCATCTGCATTAAACTTTGTCTTGTAGAACCATTTTGATCCTATAGGGACTTTATTTTTAGGTAATTCTGTTAATTCTAAAGTTACATTTTTCATTATAGAGTCATATTCTTCTTTCATATCTTCAATCCATTCTTTATTTTTTTTAGCTTGTTCATAATTTAAAGGCTTAAGAACAATAATTATTTGAGACATTAAAGCATAATCTTTATACCTGATAGGGGTTTGAATCTGTTGTGTTGACCTTCTTAGAGGTTCATTACACTATGGAGTACCTTCTCCTCTTCTTCTTCTCTGTGGAGGGCCTTCATCACTTCTTTATGGACTTTGAATTCTTGAGATGTATTTTGGAATGTCCATGCTTTCTTGAGCTTGAGATGATTCCACAACTTCTTCTTCTTCCTTAAAGCTATGTTAAGGAGGATGCCATACATTATGTTCATCTTCTTTTATTTTTTATATAACATCTCTAATTGCAAAGATCTTGTGAGTACTTGGATCATACATTTTATATGTTTTTTTATCAGTACGATATCCAATAAAAATGCATTTGATGGCTTTAGCATCTAATTTTCTCTTATCCTCTTTAGGAATATGAGCAAAGGCCTTGCATCTAGATATCTTTAAATGACTAACTTTAGGTTTAAAACCATAAAATGCTTCAAATGGTGTTTTGTGATCAAGATACTGTTTAGGGATTCTATTTTGAGATATACAATTGTATTAATGGATTCAACCCAAAGACTATTAGAATGTCCTTTACTTTTTGACATACTACAAGCACATTCAACTAATGTTCTATTATTTCTCTCAACTACTCTATTTTATTGAAGTGTATGTGATATTGTAAATTGTTGCATAATTCCATTTTGCTTGCAGTATTTGATGAAAGCTCCT
The DNA here is from genome assembly GCA_000404065.3 of Pinus taeda. Classification (NCBI taxonomy): domain Eukaryota; kingdom Viridiplantae; phylum Streptophyta; class Pinopsida; order Pinales; family Pinaceae; genus Pinus; species Pinus taeda. The sequence continues at coordinate 30,003 of APFE031342421.1, read as the reverse complement.
AAAGTCTACTCACCACCTTTATCTAATCTAAGAATTGTAATGCTCTTTCATGTTTGCTTTTTAGCCATACTCTTGAACTATTTAAAGTATTCAAACACATCACTTTTATTTCTTATAAAGTACACCTAGGTGTATCTAGTGCTACCATCAGTAAATATAAGAAAGTAATATGCTCCACCAAGTGACTTAGTTTGCATTGGACCACACACATCAGTATGCACTAGTTCAAGTATTTCACGTTTTCTTCTATTTTCATGCATGGGAAATTCTTCCCTAGTTGTTTTCCTATTGCACAACCTTCACATTAAAAGTATTCATCCTTAATATTTGGAAGGCATTCTACCATCAATTTGTTTTGTAATAGCATTAGGTCATTATGATTTAAGTGTCCATACCTTTGATGCGAAAGCTCTATATTTGACATGCCTGTTGATGCCAAATATTGATGCGCATTCTTCATTACATCTAACTTGTATAATATTCCAACTCTCATTCCTTTTGCAACAACCTTGTAGTTGTCTTGCACATCCTTTACCAAACAATGTGATTTCACAAATTCAACGTTTAAATGTTCATCTGTAATAGTAGATATTGAAATTAAGTTCTTCTTTAATCCTGGAACATGCACCACATTTTGAATTTGTTTTTCTTGTGCATTAAGCATCATAACACTTATATTACCATATCCTTTAAATTCATGTAATATATTATCTTCTAAATAGATGTGTGCTCCATTATTAACTTCATGATAAGTATCAAACCAATCTCTTTTGCATGAAATGTGGATTGATGCACTAGAATCTATAACTCAAACATTATCATCATCATCAGTTTTTGCTGATAAAGCAACATTAGACACAAACAATTTAAGATTGTTAAAGTCATGACTAATTGCTTCATTTCTATCAACATAATTTCTTGTATGCCTTCGTTGTTTAAATTGGTCAGAACTTCTTTTCATGAAATTCTTAGCAAACTGGTTAGGTTTTCCACAACAATAACACACATCATCTCTACTTGATTTGACATTTGTCCTTGGTAAAAGAGTACCTTGAAATGATTTTACCTATGGATTTTTGCCTTTATTTTTCTCCCACTGTTTGCCTTTAAAGCACTGCTTCCCTTTAGCCATCAATGTTAAATGTAAATTGAGAGATTTATGTTTAAGACTTATTCTCCGCTCTTCTTCCTACATAAGTATACATGCCAACTCATCAAACACAGGAGCCTTCTCTCTAGCTGAAAGACCAGTTATAAACATTTGATATTAATCAAGCATTTCATTTAATGCCTTAGTAACCAAATCTGTACTAGATATTGTTTCACCAATGTCACCTAATTTATCCTTTAGATCTTTAATTCTAGAAATAAAATTACTGACACTTTCATTTTCTTCCATCTTAATTGAAAGAAGCTTACTCTTTAAATACAATATTTGATTTTTAGTCTTTGTCTCATACAAAATTTTGAGAGTGTCCCATCTCTCCTTGGATGTTTTGCACTCTCTAATGTGTGAAATATTGTTGTCCTTAATGGAAATCCAAAAAAGCACTTTCGCTTTGTTTTCTCGTCGCTCTCAATATTGAATTGCAACATATGTGGCTTGAGGGGGCACTAGCTTGACTTCAGCTCCAGACATAATCGTCCATACACTGTAGCCTTCCATCAAAGTCTGCAACTTAAACTTCCAATTTGCATAGTTTTCACCATCTAGTTTGTTAGAGTCAGATAAATAAGATCCCACCAATACATTAGCCATTGTTAATAAGCTTATGAATCCTCAAGTAGCAACCGAAAAAATGTTATTTTTTCACAGTTGCAATAATTAATTTTCTTACTCCTTAATCACAAATAATAACACATCAAGCACAAGCTATAGAATTATATTAAGCTTCACAACTCAAATATCATTGGACAATATGATTGCCTCTTTCCTTCTTCTTTATTTAATTTCAATCTTTCTTCTCCCTTATATATATTATTCCTTAATCCAAAAGCAAACCAAGATTTCACCATTAAAAGAAACCAAAATTTCACCATTCATCGCCATGGTAGCTCCTTGTCTTCATTAATTCTTTAAAAAATTTCAATGGCTACATGATTTCATTAACTCTTTTAGAAAACTTAAAAAACATAAAAAAAATCCTTCCATAAACTGAAAAACCCAATTAAAAACAACAAACACAAACAATAATTTAGGGTTTTGGATTAGTAAAGATGAAACACTATTCACCACTATTTAACCCTTCAAATAATTTTATCATCAAATATTAAAAAAAAACATAGGAGCACCACTGGAAGTAACTCCAATTTCTTCTCCTGTTGTTTCAACGGCCATGCTTTTGGCAAGAGCTAGGAGATACAACTACGAACTCTTGGTTCTAGTTTCCTTCAACCAAAACTTCAGCAACAACTTAAATATTATTTCAATGCAGACCTCCTTCAAGTCTCGATCTCTCATGTGGCGATGCAACAATCTTGACTTTTAGCAATTTCTCACACTGGCTGCACATTGAGTTCTCTGCAACACAATAGTATCACAACTCACACAACGGTCTCTCTGATACTTCTCTACAACACAACAGTCTCCCAAACTCACACAACGTTCTCTATGAGACTTATTTGGAATACAACGGTCTCCCAAACTCACACAATGGTTTCTAACACTAGCTCACTGAAAAACCCCACTCTCTCAATGCTCAACCTCGCTCTGATACCAAATCAGAAAATGTACACTAAAAAAAACTTTACCATTGGATTACCAAAGAGGGGTATTTATACAAAGAGAAGAAGCTTCTGGATCGCCTAGACTATCAGTGGCAATGACTTCTCCAATAAGCTAAGGAAGTAGCGAGAAACTCCTAGACAACTTCCTCGAGATTTTATTGCAATAGGTGTTGCAATTATTGTTTGTCCAACAACTAGTTTCTTAGCCGTCATCTACATGTTAAACCAAATGCATTTCTATCTGCCTTTCATATCATATTTAAGAAGAAAATCCCTAAGATTAAACTTTACGCCATGGGAATCCTTTCCAATATTGTCACTGGAAAAACAAACAATAGATAATTTGGTATTGCATGTTTCTCTAGATTTGATTCAATATTCTTGGCCGCAGACAACCTTTTCAAAACTCTTAAATAACAAATGTATCATTAAAAAAAATGTGGGGCTGTTAATCTTTGTTTGGCACACTCACTGGGAGGGGTATGCTACAGAACGAGGAAGATGGGTATGTCTGTTAATCTATGTTTCATCTATGTTTCACTTAGGGAGGAGGCGGTAATTTTTTATGTGTTTGGATAACCCTAACTATTTAGAACATATTATCCATCGATAGATATATCATCACAAAACAGATAAAACTATGAGAGGAGTTCTAAAATTATTCTAAAATGAATTTCATTATTCTAAAATTCATTTGCAGTTCGCAGGTCCAGTTGCTAAGGATGTATATATAGAAAATATTTTATATGATATTTTCATTTACGCTTTAGGTAGTAATCGAGGACTTATAATAGAAGTTTTATATGTACTTCATTATTTTAAAATTTACTCTCAATTAATACAATTGGGTTCTAAGAATATATCAATTTTACCATATAGAAAATCTTTACGTTTGGGAAAGATCGTGTAAAATCTATAAATTGCTGTATTATGCCGCACATTGAAAACCTTAATATGGCACCTTAAAACAATTTGTATTGCTAATGTGATTGCAATGCCTTATTCGAAAAACATTTATACCTGTATTTTTTCAATTAGGTGTACCATACTTAGTAGTGATTAAGTGTACCATAATTTTACCTCAACTAACCTAATGTAACTCCAGCCGTCGGATTTAGCCGTAGCCAGATCAATGGTGAAGGTCAAGACGTGTTCTGCCTGGCAGTCTAAGACTAAATGCGCCTGCACGGTGGTTGATCCAGAATAGTCATGGAACCTTATCCTACCACCTTTGAGACTTATGAACTTTGTAAATAATGGCTAAATACGAAAGCATTTTGGATAGGGACCACATTATAATATGTTATTGGTAAATGTAATAAATACAAATATTTATATCGGAGAATGATTTAATTTAAACTTATATATTGAGTAGATATTACCATTATTTAAAAGGAATTTTTTTTATTTTTTCTCGATTAATGGATAATGCATGTTACAAGTGGTATATAATATTAATATGAAGCATTATAATATTAATATTATATTCTATAATAATTAATATATAAGTTTATAAATAATAAAAGAAATATAATAATAGTAAATAAATAATAAAAAAATAAATAATAATAATGGTAAATAAATAATAAATAATCAAAAGAATATAATAATAATTAAATAAATAAATAGTAATAATAAACTAAATAAATATATTAAAATTAAATTATAAAAAATAGTAAAAATAAGTGAAGTTAACAAAAATAGAAAGAATAAAATAAAAAAGAGTTAAATTATTACAAAATATTGAATTAAGTAAAACTTAAAACAAAGAAATAAAATTTGCATGTTGACACGTGGATTTTGTGCATGTGTATCTCTTTATAATTTCCTTCCATTTTTTAAGCAATTGGTTTTCTTTAATGGACTAATTTCCTTTCATTTTTTAAGCAATTGGTTTTCTTTAATGGACAAAGAGAGAATGAGACGACCATTCTTCTAGCGAACGGTGTTATGAGACAAATGATTTTGTGGTAGTAGTACATTGATTGAGGGCTCGGGGGTGGCTAGCAGTAGAAAGATTATGTGTAGCGAAGCCTATGGTTGGGTGAAGAGTCATCTCCAAAAGTTTGTTGCGGTTAGCGACATTCAAATAGAGTTCATCTCTGAAAATCATTCAAATAGAGTTCATGTCTGAAAATCACAAGTAATGAATATCATTCGTAAATGTATTTTCAAAATTCTATTCAAATTAGTTGAACAGTTGTATGTTAATTCTTAATCACATAAATTGATGTAATTAGTTGCATACTTAATTATGTGTTATTACATATGGTGTCAGAGCGAATTTTAACTGTGTGTGACGTCTAGAGAAACACGTAAATTTATTCATAATTTTGTTTGTGGTAAAATTAAAATCAACCCAATTTCAAGTTTGGTCAATTGTCTATCCATGAAAATAACATTACTAATTATATTATTTGTTAATCTTCTTTTCACAACTCCAAGGAATTTTTTTTAATTAAAATTATCATCAATACTCTAAAAATATTATGTCTTTTATTTATAGAAATAATAATTTTAGTCCATACTCCCTATTCATCCAAATATTAAACTTTATTTAATAAATATTTGTGGGAATATTGAATTTTATTTTATTATATATATATTTAACCAAACTGAGATATCGATAATTAGGGTTCCTCAATGTTTTCGTGACCATCTATCCTTTTGCTATAGTCTTGAAATTTCTCTTTGGGCTGATTTTTTTTATGATTGTTGTAGACCATTCAACATATAGCGGCTATGAGATTTATGTGCTAAGTGTGTTGTTTTATTTAGTTTTTTTCTTAAATTAATTTTGGGCTTTGTTTGTCACTTGGTTGGAAAATAGGAGTGAGAATATATAGTTTGAAAGATCTATATCGTGCTTTTCATTATTATTTTGGATAGATACTCTAATATGAGAGCTTCACTGAATTTTCATTTTTCTATGTATTTTTAGTAAAATTAAGAAAAAAAAAAACAAAATTCATTAATGTATAATGTGAAATTGCCTATGATTTATGAAAATCATATATGGTTTTGTCCCTTAATGTATGGGAATTAATTTGCATGAAATCCATCAGAGTGAATGGAAAATAAAGGAGGAACTTTTAAATTAGAAATTCAATTAATCAAATTAAATTATAATTTGTTAGTGAATTATGTTGTTAGGTGTTCAAATTAATTAAATAGTTTTTTAATTAATGTTTAAAAGTGGGTATATTAGCGAAAATTTGAAGGATGAAAAATTATTTTGAATTTTAAAAATATTCGCAAATCTCACTAGTCTTTAATATGCAAACTATAAAATGTTTATTGATGTATTTGTAAAATTATTCAAATTTATAATGATTTTATATATACTCTCTATATAATGTTAATGACTTTTAAGTAAAAGAATTTTATATTCTAAAATTTGGGTGAATCATTTAAATAAAAAAATAGAAATTGACGGGACTCTTTTTTGGAGAAATATGCAAGATTAGTCACCTACTAATATTAGCCCCTTAAATGCATGAACACCATATAACTAAAAAATTACTAACAAACAAATATAATTAGTTCTATGTTATATCTATACTATATCTATATATAAATTATATATATTATATATATTATTATAAATATATATATATTATTATATATATATATATATATATATATATATTATATATATATTATAGTTAAACATTAGAGAATATATTCGTGAAAGTTGATTTAATTGGTAGTAAACAACAAATCGATTTCTACAGTACTACCTTTGTAGGGACTAAAATTGGTTTAATTGTTACCATGTGAATATTCATTCTTTGTTATTATTCCTCTTCTCCTCTATTATGCGTATTATGCATTCAATTTTTCTTTTGACTGGGTATTACTTTGTTTTTTATCAAAACAAATTGCAGCTTTTCCATAGTTTAACATTATGGATTAAATTCTATTCTTTTCTATTAATGCTTAAAATTATTTATCTAGAATATGATTGGCTCAAATCTTATTTTGTAATGATTGTTTTTGCATCCTTTACACAACATAATGCCTTGTCATAACTGCCTCATTTTCCTTCCATAATTTTTGGATGAAATTGCAATATTTATGCCATGATTTCTAGACACTTTTTTATTTTTCATTACTAAGTTTCATAGGAAGCCACCAAAACTTAAAATCCTTGAAAATAACACATACTCACAATTACTACCCACCTTAATTTAAACAAGTATTTGCTAAAAAAAATGGATAAGAATAATATGTAAACAAATACACTTATTAAAATCTTTAGTGGTTGCTACTAACCAAAATTTATGAAAGTCTTTGCCCTAGGTAATTATCTTTTCAATTTCATATATCAATTTACCAATTTTCTGAAATATTATTAACCAATAAAAATTAAAAGTAATTATTTTATAATATAAATTATTTTTATAATAAATAATGTTAATTAACAATTCAAAATTAATAAATATTGTTACTTAACCATGTTTAAAATTATACTAGCAATAAATAACTTTACCATAAACAAGTTAACATGTGATAAAATCATTTCAATAATTAAGTTGAAAATTGATTCAAATCATAAATTTATTTGATATATGTTAAAAATAGTTACACTTAAAAAAAATAATATAGCTTTAATTAATTATTATATAATTGTTTTAAAATAAAAAAATACTTATTTAGATTACATAGGTATTTATTGTTTATTACAAAATTTGGTTTAAGCACATGAAAATGAAATGCATTTCATCAAATAAATTAGATTATAGTAAACAAATTTGATCATTTTAATTAATATAAATAAGAAATCAATAAAAGATTGTTAACAATAAATTAAATTGTTATCAATTTAAACAACAAATGACTGAGTAAATAAAGAAACTCCATTTTTAATATCTATATTTCTTTCAATGAATATATTCAATATATATTTCATAGATATATCTAACAAGAACAAATATCCTTTAAAATATACCTATTTACAGCTTTTCAGAGAAAATGTAAAACCTTCTGGACAACCTACTCAACAAAAACATTCTCACTATAATAAGACATTGTTATTGTCGCTGGGTAGGACTAGATTTGTAGATTTTATTGTAGATTCACAACTCATCTATTGTACTAAAAAACAAGACAAGAATATACTCTACTATTTAAACAACGAAAACCAATAATCGATGAAAACAATAATCGACAAGAGGAAGATAATCAAAGACACATAACACAATTGCTTCTTTGGGGAAAGCCACTACTCAAAACCTTGACTATCTATTGCATTAATCAGAAATTTGAGTGATAATACAAAGCGTGTTCTCACAAGAACAATTCTGCACAAGTATGCTCGACACTTTGCCTCACAAGCCCACACTGGCCAACACTTAGCCAATTTATGCTGCCTATTGAGCCCCTATTTCGTTGCACAATTCCTATGAGGATCAACCCATATTTAATGTGGGAAATCCTTCCTCAAAACTGTGCAATCCAAACTAGGTCCTCTTCCTGATGGCATGCATCATCTGTATAACTTGGATCACTCTACAACTGATAGTAGATTGTCCCTGCACTCTAGTCTTAACTAGGTCTTTCTCTGAATCAACATGCATGAGTTTCTGATGAGGGAATCTTTAGTTAGATGGAGTAGCACTGAGGATTCACCAGTGCATTGACTCAGTACTAGACCTCTACTACTTCCATAAACAATTAGAACTAGTTTAACTGTCTATAACTCAATCAAACTGAGTTATCTAATTACAACTCAAATAAACTCATCATGGAACCCTACAATTTAGGGAGAACATATACATGACTAGAGAAAGACTTCCAACTCGAAATTCCTAATCTAATTAAGTTAATTAAACTTAATTAACAATTTACAAGTTTCTATGATAATAGAATTCAATTTTAATTCATAGTTTAATTCAAGGAAAAATTACTGGAATATCTTGTTTCTATTTCTCAAAAGGATTCTCCATCGACACAATGTTGGATTATAGTTAACAAAATACATGAAATTACCAATCAATAAAACATAAATTGACTGTATTCTAAACCTTAGCACTAACTTGAATTCCATTTTTTTACTTTAATTTAGTTATATTTAAACTAAGCTGAAGGTACTAGCTACTATGTAGCACTTGTTAGATACATTATTTTTTATCCATTGGATTAACTTATATAACTATAAAAGTTGCTCTCTTCTTTTTGTATTTAACCAATCATACAACATTTCATTTAATGTTTATAATATTATATAAGTGCAAATAATAGTAAAAAATTATCACAGAATATTTATGCTGGAGAACCATAAAGTATATGGGATACTCCTAGGACTTTATAGATATTTCCATGTCTTCTAGGAACCCTTCTCGCTTAATAGTAGACATAATAGCTAATTGAAGTATAATCGAAATTTATATAAGTCCTAAAATTCCTAAGGTTTCTTGTGTCACTACATTGATGGAAGCACCTAGGTCAATCAATGTGTTTGAGATAGTAATATTATTGATTTCCACATCGACTATTAAGCCACCAAAATAAAAGTATTTTGATATGAAGACTCTTCCCACCATAAGATGGTTTTCCCATGACATGAATGGTCTAGGGATATTTCCACCAACCAAGTTTCATCAAATAATGTTCTCATACAACCTTAGAATAAATTGGGACATTATTGATTGCTTAGAATAGTGGAAGTTCTTGACACATACAATCTTTAGTTCCCCTTAATAATCGACTCCAAGATGGGTTAAAGGTTTCGCTAGAATCAAACTCTTAAGGTAAGGTGGTCCTTTGGGCACATGTTTCTTAGCTTCACCCCTCAATGGTTCAAGAGACATTTCTTGCTTGGGTTCTTTATTTCAAATTTCCTCATTAAGGTCATCAATATCTACCGGAGCTTGTGTTGGGCCTCAAATATGTCCATTATTCCACCATACAATATCACTATTCATAACCTAAATTCCTATATTTTTAGCTCATTTCATACCATAATTTCACAAATTTTTGCAAATTCATATCTTACACTTCGTGGTTGATTAAAATTTTTTTTTCTTGACTTTTCTATGATTAGAGATGATTTTTCCATGATTTTCTAATGTTTTTTTACCAAATTCATTTAGCACAGGGGTACATTGCTGAAATTCTTCATAAAGAAAAATGTTATAGGACTAATTACAGAATGTAGTATAGACTGTAGAATTCATGTAGTTGAAAATATAAAATCTATAATCAAATTAGGAAAAATATAAGGATTCTGAGACACGAGTTTTGTTCAGAATACCCTCATTCAAGTAACACTAAAATCGTTTGGAAAAATCATCATCGTGATGAACTTCTGTTCAGGGGATTATTAGGTACATAATCCGTGGTCTTGAAATAGTTCGCGTTAAATACAAAAAATCTAGGTTTGACAGTTTCAGTAATCAACCACATGGAGTACCATGATTGGGACAATTGATTGCACCTTCTAGAAATATTTTCTTTCGGTGTGCTCTCCTTACTTGGCTTCAATTTGTTCCATTATTTTACTTAGCTCTGACGTTATATGTTTACTTTTTTCAGTTAATTATTTATAACTATTTCTCCATTGGCTGAGCTCTTTAAGAATCCCGATATTTTTGAATGTAAGGGAGGAGAGAAGGAGATATATGCTCAGATTGGACTCGAGATTCGTAACGCATTTCTAGATTATTTTTGAACTAATGTTTTATTGAACTATAATATAATTCTTGTCTCGGAATTTATTTATTTTTGTAATTTTTATGTCTCTTTAATCTACAATTATTGAATTAGACTGGGCTTGCTCTACATAGTGGCAAAGACCCACCACAACCTGGAATCAAGTCTTGTAATTAATATAGATTGTAGGAAGTGTGTTTGGCTAAGTTTCAGAGGTTTATATCTCATTTTAAAGTTGGTGCTCAATAGTTCTTGGATTTCCTGTTTCCCGTTCTGTACTGAAATTACTTGCTCTGTTTTTCATGAATCTAGAAGAACGTATTATCTTTGAGCCTTCGTGAATAGAGGAACAATGTTAATTAATATTTCCTATGAATCAATGATTTCATAATTGCATTTCCACAGTCATAAACACTCATAAGGACACTTTCAAAACGAATGATAACCATGTTATGAGCTTAATCTATTGATTCAAGTTGGATTATGTCTTTGTTATTTAAAATTGTGTACCCTTAACAATTACACATAACTCTTGTATCATTGTGTTTTACATGAGAGCACCCATAAATAGTGAGGCAAGAAATTACTCATTAATGGAAACTATAGCACAGCTCCGGGATTTGATATAACTGTAGTGAGATTGCATTGATATCACAGGTTAATACTCTTTTCGTAGAAGGTTGCTTACTTAGAATAAATTTCTGAGTTTATTTGAAGTGGTTTCAAATTAGAAATAAGCTTTGATCTTTGAAGTCTTACAAATCTGAGTGTGTTTATTTAGGTAGCATAAGAATATTAATTTGAAACTATCATTTAGTTCCCTTTGAATCCTTGGAGAGTTGAAGGTGTGAACTATATAGGATTAAGAAGTGAGTTCGAAATTCTCTTTAGTTTGCCTTATATGCCTCGGGGATTGGAATTGGTCTTTTTTGGATTGAGATTAAAATTGTTTGAATAGTAATATGTATTATTTGGAGTGAATAATTCTATTACTTAGATTGAGATTAAAATCGTTTGAATGGTAATTTGTATTGCTTCGGTTGTGATTAATATTGCTTAGATATTGATTAGAGTTAGTTTTGTTTGAACAGTGATTAGAATTGCCTCAACAATGGTTTTTATTGCTTGAGGATGTTTTTATCAATAGATTAGTTTCAAACTTGGAATAAAAATTCTGTACTTAATTTAGGAACATATTTCATATTCCATGATGTTAGTTTAGGTTAGGTTCTTTGATCCTTCATTACCTGTGCTTGTGCCTTGAAGCTTACGAGTTCTAGATTGATAATTTAATGTTGGAATTAGAACACAAATAATTTCCCCAACATTTCTGGCATCGTTGCAAGGGAGTGCTAAAGGGATTAAAGTGTATTTGTTGTGCGGTGAGGATTTTGCAGGACAATCAAAGGGCGAAGAGTGTACAGTAAGATGTGAGTGAAGAGTCATGCATCCACTTTGTTTTGGGGTTGCTCCAAAGTCTGGTTTTCTGAGTAAGTGAGGAGTTCAAGATTGGTAAGTTTTATTGCAATTAGTAGTTTTAATTCATTTAGTTTAAAATTTTGAGCTCTCTAAATATAAAACATTTTTGGATTGTTGTAAGAATATCTTTATACTAATCCATGTTGCGACACATGGATCATCAACCAGCAGGAGAAATTCAAGCATGATTGAAAGCTTGAAGAATGTCACTTGAAGTACTTTCTAAAATCCTAGAAATGGTTGGGATATCTACCTCTCAAGAAGAGTTCATGTTGATCACATTCAGGAAATTATCTATCACTCCATAACCAAGAAAGGATTTAGAAGTCTCCCTTGATTCCTCTTGCCTATCTACCAAGCAGATCGAGTAATCATGTACCAGATCTGATGAAGAGCATCATGTGGAACTTGAGATCGAGGAACTTTCACCATGCCCAGTAGCAAGCCTTATATGCATTCTCGAGACCAATTATCCAAGTTTTCCTGGCATGAACGAGGAGGGATTTCGGAGTTGTTCAAATGAAGAAATGGGCCAATACCACTAGGATTACATCTAGCATTGGTTCTATATCACAATCTAATGAAAGTACAACTCTCATATTCAAATATTCATTATGTCACATCTTTCAAAACTGTTAATTTTTCATGCTCATGTACCTTCTAAAGTTTATATGTTAAATATGGGCATTAATATATATTTGTACTTAATGCACACATGGCTTCATTGGAAGTTCTCTTTCACTTGAAGTAGGACATCATTTCTCTAGTATAGGAGGAAAGTTAGTATTGTAACAAATAAATAAATGAAAATAGTAAAGAGAAAAATAGGTCCTTTTGTGAAAACTAACTTGTCTAGTGCAACTGAATAGGGACCTTGCTTGAAAACTAGGTAAATGGTGGGAAAATTTCCCAATAAAGATTTTAAATTTATCTGAGTTCTTCGAATCATGTATCTTTCAAGTCATTATGTTTGTACTTGAGTTGGTTGATGTGGGATCCCTTAAGGCCCATCTTCCAATAGGCTTCGTCCCATCGACATCAGCACATTATCTTGGATCAAGGTTAGGGTTAGATAAGGTACCTAGGAGCCTTCATGCCTTAATAGTAGGTTTCCTTTTCATCTCCTAAGGAAATACATCAATGTTTCTTGGTGGATGACTTCTGTAGTCCATTTGACTTCGACAAATCCATTCATGGCTAGTAGAAGGTACCTAGTGCCTTGATTCCCTTTGACATCAAAGGTGGGATATCTCGCATTGGTTATCAATATCCTCAATGGTTGGTACTCCAAAGATTCTTGCTTATGTTCAACATCAAGACCATTTATTCACATATTCAAGATTGCACATGGGTGTGTAGCAGTTGAAGACTATATGGTTTTGTGATCTCAACACAGATTTGTAGTAGTTTGGATATTTGTATCAACATTTCCATTTTCATTTGAATTAGTATATTAATTTCAGTAAAGCCTACCATATAGTAGTCTGACCATTAATTTACAACAATAGTCACCTTTGCTTAGTTGTTTGGGGACATACAACTCCTCAGGCATGGTGGAGAAGGGGACCTTTAGTTCAACCCTCATTGCAAATTCCTTCAACAGATCCAAATCAACAACCATTGCATCCATAGCTCTTCCTCTCACATTAGATCAACAATCACATCAACTCCCACCATTCCATCATTCACTTCATCTTGCAACACCGAGCACATCAACAACATAAGTAAAACTTGAGGTAAATTTGGCTTATAATTCTCTAATTCATTAGAAGGTTTAAGAAACTTAATGATTGACCAATTCTTATTCCATGCATTTTATCTTTCATAAGCCATTATCCTTTTGTTTTCCTTCCACTCATTACGCATATACTTTGATTACAACACCATGTTAAAATAAAAATCCTTATGGTGCATTAATAAAGGAAGTCTTTATAGTGTCTTCTCCTTCCATGATAATGAGCATTCTATTGGTAGGATGAAGTCATTATTGTCATGACATGATAAAGGAAACCACCTATAAACATTGGTCTTAAGATGACAGAGTATGAAAGCACATATTGACATACCTGTCATCTCCATCACCACCTCATTTCATCCATCATCTCTTCCTCATCCATCCCTTTCTTGTCCTCAATTTGTATTACTCAGTAAACTAGTATGATATGTTAAATGCAAAAAGTGCTCCTCCACAAGAACCAACACCTCCAAATATTCAAGCTGTGTTGCTCCACAAGAACCAGCACCTCAAAATATTCAAGTAATGTTGTCTTGCAAAGAATCAACATCTACAAAATAATGTCAAGAATTTGTCAATGAGCAAGCCATTTCTTTGCATGAGGACATGCAAATAGTGAGGCATGGGGGGATGTTGGGCCTCAAATATGCCCATTTTTCCACCATACAATACCACTATTCGTAACCTAAATTCCTAATATTTTTAGCTCATTGCATACCATAATTTCACAACTTGTTGCCAATTCATATGTTACACTTTGTGGTTGATTATCATTTGTTTTCTTGATTTTTCTATGATTAGAGATGAATTTTCCATGATTTTCTAATGATTGTTTTGCCAAATTCATTTACCACAGGGATCCATTACTGAAATGCTTCATAAAGCAAAATGGTACATGACTAAGTACCAAATGTAGTATAGAATGAAGAATTCATGTAGGTGAAAATCTAAAGTTTGTGATCAAATGAGGAAGAGTATTAGGATTACGATATGCACTTTTGTTCATAATACCCTCATTTAGGTAACCCTAAAATTGTTTGGAAGAATTCATTATCATGAAGAAGTTAGTTCTAGGGTATTAAGTACAAAATCCTTGGGCTTGAAACAGTTCACGTTAAGTACAAAAAACTTGGGTTTGATAGTTTTGACAATCATCCATGTGGAGGACCATTATTAGGACAATTGGTTGCACCTTCTAGAAATATTTTTGTTTGATCTATTCTCCTTACTTGGCTTCGATTTGTTCCTTTACTTTATTTAGCTTTGACATTATATTTTTACTTTTCTCAGTCAATTAGTTATAATTATTTATCCATCAGCTAAACTCTTTAAAAATCACGATGTTTTTGTATGTAAGGCAGGAGAGAAGGAGATATATGGTCAGATTTGACTGGAGAGTTGTAACACATTTCTGGATTATGTTTGAACTGATGTTTTACTAAACTATAATATAATTGTTGCCTCGACATTTATTGTTTCCTGGAAGTACTATGTCTCTTTAATATGCAAGTATTGAATTAGATTAAGCTTTCTTTAGGTAGTGGCAAGGGCCCACCATAACCTAGAATTGAGTCCTGTAACTAATATAGATTGTAGGAAGTGTGTTTGATTGGGTTTCAGACATTTATATTTCATTTTGAAGTTGTTGTTCAATAGATCTTGGATTTATTGTTTCCCATCCTACACTTAAATTACTTGCTCTTTTTTTCTTGAATATGGAATAACATATTGTCTTTGAGCCTTTTCAAATAGATGAATAATGTTAATTAACATTTCATGTGCATGAATGATTTCATAATCGCATTTCCACAGTCAAGAACACTCATAAGGACACTTTCAAAACGAATGATAATCATGTTATGAGCTTAATCTATTAATTCGAATTGGATTCTTTCTTTGTTATTTAAAATCATGTACACTTAACAATAACACAGAATTATTGTAGCATCGTGTTTTATATGAGAGCGCCTCGACAAAGTGAGGAATGACATTTGTCATTAATGGAAACTATAGCACAACTCTGGGATTCAATATAATTGTAGTGAGTTTGCATTGAGATCATTGGATAATACTCTTTTCATAGAAGGTTTCTTACTTAGAATAAATTTTCTGAGTTTATTTGAAGTGGTTTCAAATTAGAAATAAGGTTTGATCTTTGAAGTCTTTCAAATATGAGTGTGTTAATGTAGGTAATGTAAGAATATTAATTTGAAACTGTGATTTAGTTCCCTTTGAATCCTTGCAGAGTTGAAGGTATGAACTAGATAGGATTAAGAAGTTAGTTTGAAGTTCTCTTTAGCTTGCCTTATACACCTGAGGGATTGGAGCTAGTCTTTCTTGGATTGAGATTTCCATTACTTAGATTGAGATTAAAATTGTTTGAATAGTAATCTCTATTGTTTGGATTAAAGATTTCTATTACTTAAATTGAGATTAAAATTGTTTGAATGGTAATTTGTATTTCTTGGGTTGTGATTAATATTTCTCAGATATCTATTAAAGTTATTTTTGTTTGAACAATGATTAGAATTGATTAAACAATGATCGGTATTGCTTGAGCATGCTTTTATCAATATATTAGTTTCAAACTAGGAACATAAATTTCGTACTTAATTTAGGAACAGATTTCAGATTTCATTATGTTAGTTTGGGTTATATGCTCTAATCATGCATTACCCCCACATGTGCTTCGAATCTTACAAATCCCGGATTGATGATTTAATGTTGGAATTATAACACATATAATTTCTCCAACATTTTTGGGACCATTGCCAGGGAGGTGCTAAAGGGATTGGAGTGTAGTTGTTGTGTGGTGTGGATTTTGTAGAACAATCAAGGTGCAGAGAGTGTATCGTAAGATGTGAGTGAAGAGCCATGCATCCAATTTGGTTTGGGGTCACTCCAAATTCTGGTTTTCAAAGTAAGCGAGGAGTTCAAGATTGGTAAGTTTTATTGCAATTAGTAGTTTTAATTCATTTAGTTTAAAATTTCAAGTTCTTTAAAGATAAAAAAATTTTGGGGTGTTGTAAGAACCCTTTGTACTAATCCATGTTTCGATATAGGGATCATCAACAAGAAAGAGAAATTCAAGAATGATTGAGAGCTTGAAGAATGTCACTCGAAGTAATTTCTCAAATCCTAGCATTAGCTAGGATGTCTGCCTCTTAGGAAGAGTTGATCTTGACCACATTCAGGAAATTATCTATCTCAAGTAAAAAACGATTTGGAAGTCTCCCTTGGTTCCTCTTTTCTATATACCAATGAGATTGAGTAATCATCTACCAAATCTAATGAAGAGAATCCTATTGAACCTTAGATCGAGGAACTTTCACCATGCCAAACAACAAGACTTGTATGCATACAGAGACCAATTATCCAAGTTTTCATGGCATGCCTAAGGAGAGCTTTCAGAGTGGTACAAATGAAGAAACATGCCAATACCACTAGGATTACATCGAGAATTGGTTCCAAATCACAATCCAGTCAAAGTACCACTCTCATCTTCAAATACTCTTTATATCACATGTTTCAAAATTGTTGATTTTTCATGCTCATGTACCTTCTAAATTTTATATGTTAAATCTGGGCATGAATACATATTTGTACCTGATTCACATATGGCTTCATATTGCAAATTCTCTTTCACTTGAAGGAAGACATCTTTTCTATAGTATGGTAGGAAACTTAGTATTGTAATAAATAAGTGAAAATAGTAAAGAGAAAAATAAGTCCTTTTGTGAAAACAAACTTGTCTGGTCAGCACAACTGGATAGGGACTTTGCTTGAAAAACAGGTAATTGGTGTGAAAAGTTCCAAATAAAGTTT
Source organism: Pinus taeda (assembly GCA_000404065.3). Classification (NCBI taxonomy): domain Eukaryota; kingdom Viridiplantae; phylum Streptophyta; class Pinopsida; order Pinales; family Pinaceae; genus Pinus; species Pinus taeda. The sequence goes on along the minus strand of APFE031342421.1, from coordinate 12,584 downwards.
GAAAATTTGTATGAGTTATTCAGATCATGTATCTTTCAAGTCATTATGTTTGGACTTGAGTTGGTTGATGTGGGATCCCTTAAGGCCCACCTACCAATAAGCCTTGTCCCATTAACATCAACATATTATCTTGGATCAAGGTTAGGGTTAGATAAGGTACCTGGGAGCCTGCATGCTTTAATGGTAGGTGTCTTTGTCATCTACTAAGGAAATACATCAATTTTTATTGGTGGATTAATTTTGCAGTATATTTGACTTCGACAAATCCCTTCATGGCTAGTAGAATGTACCTAGTGCCTTGATTCTCATTGACATCAAAGGTGGTGTATATCGCATTGGTTAACAATATCCTCAATGGTCGGTAATCTAATGATTCTTTCCTATGTTCGACATCGACACCATTTACTCACATATGCAAGATTGCAAATGGGTATGTAAAGGTTGAAAACTATATGGTTTTGTGATCTCAACATAGATTTGTAGTAGTTTGGATCTTCGTATCAACCTTTCCATTCTCCTTTGTAGCAGTTTATTCATTTAAGCAAAGGCTGCAATATAGAATCCTAGCCATTAATTTACAGCAACAGTCACCTTTCCTTAGTTGTTTGGGGACATATAACTCCTTAGGCATGGGGGAGAAGGGTACCTTCAGTTAAGCCATCTTCTCAACTTCCTTCAGCAAATCCAAACCAATCTCCATTGTAGCTCTAGCTCTTCCTCTTAGATTAGATCAGTAGTCACATCAACTCTCGCCATTCCATCTTTCACTTCATCTTGCAACACCACGCACATCAACAACAAAGGTAAAAAGTGAGGTAAATTTGGCTTAAGATTCTCTAATTCATTAGAAGGTTTAAGAAAATTAATGATTGATATCACTTCTTATTCCATGCATTTTATCTTTTGTAAACTATTATCCTTTTGTTTTCCTTCTATTCATTACACATATACTCTGATTACAAGACCATGTTAAAAGAAAAATCCTTATGGTGCATTAATAAAGTCAGTCTTTATAGTGTCTTCTCCTTCCATGATAACAAGCATTATATCTGTAGCATGAAGTTATTATTCCCATGACATGGTAAACGAAACGACCTATAAACATTGGAATTACCAAGACAGAGTATGCAAGAACCTATTCACATACCTACCATCTCCATCACCACCTCATTTCATCCATCATCTCTTCCTCATCCATCCCTTTCTTGTCCTCAATTTGTATTGCTTAGTAAATTAGTATGATATTTTAAACGTGAAAAGTGCTACTCCACAAGAACCAACACCTCCAAATATTCAAGTAATGCTTTTCCACAAGAACCAACACCCCCAAATATTCAGGAAATATTCTCTCGCAAAGAACCAACATCTACAAAACAATGACAAGAATTTGTCAATGAGGAAGGGAATTCTTTGCAAGAGGACATGAAAATACTCAGGCATGGGGGGATGTTGGGCCTCAAATATTCCCTTTTTTTTCTATTGTACAATACCAGTACTCATAACCTAAATTCCTATATTTTTAGCTCATTTCATACCTAATTTCACAACTTGTCGCCAATTCATATCTTACACTTTGTGGTTGATTATCATTAGTTCTCTTGACTATTCTATGATTAGAGACGACTTTTCCATGATTTTCTAATGATAGTTTTTCCAAGTTCATTTACCACATGGATCCATTTTTGAAATTCTTCATAAAAAAGAAATGCTACAATTCTAAGTATAGAATGCAAAATTCCTATAGGTGAAAATTTAAACTTTGTGATCAAATGAAGAAGAATATTAAGATTCTGTGAAGCGGGTTTTGTTCAGAATACCCTCATTCAGGTAACCTAGAAATTGTTTGAAAAAATTCCTCATCATGAAAAAGATATGTTCTGAGGAGAATTAAGTATAGAATTTGTGGGCTAGAAACAATTCGTGCTAAGTACAGAAAACATGGTTTTCACAGTTTCGACAATTAGCTACATGGAGGACCATGATTGGGATAATTGGTTTCACTTTCTAGAAGTATTTTCATTTGATCTATTCTTCCTTACTTGGCTTCGATTTTTTCCTTTACTTTACTTAGCTTTGACATTATATGTTTACTTTTCTTAGTCAATTAGTTATAACTGTTTCTCCATCGGATGAGCTCTTTAAAAAGGTTGATGTTTTTGTATGTAAGGGAGGAGAGAAGGAGATATACACTCAGATTAGACTGGAGATTCGTAATGCATTTTAGATTATGTTTGAACTGATGTTTTATTGAACTAAAATATAATTGTTGTCTTGGCATTATTGTTTCCTGTAAGTGTTATGTCTGTTTAATCTGCAAGCATTGAATTAGATTGGGGTTGCTCTAGGTAGTGGAGAAAGCCCACCACAACCTAGAATCGATTCTTGTAATTAATATAGATTTTAGGAAGTGTGTTTGGTTTAGTTTAAGAGGTTTATATCTGATTTTAAGTTGGTGCTCAATAGATTTGGATTTACTCTTTCCCATTTTGCACTTAAATTACTTGCTATGTTTTCCTTGAATATGGAAGAACGCATTGTCTTTGAGCCTTTGCAAATAGAGGAACAATGTTAATTAATATTTCATGTGAATGAATGATTTACTAATCTCATTTCCACAGTCAAGAACACTCATAAGGGCTTTCAAAATGAATGATAATCACGTTATGAGCTTAATCTTTTGATTCGAATTGGATTATGTCTTTTTTATCTAAAATAATGTACACTTAACAATAACACAGAATTCTTGTAGCATCATGTTTTACATGAGAGCACCCAAAAATAATGAGGCGGGACATTAGTCATTAATGTAAAATGTAGCACAGCTATGGGATTCAATATAACTGTAGTGAGATAGCATTGAGATCATAGGTTAATACTCTTTTCGTAGAAGGCTTCTTACTTAGAATATTATTTTTGAGTTTATTTTAAGTGGTTTCCAATTAGAAATAAGCTTTGATCTTTGAAGTCTTTTGTAGAGCGAAAACTAGGGTCTCTCACACCACTAATTATTCCACATTATTATGTCAATCCGGGATCGCTTTATTCTTTCAAGGAGTAACTCAATCCGAGGCTGTTCTGCCCAAGTAATGCTCGGTAGTATAGCGCTCTAATGAACTGAAAGGAAACAGACACTAAACTACAACTGAATCAACTCGAAGATAAACTCACACAAATCAATTTGATCAGTCAAGGGTACGGAACCAATAACCCTTCCCTTTAGAAACTGATAAGGAAAGAAACCAAAGCATAGGCTTATGGATCTGGGAGTCAGGTAGCGTCTTGCTAGGCTCACAACAGTCTTAGGCCTGCTATCACGCGAAAGCAACAAAGGCAGATAAGCGAAAGTAAATGGAACAACAATTATGAAATGGAACAACAGGAATTAAATGGAACAACATAAGTAAATGGAATAGCAGTAATCGAATGACAGCATAAGTAAATGGAACAGCAAACAGGAAACGTCAATCAAATGGAACAGCAAACTCAATTGGAACAGCAAACGGGAAACGTTAAGCTAGTGGAACAACAAACTCAATTGGAACAGCAAACTTAAATGAATGCACACATTCTAGCTATTACAACAATCCGAGAGTAATGTATGATATGACTATTTCTGAACAAAGTGATATTGTCTTCAAATCTCGCAAACACTTATTTTATATGAACCCAATGATGAAACCAGTCATACTAATACCGGGATGCAATTCAAATAGATTCACTTTATATAACATAGAGACATGAGTTAGGAAACTTATTCAGATTCAGAGATTAACTGAGAAGCATAGTCTATCATGTGAAAGATATATCAGATTGCTAAAACAAAGGAAATAATCAAACCACACCAATCACCGTATGATACAACATCGAGTGACCGTCGGAGCTGGGCCCTTGGCTACCAATGGTACACCGCTTGAAGCTACCTCAGATACAGAAACGAAGTGAACACAAAGTCCTTTATATTGATTGCATTAACGAGGGTACACAAAATCAGTTCTCAGCAAAACTTAATGCTCCAAGCTTGTTCTGAATCATGTAATTACAATAATAATTCCTCCTCCACGCTCAATGGCGTGGTACACTTATATAACAGAAATGACGGAGATATCGAGATACAAAAGATAAGCTAAAGCAGCGATCCCTCAGGATCAGAGATCCTGAGGGATTCGCTAATCGTTCAGTTCTTCTCGTTCCTTTCTTGCGTTCTCCGTCTTGGCGTCCACGTTCTTTTCCTGGATCATTCGGCTCTAATTTTACTTGAACGCGTCCGCATCCGGTTTCCTAGCGAGGGGACAGCAGTTGCTTTCCCTTTTCTTCTTGTTTCTGCTTGATGATCCCCTGTTTCCGCGTCCTTCTGCATAGAAAACATCGATTATTGGTGATTGAGCTTCATTTGTCCATTTTCACACAATTTATCAAAATCCTTTTGTTCTTTAGACTTATAATGCAAAAAAGGTTAGGAAACTTATTAGAAAACCACTAGATTACTATTCAAAAAGCATACCTTTCAAGCGCTCCACACACCCCCCTGCTTACCCTGTTTCATGTCCTCATGAAAACGTTATAGTTGACATGCAAGGCTGTGAGAGAGTAGGCTGGAGAAGGGATCTCACGAAGAGGTCGACAACCATGATTAGCAACTAGATGGTCAAAGAACTGATCTAACTGATCTGCGAGCATCTCATATAGGGCCTGATATCCAGGTGCAGGATGCCAAATAATTGGGCTGCGAAACCGATACCCCAACCAGGATGGTCCTGCTCGCAGAATCCGCTCTCCATAGAGATTCAATCGACTGGCAGCCAGCTCAAAATTTTCAAAGTTAAAAGGTTCCCTGAGCTGGATGTTTGGGTTAGAGGTTCGGTAACGAAACTTTGCAGCATGGAGGGCATGGTCTTTAATAGTCAGGAAATACTCGAGGCCTTTTTGGATCAAATCTTCATGCATAGGACCTAATAATTTTATGACACCTGGGATCCTCATCATACTTCTATGCTCTCTCCATAATACTGCTGGGTCCCTAGGTTCGGCTCGTACCCATAAGTCTAAACTATTTTCTTTCCTCTGGAAGATGTTGTAAGCTTTAAGCCATTTTAACTGATTCACCCCAAATGAAACAAAAGCTTGGAATTGTACATCGCCAACAAAAGGGCCAAGGTTCAGATCAATTTCCTGGTCTAAGACAAGATTGTGCAGGTAAAATTCACATAACAACCTCTGAACTTTAACTCCATAGTGCTTGCAGCAGTCTATAAAATCATTAACAGTGTTGATATGGATAGGTGCTCCTGCCCTAACAGCTTTTATTTTTAATCTCAAATATCGTTCAAGTAAAAACAAAGCATAATTTTTAGCAGGGGCTCTACAAGTCAAAACATCATCATACAAGGAGCACACGGTATCCAACTGTTTAACAGCATTATCTAGTCGACGAGTTACCTTAGCAACCTTTTCCTGCTCCTTCTGCCATCCTTCAGAGGCCTGGCTCTCAGACTGACTGATGTTTCGAAGTTGCTGCTGGAGCTCTTCATATCTCTCCTTGGGGACCGTCTTTTCTCGCAACTGCTCAGCCTCCTGCTGAGCTTCTTTCATCATTTTATGCAGGGTCCTGGTTTTTGGATCTTTCTTCCACAAAGCCGTAGAAGCTGGAAGTTTAACCTGGACCTTCCTATTACGTTGTTTGGAATTTTGGACCCGAATTATACCCGAGGGGGGTGCTTCTGTTTGAATCTTTTTGCTTTCCATTTCCTTTTTAATACGAACAAAAGGTTGCTGTGATTCCCCTGCCACCGGAGCCTCCTGCTGTTCCATTGGGATGTCCCTTTGTTCCTTCGGGCCAGATGGAACAGCAGTTTCTATTGGAACAGCACCTTGTTCTTCCTTAACAGATTGTCCCTTGTCAACAGGTCTCCTGATGGGGTTCCGTCCAGAAAAACGAACTCTAACACTCGGGGTTCTTGCTGCCGTGGTCCTCTTCCTTTCCCTTGCAGCTTGTTGTATTCTCAGACTGGCTTTCAACATTCTAATTTGTTGCCAAAGTCTGGCTATCGTGCCCCGCATCCTCTGCTGCTTCTTTTTCAATCTTTTAATTTCCTTTGCCTCCTGAGAGGGTTTGGCCCTCAGTCTTGCTTCGTCCTCATCTTTCGGCGCCCTGGGGACAGATTGTCCCAAATTGGTATCTTCTGCTTCATTCCCATCGTCAGGCAAGTTTCCTTCCCCTGCCTCTTCTGCATTCGTTTCGTCGGGTAGTTCTTCCTCTACAAGGCCCTCAAGGACACCTCCTGTACTGGGAGCTTGGCCGTATTCCCCCATATTGGCTAGAACTGCTGCCAATTCCTCTTCTCCTGGAGGGTCTTGCAACGGGCTACTCATGGGTTGTGCATTTTCTCCTTCTTGCTTGATAGTCCCTTCCCTGTGAGACTGGTCGTGTCCTTCAATTCCCTCTTCTGGCTGGTTGGCTCCAGCCTCTGGTTTCTTAGCATTTTCTTCGGGTAATTCACCTTCCTCCTCCGGAGGTTCATCCTGGATTTCAATCGATTGGGTCACAGTTTTCTGAATCTTTTCCAATCTTCCCCACATTCGAGCCAGTCGAGCTGACTTCCTCGGTCTTTCAGGAGGGTTGGGAGTGCCAACAGGTCCCCTAGGCTCTTCTAGCCGTTCCGGCGTATCAGAGGGTTGCTTCCTTTTTGCCACAACATGCTTTTCTTTCATCAACTTTTTACATTTCTCTGAATGTTCCGGCGTATTACAGGACCGCTTTCGCTTTGGAACAGCTTGCTTTTCTGCCGCTGGCTTTTCATGTTTTTCTGAACGTTCCGGTGTGCTGGAGGTTCGTTCAGACCTTGGGGGTGGTATAGCAAGTCCCTTCTTAACTGTTTCCACCAATTCCTCCCAGGTGCCTTGCTGTTGGGTAAGACTATGGCTTACTATTAGCCGAATCAATCCGTGATGGCTAACAACCATATCTGTGTGCTGAGCCTTCTTCAGGCTTTGGGCCGCATCGTGTAATAAAGAATTTAAAAGGGCAGGAAGATTTACAGAACATTTCCCTTTTAAAACAACTAAGAGTTTTAAGTGACGAGCCCTTACCACATCTTTTCGCCCTTCGCAGGTGATATAGCTCTGCACTATCTTCGCCAACTCGGTCCAGGGCTCTCCCAGTGCTATCGGCAGAACTCCTTTCCCCTTAATTGTCAGACTTTGGCCTTCGCCTTGGAAGATTTCCATTACTTTCTGCAGTCTTTCCTTCTTCAGCTTCCATCTGGATCCAACAGCGGGTAATCCTGATACTTCTGCGATAATGTCTTCTGTTACTCCTATCCTCTTTCCTCCGACCATAGAGTGGTTTTCCTGCAAATTTTGCAGGAATTCCAACGCTACAGTTTCGTTCGATTCCTGCAGGCGGTTGAAGTAATTCAACCATCCTGCATTTTCCAGGATTTCGCGGGCAGCAGCGGACACGGTCAACTTGCATGGTTCACTTCGAATTGTCTTCCCGCCCATAGCGTACTCCAGGAATAGATTCAGGAATGAAACAGCACTGTTTGCAGGATTTACCAAGCAGAAAGGATACTTGATGCTAAATTTAGAAACGATCGTCGCCGAGCATGCAGCAAAGAGAAAGATCGTGGATGGCAGTCCGTAGAATGAGATCATCATATCGTTGAATTGTTCCATTATTTTGCTCGAATGGTGTGCAGCCATGTACTCATTGGGAAATGAGATCACCTCCCCCCCGCGATCTGATAGGCTGCCTCCAGCCGTCAAAGAGAGGAGCAGCATCCAATCGGGAGTCAAATCGTAAAATACAGCAGGTAGCATTATGCCATGTTGTAAAAAACAATGGAGTACCGAAACCAAGGCAAAAAGGTGGATCGCTTTTTTAGATAAGCCCGTGTGATATAATGAGGAACCGAGGGTGTGGGCGTCTTTCAACTGTACCAGGTCTCCAGTAGTCATTGTCAATACCGTTGCCATGAGTGGTAATAATATTCATGCGATAATTACATCAGGGTGTGACATATGATATATACGAAGGGTATAAAAGACAAACAGCTTAATATCATAACTGTTGGTGTAAATATTAGGACTCCAATGCCATTAACAGAGCTTTGCTGCCAGCAGGTGTTCATAACCTCGGCAAAGTTGTTTATCTCACCCTCCGGAACCATTATCCTTTGTGTATCTTGCTGAAGAGTGCTTTGTCAAAATGCAGGCCATTATGCTGGCTTGGTGACCAGATAACCATAATGCCATTCACAAGGTAGGGACGAAACGTGGTCAGGCCGGCTCATAATGAGACCTCCTGTTCCCAGGTTTGTTTATTATTTTACCTTTGGACCATATCCCTGGTGTGGTGGCCATAATAGGAATGCCACTTCGCTTCCATCCTTATGATCAGGGTAGGCTGGCTCTGAATGAGACCCCCTATCCTGCATTTGACAATTTCATATCTTGTTTTTCTTTTATTTTTTCTTTACAGAACGCTTCTCTTTTTCTTTGTTGTATGACACATAAGGGTGGTTCCGCACTCCTTAAGAGCGGGGAATGGTGGAAGAAGTCTTATGATCCCAACAGACAGATATAAATTGTTTGCTCATATTCCTCAGTAATGATCAAGAAGGTTTTTAGGAAGATCGACATGATAAAAATTACCAGACCACAGTTCAGGAATAAGATAATGACAGTGAAGACGAAAGTCGATGTCCCTCCTCTTGTCTTCTTATATACACTGACTATTAAAATAATAGCGATTTATGATATGCTGGTTTCGGTATACTATTCGTTATGTTCATTGCATAATGTTATTGCTATATCTAAAGGATTCGGGAGAGCATAATCGTTAAATGTCGTAATAGGAGCAGAAAGGTTCAGATGTCATTCTTTTCTGAGAGAAGCATGTGAATAGCTTATGCAGAATTGACCAAATTCTGTATCTTGGACAATGAAATGCATGAGTGCTCCAAAGAAATATAGAGTGCTGTTCCTTTTCACAAAGGAACAGCAGAAACCCACACGCGCTGTTCCTTTTCGCAAAGGGTCAGCAAACAAAAATGCTGTTCCTTTTTGCAAAGGAATAGCAAAAACTTCACAAAAGTGCTGTCCCTTTTCGCAAAGGAACAGCCAAAATCCTCACACCAAAAATCAGCAAACGAAAGGTGCTGTTCCTTTTCGCAAAGGGACAGCAAAGCAAAAGTGCTGTTCCTTTTTGCAAAGGAACCGCCAAAATTCACACTCAAAAGATCAATACGTGCTGTTCCTTTTCGCAAAGGAACAGAAAAGCAAAAGTGCTGTTCCTTTTTGCAAAGGAACAACCAAAATCCATACTCAAAAGATCAGAAAAAGTGTTGTTCCTTTTCGCAAAGGAACAGTAGAGCAAAAGTGCTGTTCCTTTTTGCAAAGGAACAGCAAAAATTCACACTCGAAAGATCAGCAAACGAAAAGTGCTGTTCCTTTTCGCAAAGGAACGGCAAAGCAAAGTGCTGTTCCTTTTCGCAAAGGAACAACAAAAACAAAAAGTATTATCCCTTTTCGCAAAGGAACAACGAAAATCCAAAAAGTGCTGTTCCTTTTGAAATGGAACAGCATACTCACGGGACTGCTGTTCCTTTTGAAATGGAACAGCAAAATCAACAATAAAGTAAAAATACTGCAATCAAAGATAGAAACATATGTACAGAATGTTATGTACAAATTATGAAAAAATGAGTCGCTTAAGTTGCAGGTGAGGAAGATTTCGCTTCCTCTCCTAAGATCTCCAAGTCAGTATCTTGTTGTAGTTGTTGACGAAAGGATTCCTGAGTAAGAGGTCTTCGATAGAGACGAACTTGGTGGCCATTTACTTTGAACGTATGTCCAGAACCGTCAATTGTGATCAGAGTGAGAGTCCCATTATCGTGCACCTTCTGGATCTCATATGGTCCTAACCAGCGAGTCTGGAGCTTCCTTGGGAAATCCTGGAACCGAGAATCGTATAACAGAGCCCAATCGCCCTCATGGAAGACTTTTTTCTTTATAAGTGCATCATGCCACTTAGCTCACTGTTGTTGGATTAATGCTGTGTTTTGCAATGCAGAGAGCCTAATCTCATCCAATTCATTGATTTGTCGTAATCGATTGATCTGTGCCTCATTCAGGTCTAAGCCGACCTCTTGTGCAGTTCGCAGTGTTTGGATCTCAAATTCGATAGGAAAAATTGGTTGTTTCCCAAACACCAATTGATAAGGTGAATAGCCTGTTGTACTTCTCCATGTGGTTCTATACGCCCACAGTGCTTCAGGTAGCCGAGCAGCCCAATCACGCCTATGTGATGTGATGGTCTTTGTTAAGATTGATTCAATTATCTTGTTACTGTTTTCTACTTGTCC
>APFE031342420.1:0-26049 GCA_000404065.3 Pinus taeda | reverse complement strand
TTCCATCAAAGATACATTTCGAACACATGACCATCATATCATATATTCAGTCTCACTAAAATCATCACAGATTGACGTGAAATCCGACCAGAACAATGAGGAAACTGCTATGAAGGAAACGGGTCGAATTCAAAAGACAGTTCATAAATGGAAAAAGTTATTTAGAAAGTAGAATATTAAATTCACTGACCGCCCGAAAAAGCGAAATTCATCTAAATTTAAAAACAAAATATTAATTACATTCAACTCCACAAAAAAAGGCAAATTGATAAATTAAAAAAATACAGAACAAAATAATTAACGTTTAAATTTTAAAGAAACGCAAAGTAAAAGACACAAAGTTAAATCTAAAAAAATTCTCAATTGCTTTTGATGTAAAAGATGGGCAATTTCAAAGTCAAAAAACGAAACAATTGATATTAAATTAAAAAATTAAAAATTAAATTTTAAACTAATATTTATTTTTTTTAAATAAAAAATGGGCCGTTTCAAAATTAGAAAGGCATACTATTTAATTGTTTTTGCGGTAAAAAGATCAAATTTCAAAGTCAAAAAAGTAATGGTGAAATTTATAAATACAATGTGTAAATAATTTTCTTCAAACTGCACATAATATGCACAAAGTTAATGCTTAAATCTGAAATGTCAATCTTTATCTAGCTGACTCACACTGCCCGAACTTGTTTGAATTCATACAATAACTGAAAAGTGGTGAAAGTAATTATACATATTTTTTTGCTTAATAACATTTCTCATTAATAAAATTATTTTTTTAACTAATAAATAAAATCATATAGATTTAATAATCATCTTCGTTCAACTCATATGCATTAATAATCCTCCTCATTAGTAATTAAAAAATAATTAATTTATATTTTTTTCTAAATAATTTTAGGTTGGAAAATTTGAATGATAAATATATAGATATAATATCTTTTTCAAACTTTGAGCTAACCTATTTTTTTCAATATTTCTAAGAGTATTGCAAAACAATGAGGGAAATCATAAGGAAACACACATTGGTTTTACCAGTAATATTTTGATCTATAAAAATATATATTAATATATGTATCTATAAATTCACTAATTATAATGAATTGATTATTAGATATTTCTATATATTTCACTATATGTTAAACTCCACAAAATTGTTCCCCTTATTTAATGTAACATTTGACCACTCCGACCACTAAAATATCTGATACAGTATGTTCCACTTTACCAAAAACCATTATGAATGTCAAAACGCTAATATGACCCACAACCGGTAATTTACTGTGATCACTTATACTCTTAGATAATTACAAACCCTTCCATAATGCAACCTCTAACCATTATTACTATTAAAAAACAATGACATTGATCACTTGATAATTCTGAAGGGACTAACTCTAAAATTAATCAAATCATAGTGCACTATGATATTTAAAACACAATGAATTCTAGAAACTATGACCCCTAGTACACTTCATGATCATGACATTGTAATTCTTGAAATTTTACAACACACATCAATTTTAATGTCTACCACATTAACTATAGCATTAAAACTATATCTTTTATGTACTTAAAGTGCCATAACATAGTGACAAAGTTGAACGCCATAACATAGTGACAAAGTTGAACGAAGTGTATCTCCAAATTCAATCCCATAAGAAAGGAATATAATAAATGTTCTGTATTTTGGAGATGATATTTTGATTATCGATATTGATCCAAAAGTCACCCTTCGTGAGCCAACACATGGTAGTGGTTTTGATTATCGATATTGACACAAAAAACACTTTTAGTGAGTTGACATATGGTAATGATCTTCACGAGTACTCTCACTTCACCTATTAGATGTTACAATGATGGTGAATATTTTGTAGATCATTTAAAATCTTAATGTTGGTGTTTGAAGTTCATTTCAACTATTATTCCTTCCATGAATTAGTATTAATCAAATATAGATATGTTTTTTTCTATATTTAGTTATATGTATTTCAAAATTATAAAACTTCTAAATTTCTAATTTGTGAATTTCTATACGGTTTTTTCCTATTTGCACTATTCAATGCAATACGAATAATAAATATTCTTTATTCGGTTTCCATTTATTCATGTTTATATTATTGTGTTAAATATATGTATTATTAAATTTAGTTTTTAATATCTCATTTCTTATTTCTTATTTCTAAATTTTTGCTAATGAAAGAGAGTCATTTTGTAGAAATAGGGAGAGTCTATAATATTAAACTAACTACTCTACAATAAATTGGTCAAATAATTATGACCAAAAATGAATCATTATGAATGTGAAAATGAATCATTATGAATGTGAATGTGTATCATTATGAATGTGAAAATTCTAATAAGTCCATTTCGTTCCCCTCTTTACTAATTTGGCTAGACATGAAACAAACTTCACTAGTTAGTCCTTTGGAAATCTCTAAAAATGTTCTAATAGATGGAGAGTACCTCAACACATACAACAAATGTTTCCTCCCTCATCCCACATTTAATTGTCCCTACAAATAATTGATGTTTGGTATGTTAACTCTTTAGATGTAGACCAACAAGAGATTTTGTATCAGCCTACAACTAACCATATATATATATATATATATATACATATATATTATATATATATATATATTATATTATATATAATATATTATATATATTATATATGATCAATTAATAATCGAACACAATATTCCCAATTCCACCACAAGATCGAGAAGAACAAGGGGATATACTTAGTACCTGTGACATAATATCATAAGAATATTAAAGAAAAGACTCACAGAGTTGGAAAACAAAACGGATGTAAACATATACAATAAATGGGAATGAGATTTTTCTAGGTGTTCAACTACAAGATCCACAACAACATGATTTTTTTTTTTAGAATACTCTATAAAGGGTAGAAAAGAAAAGAAGCCTACAAAATTTGAACAATTTCTAGAATAATCTATTAGGCCTGATGTCTTGTAGTTTCTTGGACATGGAAAATATGTATTCGTTGAAACATTAATATAGAAAATGATTGTAGTTCAACAAACATAAGAACATAAAAAATCGACTCTAGAATAACTCAACATAGAAAGAAGCTCATCATAGGCATACGACCAGGGATAGTCAACTGATCCCAACATGAAAAAAAAAATAAAATATCAACTTGAATTGTGATTCACCCCATGGTACTACGATAACAATTATAGAAGAAAATGATGGTCAACATAAAACCCTATCCAGACAGACTGATATTAATGAAGTTTCATCCAAGCATTCTAGGTTTGATGACATATTATGTTGGATAGTAACAATATTCAACTATAAAGAGAACAACAAGAAACGGATATTTGGTAGGAATGTTATAACATTTAAATAGAACAACATAATATAAACATTCCAATAAGAATTCATGATCCACCTTTTGCAGCCCAAGAATTAGTACATAAGTCGGTCGACCACACGTTATATATGCGTAGAAGTATGCTAATCACCATAGTTATAAGGTAATTATTAGGTTGATGGAAGATATTTAAACCCCATGGAATATGTTGGAACATTCATAGTAGTATTGACATATTTCACCGCTAAAATTTTCCACTAAGATTTTTTGTTGTTGTTGAAATATGCATGCAATTAATTTTTTTTTTTTTATAATAACACGAATATAAATTGTAATAAAGTTATAATTTATTTAATTTATATTGTTTCTGCAATCTATGAAATGTGATAGGAATAATTGGGTGCCCATTTTGATGGTTACCTTGGATTGAATTTTCTTTGTATTTCAATCAATTTAATTTATATGACTTCCCTAGTTTGTCTTAATTCAATGTTAATATTTTCTTTTAACTTAAGTTGGAAATAATTTCCAAAATAGGTATGCCTATACTTATGCTATAGTAAGAATATACCTTCCATAGTTATAATTTTATTATTAGGTTCATCGTAGATATTTAAACCCCATGGAATATGTTGGAATATATTGGTAACTTTGACATATCAATGATATACCCTATTAATTAAATTATCTCAAATTAATTAATTCAAGAAAATGGCATATCAACACATCATATTGGGAATTTGGTATTTCTAAATCATGGTAATGTAAGAAGAAATGTTTATGTAATAATAGTGGGGTGAATGTGCATGGAAAAACATATTTGTATATATTATATATTTTTATATATTATATAACTCCAATAATAATAATAAAGATATAGTTTAGTCAACTTTTATGAATTTTTTAGTCTGGTTAACGCAATATATATAATAGGGTTAGTGTTTTGCTTCTTATCATAGATTGATGGATATAGAAATTTTCAATCCATTTAATTATATGGTCACAATAGTTATAATAAAACCAATAAATCATTTCATAGTCAATATATTCTATATATAATATATTTTAAATTATTTTTGAAACAATTGTTTTTAATTAAATTGAGAGTGAATAGAGATCATAACAACATTTTAAATAAATATCAACCTTATATTAATGTCTGATATTAAAAATATTAATTATTTGTTATTGAATCTCTAGCATCAACCTGTTGACTATTGGTAATTAAATTAAAATTATAGAAATCCTATTATAAGGTATACACATTATCAACATAACAAAATGAAGGAATCATAAATATGTTTCCACAAATTTATTTACATGTATTTTAGATTTGTAAATTATGTATTCCCATTTTTTCTAATCACTTATATATATATATATATTATATATTATATATATATATATATATTATATATATATATATATATATATATATATATATATATATATATATATATGATTTTTTAATATTTGTTCTTGTTTGGTGCTTTGTATTGAAATCTAAGGCATTGTTGATTCAATGGAATGGCTTTCACTGACTTCCAGTGTACAATGTACAGTCTATGAGATCTTTTTTTATTAAAACTATGCAAATCTCGAATACATTCCCATTTATTTCCTTAGGAAGGGAATTTAAAGGATACAAAGCAAAATATATTGAAACCATTTATACACATATTAATGTTTCTCTAACGTCATTGTCCATGAAAATCCCCCTTCGAATGAGTGCAAGATATGCAAGGCACTTTCCACGTGACTTTGAAGAGAATTATATTACAATATAAAAACATATTTTTTTTATGGTTATTGATAAATTAATAAATATATTTTGGGAAAAAAATTAAAACATATGGAAATCTAATAAAATAGATATACACTCAATAGGAAAGGTAATACTTTTCATTAAGAAGAATATAATGGTTCAACAACACACATTGTTTAGGAGATGTAACACCTACATCACCTCCTATTGCAACTCTTCTACTAAAAATGTTCATATTTTTATTATCTATGTACAATGGAAAATTCCTTCACTTTTGGTTGTGATCAATAGAAGCCATGAAGGTGAAATAAACTTCTACATGCATAAAAAATTAACAAAATAAAAGAAGCATCCATTGTTTCTTTCACTAAATTGTAATAAAATTACATTTAGGCATCTTAAATTGTCTTTCATAATTTCAAAGAAAAAATATCAGGAGATGCACACACCCTTCGTATTGACGATTTTCATCAGTACTATGTAGCAAAGGCTCACAACATGCAAACATTAAATGACCCACAACTTTATTCCTTGTTAGTTATTCCCCATATGTTAGTTTTATTCAAAAATGTCTTGTGTTATTCATCTCTTTTACTCACTTAATTCTTTTATATATTTTCCACAACTGCGCCATGTGTTTTTGTTTTTTCTCGATGGGTTCTCTCTAGTAGCAAAGAATTTCAAGGATGTAAATTTATTTTAAAGCTTATGAACCTTGTCTAAAATTAGTACTCGCTAATATGTATAATGTAAAATGTTTAATGATATTTTCATAAAAATATTGAGATTTCTAATGATTTTTAATCAAAATAATTTTAAAGTATAAAATTTGAGCAAATAAATTAAAAAAATGTGTCAAAATTGACAACTATTTTTTACTTTTTATTTTTAAAAACCATAGAATATTAACCCACTCTAAATATTCAACCCAAAAAAATTCTCTATTACATGGAAAGTTATCTGGCTTATTTACATTGGAACATTGCTTATTCTACCAAGAGCTCATAGACTATCCATCAATATTATCTCATTTTTTGTTCTACTTAGTCATGCCCCTTCCTCTTCAAGGGTGACTTAATTCTCAAGGAATGCGAACTCACCACGTTTCCTTTGTTATACCTAACTACTTTAAGCATTAAATATGTTAATTGAGTACCCTACTAAATATATGTGGGATTTTCCACTTCCTTATTTGTATGGGTCTATAGCTATGCATAATAATTTCTAAATTCTTATTTATCTCATATTATTGTTGGGATAAATTTCTCGTTGTTCACATTCGCTAGAAAGGCCCCTTTATTCATGTAGAAAATTTGGACATATATATTTTAATTTGTGTGGTCATATGCCTTCTCCTTATGATAATTAAAATAAATGTACGAAGAATTGTGTTGTTGATTACACTGGATTGTCTTGGGTGTACTTATTGGAAAGTAAATCTCAAGCTTTCAAAACTTTCAAGGATTTTCATGTATGGATTGGATATGGAGTATAATCACATATTTTCTCTCTTAATACTTTTAATGGAAGATAATGTACTCTAATGAATATGAAAAATATCTCTACAAGCATGGGATTCAATATGAGGGAATAGTTCCATACAATTCTCAACAAATCTACGCAGTTGAAAGAATGCAATTACTATATTGAATATAGTTTTCTCAATGAGGTTTTTGAAAAAAATAACATTTATGTTTGGGGATGATGTGATTTTATGTGCTTTGTATGTGAAAAACTTTTGTGCATCTCACGATCTTAGAAAAAGACTCCTTGTAAAATGTGGTATGGATAAAATCCTTCAGTAAGCCATCACAAGGTCTTTGGTTCCTCTACATTCACTTATGTTTGTTATAGTATAGACATTCTTGCATATCAGGTATATTATTGTAAGTTTTGACTTCTAAGTTTGTGGTTGTAATGTATCATACATTGGTTATGGTTCCCTCAAAGCATTTCAGCATAATTTCTATTTTTCTTAATGATTTCAAAATGAACTACCCTTCATACATGGAGTTGCTTCCAATATTATACAATCTTTCCAAAATTTTCACTCTATGATTAAACTGTAACTCAATTCTCATCTCGATATAATTTTTCTTTGTACAAGAATATATGTACAATACTAATGTTATTCCCTTTACAACAAAGTATCGAATTGAAGGAAGTCATCTATTTTACTAAGGTTAGACTCTACTTATCTCAAAGCCCTCTATAACATTCTTTGCTTAATTAATTTAGAGTGATTCCCATCCAAACTAAGGAATTCCTTTATTCTGTGTGTAGGTTAGTCTATGATCAACTTGGGTTATCTTGTGACATTGCTTTGGGGTCAAAATTCATGTAAGTTTTTTCATATACGCTTTGTCCTACTTATCCAATGCTTCTTTTCTACAGGTTTTCAATTTCATTTCCAATTTTCTCTTGATGATGGCCACAAGGAAATTTAATGTTTTCCAAGTTTAAATAAAACCCATATCTATCTAGGGCTTTTCCAAAAAGGCCTGACACTCAAAACAATGCATGTATATCGATTTAAATTCAAGGGATTTACCCTCTCTTTGTTAATGAGAATATTTAACTATGAGAAAATAGTTTTGGCCATCTTATAGCCCCACCAATATAAATATGTCATTTTCTTCATAAGAACAATTTATAAAATCTATTTACTTGTTATTGTGTGTAATGAAGTGATTCCATCAAAAGTTTACAATACTATAATATTTGTTCTATTTATATTCTATGAGTACACATTAGATATTCATGTCAACTCTATATATTTTGCTTTTGCATAATGATTGTATATAATTTACTATTACTATCAGTTTCTTTGAAGAAGATAATATGCAAATTAGGAAAGAGGAGTGTTGAACCCTTGTCATGGGAGTTTGAGAAGGTTGTCCATTAGGCCCTATTATTACTTTACCCAAGGTTGCTTGTCCATGGCCAATTGATATGATTGCAATCCTTTGACCTATAACAAGCTAAAATAGGTATACATTTATTTTTCCACAAGTTAAACTATGTATAAATATATTTTCCTTACCTGCAATAGTTATTTTCTGTAGTATCTTACAACAAACTATCTTTTTAGTGGTGAATAAGGGTTAATGTGCCTGTTTATATATTTATCCATCCAAACAAGCTTGTTTAATTTTTTATATAATATCCATATTTTACACATTCAGGTGTATTATTTCTTTGCGCATGTTTATATATTTATCCATCCAAACACACTTATTTAATTTATTATATAATCTCATTTTGCGTCTTTCCACACATTCAAGTGTATTCTTTTTTAGAATATAATTATCTAAGATTTTCTTGTTGAAATAAATTGAAGGCTATTGCATTCCTCAAAAAAATAACTATGTTTCTAAGTAGTTCCCCCAAATCTCTAACTAATACTTCCCAGGAGAACATATAGTAGTACGTTTCAAATTTACATTTCCTTGACCCTTAGAAACATCTTGCTACTTTGGGGGTATGAGTACAATCACTCTTTCCCAATATACCTTTATATTTTATCCAACCCCTTTTATCTCCAATAATCCTTTTAAGTGAGTTTCACCCATGACATTTGTATATTGTGTCATGTGTTTTCTTGGTAGTTTGCAAAACCAACAATTCAACTCTAGCAAAAATGAGAACCCTTTTTATTAAAGCCTTTAATAGTTTTTCAAGAATCATAACAGAAAAAGCCAAATTTTCTTTTATATTAATAAAAATAAATATTTGCACTGTCATATGCCACATCACTTGAACCAGTTTGACATGTTAGGGGCATATTCAATTAAAAAGGTCATAATATAAATCTACCAAGGCACGCTTAGCATGTTTAAAAGATAAATTTTTATATTTTTTAAAAGAAATTTATGTTTCCTTTGAAAAACAATTTATTAAATTAAACACAAATATAAATCTAACCATAAAAATTCAACTCCAGATTTATATTTTTGAAATAGATTTTGATTAAAATATTTGTAAACAAATTAAATTCAACATAAGTGAGTTAAAATACAAGATTCAACTTTTTCCTCTTTTTCTTCTGATATTATGTATGCGTAAACTCATTACACAAAAAGGAAAAAAAGAACACAAGAAATAAATCCATACTAGAAAACAAAAAACAAATTTTAAAATACTATCCTTATAAAACATCAATTTCTAGCTAATTGATTTCTAAAGTACATAACTTCTTGCAAATTATGATAAATGTTTTGTGGTATATGTTTTTAAATGTATTGAGTAGTTGTGCTTGCAAAATGTTTATCATCATAATCATTTGTGATGTTATAGTTATTTTTATTATCGAAATATATATTAATTAATAGACGTGATGATCATTTGTAGAAATAAATGGGATTCTATTAAATTGTATATCAATTTGCACATAAATTTTCACATAAAATAAGTTAATACCCAAATTCATTTAGTTTAAAGTGTAATTGTTACATACAATCTTTATGTATGGGCAAAACCATTATATATGTGCAAACACAAACATATACACAAAATAAACTCTAGTCACAAACATTTGAAATTCTATCATAAAACATAAAATTGTAATTAATTATAACAATATATTAATTAAAAATAATTTTGATTTTAAAATACACACATTGAATATTGGTGGTTACAAAAAAAATACAATTTCATTCATGATGTCATGGTCATTTACAAAAATAAGTGAACTTTTACTATATTGTGTATAGATAAGCTATGCAAGCATTCAATACATTTGAAGTGTAATTCTTGCATTTGATCATATAAGTTATTTGTATGAAGTTATTCTAATAAATGTTTTTTTGTGTTCAATAATTTATAGACATACAAACACAAACAAACAAACCGATAATTACATAAAATAAAAATACAAACATCTAAATTATACCATCATAAAACATGGATTTGTAACTAATTATCAATATATGTTGATAAAAAATACTTCTCAAAGATTAATTGACTAGTAATACTTACAAAAATCCATAGTCATTCATCATGTTATGGTCATTTGCAAAAATAAATGAAATTTTATTAAACTAAATGCTAATTTGAACATATATATTTAATACACATTCAATTAATTGGGATTGTAATTCTTGCATATAATATTTTACGTGTAAAATCATCATAAAGGTATCAAGTCAATAGGCAATTTGGGAAATGAGATTCCATATGGGATATTCTAATGAAAGCCTTTCTTGTGTTCTAAAATTATACACAAACTAGGGCATAAACAAACAAAAACATACATTTCATAAAATAAAAACACAAACATTTAAAATTCTATAATCATAAAACATCAACCTGTAAGTAATTATAAAAATCATATTAATTAAAAACACTTATAAATAATATTGTGCATTGAATATTGGTGCTTACAAAACTTCAAATTCATTCATGATGTTGAAAAAATAAGATTTTATTAAATTAAAGAACAAATTAAAGATTAATAAGTTAATATACAGATTCTACTCATTCTAAAAGTAAATATTGTCTATGATATTACATGTGTAAAAATATTATACAAAAACAAACAACCAAACGTGCAACAGAAAAATACATAGCATAAAATAAAATCACATACATTTAAAACTCTATCATGAGAAATCATCAATTTGTAAATTATTTTTTTAAGTTTATGTTTATTTTGTTTTCATTTATCATCGTCATTAGGGCTATTTGATATATTTTTAATTTTACATTGAATGATTATGGTTAAAAAAATATTCATGATCATAGTCACCTCTGATGTTGTGATTATTTTTATTTGTTGAAAAGTATATCTCGATTAAAATCAATCATGAAAACTTGTGATTTTCAAACATACAAAAAATTATGATGATTCTTACAAGGAAAATTCATAGTCATTGTTACTTGTGATATTGTCACGGTCATTTGTATCTTAAAAATATTTGTGGAAATTCTCTTTTATAATAAATAGATTTAAAAAGTTATAAACTCCATCCATTGTGTACCATCAAAAAATAATTAGCTAATACACTAATTATGAACTTACAATTATTGAATTAAATAAAAAAATTGATTAAAATGTAAGATAATAATATATTAATGAAATAATCAAATTAAAGATTGACAACGAAACTGTGTTAAGAGGACGAGCTTGGTGTGATGGCTAGGGTTTCTCAATATTTTCGCTTTCCTTACTTGGTCGGGTTTCTTCAGACATCAAATCCACCTTCTGTGTCATCACTAGGGCACAATCTCACTTCTCACAGGTTTGATAAAGAATTTTTTGAATGGAGTGAATATTGGTTTCGGTCACCTATGCGGGGATGGAGACTGATAGCCTAGGTCATTGGTAGTATCATTCACTAGGATGTTGTGTACAGTATATTCTCACCCTGTATGTACATGATGTCATAGAAGGAAGTGAAGGGTGTCACTTTCATGAGTTGGGAATGGACCTATGTAGGATTAAGGCGACTCTCGAGCAGAAATATTATAACTGTTTGCTCTTAGTCACAAGAGAAATATCAGTCAAATCTGAAGGAAACAATTTGGCTACAGAAATGAATCTTCCACCTCAAACACTTCATTTTATAGATCTATCGTTAAATATCCCGAACCTGGATATTCTCAATCCCTTGAGCACAATAGGTTGTCAAAATGGAGTAGTAGCATTAGCTCTAGAGAGTTTGCTTCCCTTTTTGCTAGATCAGAATTTTCCTCCATTAAAGTGGGTGGGTTCAGTGGTTTTACCATCACTTATGAAGTCAATACTGCCATAGAAACCCCTCTCACTCTTTGCAGCTCAACTCTTATCCATTGATTCAACTTTAGATCTTTGTGACTCACAATTATGGCCTCTCAATCTGGTAGCCTTCCATTTTTTTTTATAAAATTCCCTGACGGAAACACAATATTATTTTGGGTTTGGGCCATAGATCACATCAAACAATTATAGGAAAATATCATGCACACTTTGGGTATCACGATGATCCTACAAAGTCTTATCTTCGGTGCAAAATCCATGGAGGAAGATGTGAAGTTACAAGATTATAACATCCTCCCGTCATCCACCAACATATTGAACATGAAGCTTCAGGGAGGATCACCTCAACCAAGAAATTCAAAGGGTGTAGGGGGAGTGTCTGGATCTATTATTCCCAAAGGAACAAAATTGAATCAAGGGAAATTTAATGGAGGCTTTTCGTTCATAGATATCCTCAAAGGAAATTTTTTTGCCTCGATAACACCATATCAGATACACAATTTACCTAAATCCTACATAGTGGAACAACTAAATCAAATCCTATTAATGACTGTAGATCTAGCATAAACAAATTATTTGTATACCATATATGAATTTCAACCAGTTCCATTGAGATTCAACAGTTTTTGGCCAAAAAAAGTCGATCTCTTCCATTGGATATTCACAAAGTGGATGATAAACTGTCAGATTCACATTTGTTCTAGGGGGGCTTTCATAGTAAAATTTGCATTGTGAAAGGATTTTGAATAAATATTGCATGAGGGTCAATGGTTTTGGGGATTTGCGGCACTTTTTGTCACCCCTAGGTTCCCAGATTTTGACACCAATATAATTGTGGTATCTAGACTGTCAGTTTGGGTTAGATTACACAATCTACCACTACATTTTTAGCTCCATAAAGTGATAGAAGCCATCGGAAACATATTACGACGATACATAGAGGAATATACACAAATATTTGAGGAGAAAATCTACACGACTAGACAGTTATTCAATTGAGTCAAGGATCCCATAAACCCTAACCTTCAAAAAGGTGTTTATGTGATTCCTTACTCAGGCGGTAAGGAATACATAGGTGAAATAGGTAGGCCTCTTAATATTAGAATTAAAGAACACACTGCCAACTTAAGAAGAGAAAGGACCTCAAAATCGGCCTTAGCAGAACATGTTCACTCTTCCTCTCATTACATCTGCATGGAAGAAGTCAATCTGGTAGAAAAGAAGGCCACTATCTTAAAAGGAAAATCAAAGAAGCCATTGAAATAGAAAAAATGAAGAACAACTTGGACTGGGATGATGGATTAAAAGTAAGCAACACCTGGAAGCCTTTACTTGAAATCTTAAAAAACAATAATTAACTCATATCCCTTAAAATAACCTATTCCCTTCACTCATAAAAAATTAGTATAATAAATAACAAAAACGTCAATTATATACTATCCTCCTTAAACAATAAAACAATTAACAACTATTAACATAAATTAGTAATTTTTTTTTTTGTAGGCTGGGTAGATCCTTTTCTATTAACACAAAAGAATATTTACAGAGTCAGGGTGGTCTCACCCCGCCCCGAAGGGAAATCGGGTTTCTTGACCACCCATAGTTTTTCACAACAGCCCCAAAAATAGAATGTTTTAACTGTTCATTCCTTGCTTCATATCCTTTTTCTATTTCCCTATTTCTGCCTATATACTGCTTCCTATTTATAAAAACATCAAAATTTTGCATGCCTACAGTATAGCAAAAAAGATACAGATCCTAAAATAGAAATCAAACATGCCTTTGATCATTGCTTTTCAGGCTCAGCTTGTTGAGCTTTTTCCTTCTTCACCAGCACTCCACTTGCCTCCAACTGTTGATGCAGGTCCTCTAGTCTTTTATCTTGCATAAGCAGGGTTATGACTATGTTCTTCAGTTCTTTTTTCAAATTTGGGATACTCTGTACCATCTCAGCCATCTCCATAGCCACCTGTTCCAAGGCTTTAGCCATGAGCCTTTTCATGATCCAGTACAAGTGAAGAGACTGCTTGTAAAGGGTCATTCTGCCTCTGGTATGACCAGGGTCAGGCATGAGAGCAATCCAGTCTTCCATCTCTTCTTCAGATTGAGCCTGGATGGCTTCTTCTTCCTAATGCTCCATAATTCTCCTGATCTTGGGATTGGATTTCTCTCTATACTCCTTCTCATCTATTCTGACCCTGTTTCCAATAGTTTGCCTTGTCCGCCGCATCCCATCTCCCACTGCAGGCTCCGCTTCCCCCTCCAGGCTGGGGCTGCATTGACGCCCCCTTTGTCCCCTCCTCTCCGCCAGATCCTTTCTCCGACGACCGCCTCGGCCTCTGTGACCCCTCCCTCCTCTGCCTCTGCCGTGGGAGCCTCCATTGCCTCTTCCTACAGACCGAGCTGGGACATCTCCTGCTTCATCGATATCATCGGTTGGGTAACTTTTCCACCGATCTTTCCACGCATCCTCTTCCTGGTCTTCCTCCTGCTCCTCACTCTCCTCTTCCGATATCTCAAACACCTGTATTTTCGGCTGCACTTCATCCTCCACCTTTCGTTTGCCTTTCTTATCTGCTACGAGCTTGCTCTGATCTTCAGGGCCCCCGCTGCGCATCCATCTCCTTGCACTCCCGCGTCCTTCCGCCTCCATATTCCTTCTCCCTCTGCAATTAACTCCACCTGCTTCCTTTACGAAATCGTCCGGGCTGCAACAACGTTCTGGGTTCCTGACTTCAGGTTTCTTGCTCTCCTCTCGGCAGTGTTCTCGACACCACCCTTCACTCTTAATTCTCCTCTGTTCAGCGATATCATTAACTATGTTATGCTGGTGGATAAACCCGAGGCCCGTAGCATTATGGTCTGTTACCCTCGCCATCCTTTCGTCCCTTCCAACTATCAGATTACCTGCTCCACGACTCTGTCGACCGCTCCACTTGCCTATGGCAATTATGCCGTGATCTTCATCTACTGTATCCTGTTCCATGTGCCGCCAATTCAGGATCACCCTCCTCGCCAGCTCATCCAGCCCGATCGGGCGTATTAACTAATTAATTAAACAAATTAGTGAATTAATTAAAGATATTATTTAAATAATTAATTTTATATAAAATTAATAAAAATAATAATTAATTCAATAAATAATAAATTAATTAACTAAATTATCCCTTTAACTTATTAGTTAGCTAATTTAATAAACAATTAATTAAAAATACATAGTATAATAATAATAATAAATAAATAAAAAAATGGATAACTAAATAGGACAATGGCCCACCTAATTCTTATATATTTCTTTGATTAACCTATATTACTATATATATATATATAGTTTATATATAATATATATATATATATATATATATATTATATATGTATATGTATATGTATATGTATATGTATATGTATATGTATATGTATATGTATATGTATATGTATAGATATATATATATATATATAACCTAAATATAGCTCATGGATACATCATTAATATCTGGAGAATATCTGTTGACTCATCCCCTGATGATGGACTCACATGGTAGTCCCAAATGTTGGGTTCATAGAACTCTATAATAGTTCATTCCTCCTCTATCTAAAACTACACAATCGCCAGAATTTTTGGAGAGGTGGACCTCAACAAAGGATTGTCGGATCATATCCTCACGACACACAAGAAGTAGTACTCGACACAATTCCTAGATTTTGAGAACACAACATTTAGATGTTGAATAACCCAACAGATGGGACATCTACAACATTCATGTCCTGATGCCATGAAATTGCCTCAAAGGAGGAAGAAAACAATAAAGCAACCGAAGGGATGGAACTTCCCATGTCAGCCTGACGAAGAAGAGGATGATGAAGAAATTGATCCTCCTACCAATGAAGAAGCACAAAATACAGGAGAAAAAGTAGAAAAGGGGAACGTTAATCATGAAGTTTCAGGAACTCCAGCACACACATTTAGGCAGGAGATGATCCCTGTAGCAATGGAGACAGGGGACTCAAAATGTCATCATGTATCTGAAAGTTCACATTCAGATAAGGAAAATCCAAGGGTGAATGAAGGGACCCAGCTAACATTTGTAACAACCACTCCTTCCTAAGGATAATGGCGAAAGGTTAAAAAGAGGAAATGGATAGAAGGGTAACATGTTTACAACCATTTTGGAGTTGTATTTTTGGTCTCTGTGATCACCAATTTCGATTGGCATGATTGAATACATTATCTGCATCTACAACATGTAATTTTGTTCTCATTAATAAAATTACAGTTTTTCCTAAGGAAAAAAAATATATTAATTATAAATAATTATAAAAGAGTATGATTTTCAAATACACATTGAATAGTATGGTGGTTGTTACAAAAATAAAAATTTGTCATTCATGATGTCATGGTCAATTACTAAAGTAAGTGAAATTTAATTAAATTGAACATGGATAAGTTAATGCAAGCATTCAATTCAATTAAAATCATCATAGAATTTATTTGTATCAAGTTTATAGACAATTTTTTTTGTGACCTTCCATATGGTATATTATAATGAAAGTTTTTTCCATGTTCTAGAATTCATAGACATATAAACACAAAAGAGAAAAGACAAACAAGTAAATACATTACATAAAATAAAAATACAAAAATCAAAAACCCTATCATCATGAAAAATCCATTTGTAACTAATTATAAATATATAATTACTAAAAATACTTATACAATAATTTGATTCTCAAAGCTGCATTGAATATTGATACTCACAAAGAAAAACCATGCTCATTTGCAAAAATAAATGAAATTTTGTTAAACTAAATGCTAGTTTGAACATATATAGTTTAATACACATTCAATTAATTGGAAGTGTAATTCTTGGATATTATATTTTATGTGTGTAAAATCATCGTAAATGTGGCTTGTATCAAGTCAATAGTCAATTTGGGCAATGACCATCCATACAGAATATTCTAATATAAGCCTCTCTCGTGTTCTAGAGTTTATACACAAACAAGAGCATAAACAAACAAACACATACATTACATAAAATAAAAACACAAACATTTAAAATTCGATCATCATAGAAATTCTATCTAACTATAAGGAATGATTAATTAAAAAACAGTGTTCATTGAATAGTGGTTCTTGCAAGAATTCGAATTCATTCATGATGTTGTTGTCATTTGCAGAAAAAACAAGAATTTATTATATTAAAGTACAAATTAAATTTCAATACTTTAGAATACACATTTTACACATCGGAAAAGTAATTATTGTATATGATATTACATACGTGTAAAAGCATTATTTTCTTTTTTCTTTTTTTGCTAAGGCAAGAGTGGATCCTTCTAATCAATTAAAAAGAGAAATAGTGTACAAAAGGTGACCGCAGCGGTGAGGCCCTCTAATATGACAGGCCTACCCCAATTCATGGTCAAAAGACTACAAAGCGAACCCAGGGACGCAAGCCCGCCAAAACAAACAAGCAGTCCAACACAGACCATTGGATCCTAATCTAAAGATCCAGTGGATGAAAAACATATCGGGTGACCAACAAGCACACCTTTTAACAAACCAATCAGACCCGATGACCCAATAGACCATAATCTATAATCCTATTGGGTCCATTTTTGACTTATCCTTTGATCACTTTAACCACCTGAAATCCATCATTTCCATGCAATCCTGGAGAGGTCATGGGAACAGCTCGAGACATAACCATTTTTTCGGGCCCACCAACATGCGCACAAAATCCTGGCCATGGATTAGCCTCACTAGGTCTAACAGTTAAAGATCATACAGTACGGACTAAGAGCACCGACAGTTATCGTGGGATGAAGGCAGAAATTCCTCCCCACCCTTAGCCACGTGTCGTATGTTGAGTGGAATTGCTCCCGATTGTGAAAAACTACTTCTGGCTTGATGAACATGCGATATACCGGAAACCACTCCGAGGGTAGTAAAGCTATTCACCAGGAAAAAAGATGAGGTTTTGTGTTTATTGAGAAAATTTGGGCTCCAGTGCATGGGCCAAAGGGAGATGAAGATCCCTCCTTCCAGCCATTCCCCTGAGACATACGGTTTGTCATTACCTAACTTAATGAGGCCGCCATATACTTGCATCCTAAAAAGGGTTGTGCATATGTCATAACTCTTCATGAAGATTCTAGATCAACTAGACCCCATCTCTGTGGCTCCATTGTCGATCGCTAAGGGTCGTGGATGAACATCCCTCCTTCAACCTATCATCTGTTATCTCCTCCCGCCAGTAGCATAAATCGATATTCTTGTTTCGTACTCCCTCATTGGCGAGCCAATCTGCAACTTTGTTCGCTTCCCTATGAACATGCACCAACCTAAGAGTTCTCATCATTCTTAGGTGTGCTTGAATTATTTGGTAGACTTGCAGAAGTTGCCAATGTTCTGATATTTTTCTCAGGGGCAGTGCCAGCATTTATCCTCTTCGCTGAGTTAATGACTAATTCCGAATCAGCCTCAATAATCACATTGTGAATGTTGTACTTGAACGGTATTTCCAGGCAACATTCCATCGCCATGAGCTCAGCCATGTTGTTGGTTGCTTGTCCTAGATAACTATGGAAGATGATTTGTATGTTTCCTTCCTCATCCCTCAATACCCCTCCGTAACCAGCTTCTCCTAGATTCCCTTTTGAATCCTCGTCTATGTTAAATTTTAAAAACCCAAAAGAAGGGGGTTGCCAAGAAGACTTTTCTGCTGAGGGTTTTTTGTTAATCTGCATTGAACCGTGAGGGGATTAACCTTGAGCTCTAACTTCTCGAGAATTCTAGCATCTCTTTGACCAATGGGTTTACCTGTAGTTGCACCTCACAGGATATGAACAGTTTATTTGAGTTGCTTAAAGATTAGCTTGAGTATGTTGCCCACAGGACTCACTCTCTCCTTGAAAATCCTGTTGTTGTGCTCCTTCAAGACATTCCAGATTATGAATCCTTAGACAGCATCGAGGCAGATTTTATGATCTCATTTTTCAAAAAAAAAATTGCCAATTCTTCAAAGTGGTGATGATGTCATTAACATCTCTGTTTGTCTGCTCAAATACTTCTCCAACCCAATTCCAAAGTGTTTTGGTGAAAGTGCATCTATTCAGGAGATGATTTGTAGTTTCTTCCTGTTGTCTACATAAGTGACATCTTGAGGGACCAACAAAGCCTCTTTTTTTAAGATTATCCCATGTCCGAATCTTGCCCTGGTGAACCAGCCACTTGAAAAGTTTGACTTTCATCCAATGAGGATTTTCCCAGATTTCTTTCCACTTCTTATCTGTGTTTGAAAGTTTAAACCCTCCATCTATCCTTTTGGCTTCCCTAAAGTTGAAGAGACCCGCCTTTTTCTTTCCCCGTCTTAGTTGATCGTACAAGTTTGAGTTTAAGATTTGTCTCATGTCTAAAATACCTTCAAGGGCTATAGCTTAAGTATGCAGCATGCCCATTCCTCTGTAATCTGGAAGTTTCCATGTTCTCCATTTCCCATTTTTCCTTGATTGATCCCAGTAGTCACTTACCCACCTTAATCCTTTGTTGATGGTATCAGTGTGAATGTCTACTAATTCTTCACTTCAAATATTGTCCTCCTGTTTCCAATTATCCTCCCAAAACCAAGCCAGGTTACCACTTCTGATCTCTTAGAAACTATGATTTTGTACTAGGGACCTGTTCTCCCATGCCCTATTCCAAATTGCAGAACCTTTTACTTGTCCTATCATTCTAATTAGATTCTTCTCCCACCATTCGCTAGCATATTTTTGCTTCCAAAGTTTTTCCTAGGGGCCTTGTATTTCTTTTAGCCATCTCCACCAGATTTTGGCACCAAGAACTCTATTAAGAATTCTTGGGTCATGGAATGGAAAATAGCATATAGATAGGGATACTTTGTAGGATAGCCTTAGTTAGAATCAATCTCCCTGCAAGATTTAGTGCTCTATTTGTCCATTTTCTAATCTTGTGTTTTAGCTTATTAATAATAGGCTCCCAGATACCTTTTTGAAGTGGTTTGTCAGTGAGAGGAACTCCCAGGTACTTCGTAGGCAGTGACTCTCTTTGAAAGCCCAAACTTCTAGAAAGATTTCTTTGTCTTGAAATATCCATGTTGAAAAAGAAAATCTTAGATTTAGTAAGCCTTACATCTATGTCTACTGCCCTAGAAAACTCACTCAAAATATGTTTGAATGCTTTGGCTTCCTTGGCAGTGGGTGTGCCTTGAAGCTTGTCATCGTCCACAAATTGCTGATGTGTCACCATGTCCCCACCTTCATTGAGTCTCAGACCCTGAATTCTGCCTTCCTCCTTAGCAGCTTTGATAGCTCTCCCTAACCCTTCCATCATTATAATGAAAAGGAAAGGAGAATGAGGATCTCCTTTCCTGAGTCCTCTAGAAGGCTTGAAGGTTCTTGAAGGAGAGCCATTGAGAAGAATTGAACAGCTGGCTATCGTAGCTAGTGCCATAACCCATTTAATCCAATTGTGATCAAAGCAATAGGCTTTTAATATTTCTCTTATGTATGACCAGCTAAGCTTGTCATAGGCCTTTGCTATGTCCAGCTGCATAATCATTCCTACCTGTTTGTTGGTAATGAGTGAATGCACCATTCATGTTCTTTAATTATATTATCTAAAATGTGTCTTCCTTCCACATAGCCCATTTTCTCCTCTGACACTAGGTTTGGGAGGAGAGGTTTAAGATGGTCGGAAATGAATTTGGACATGATTTTTTACATCACATTGCATAATGCTATAGGTCTAAATATGTCTGGAGAGGTGGCCTTTTCTTGTTTGGGGATTAAGCCTATGAAAGATTCATTGAGCACCTTTAAGATTGTCCTAAATCTCCGAGAGTCTTCCACTACCTCCGGGATGTCTTCTTTCGCTATGCTTTAATAAGCTTTAAAAAAGTCTACATTAAAGCCATCTGGGCCTAGTGCTTTTCCATTTTGCATCTCTTTCAGTACTTCTTCTATTTCTTCTTCTGTTACTATTCTATTGAGATTGAAATTATCTTCTCTAGTAACCAATTTAGGGATGTACTGAGTAATTTTTTTCGTAAACTGGTATCTGTCTTCTGAGATTTCCTCAACGATTTTCTGAAAATACTGGAGTAGGACCTTCTCCATCTCTTCATGAGTGTGTCTCTCTATTCCATATTGGTTTGTGAGTTTCATAATTATATTGTTGTTTTTGTGAGCTATGGTGGATCTGTGAAAGAATTTGGTGTTTCTCTCCCCTTCTTTAATCCATTGTACTCTAGATTTTTGTCTCCAGAATATCTCCTCTTGAAGACATCTGTTGTCCCACTCTTGCTGGAGTGACTCTGCTATGTATTTCCTTTCATCTGTATAGCCTTTAGTGATAAGAATCTGGTTTATTCCCTTTAGTTGCTTTTCCACATATTTTTTAGCTTTGAAGATGTTATCAAATTCCTATTTATTCCACTCTTTGAGTCTGCCTTTAATGTGTTTGAGCCTGCAGTGTAGAAGGAACATCTTTGAACCTTGAAGGTGAAGCTCTTCCTTCCACCATTCTTCAATGTTTGTGAGGAAATCTTGATGTGTGAGCCAAGCGTTCTCAAACCTGAAGGGGGTGTTCCTTGGTTTTCCAAAAAAGGGAAGCTTCCAATTAGATAGGCTAGTGATATAAACCCCAAAAAGGAAGAATGAGATCAATAATGTTGCCTCCCCTAAGAATACGTTACTCTGAAACAATAAATCTATCCAATCTTGAGGCTACTTGGGTAGGTCCCCCTTTTTTGTTATTTGAAGTGAAGATTCCATTTCTTGTTTCCATATCAATCAATTCAAGTTGGTGATGAAGTTTTTGAAGGCAACTAAGTCTCTACCAAGTGTTCTAGTTCCTCCTTTCTTCTCCACGAGTCATTTTGTTATGTTAAGATCACCACCAAGAATCAAGGGTAGAGCTGGGTATCTCTTCTTCATATCCTCCAGTTTTATGAGGAGTCGAATTTTGTCCTTCATTGGCTGTGGACCATCCACATTGGTGATCATGTAACATTTTCTGTCATGCATCGGTTGGAAAATCAGTGAAAGGTGATGTCTGGATGCCTCTGCGTCATTCACACCAAATTTTTGTGGATCCCATAGAGTGATAATGCCACCAACAGATTTATTTTCCTTAACTTCAAGGTATTCATATCTATTTAACCATTTGTTGTGTTTTTCACGGATCCTCTCCACAGAGCATTTTGTTTCCTATATGAATACTATGTCAAGTTTTTCCTCTTTGATGCTTTCACCTAAATTCTTTTGTTTTCTTCTGCTCCTTAGTCCTTTAATGTTCCAGCAATAAGCAGAAACAGCCAGATCACAACATAAAGCATATACGCAATTTTAACAGTCTGCAACTTGCGTGCATACGCCTCTGCGTATGGAACAACCTGCGTATACGCGCCTTCACTTCACCTAAACAGTGTGTATACTCGCCTTCGCTTCACTGAACCTGCGTACAGATCTATAAAGAACAATACACTCTTCCATATATTCAATCACTAAATAACCCAGATTATCAGACTTATAGATCAGACGAGCGCCACATCAAGCAGATCAAAATCATACAGAGATACTATTATTAAGTTTAAAGATTATGACCCATGAAAAGACCTTGTCCTTCCTTTTGTGCTAAAGTCCCTCCTTCCTTTAGATCCAGATCTGCATCACCATCCAATATACCAGCTCTAACACTTTTCAGATCTTCAATAATAATCCAGATGGTGATTTGTCACAAGATCTCCTTCCTCTTTTATAGCCCTAGGCCTTCCCCAATACCATGGTCCAAAACCATAACATTTCAATACCATGAACCCAAAAACTATGGATCAGCACAATTGACGAGATGCCATGGTCCAAAACATAGGTTCAAGTTCCAAGATCTAACTGCCATGGACCAAAAGAGTGATCACCAACATATACACACTTTTTTAATGTATAACCCGCGTGTATACGCGCCTTTGTCTAGATGAACCTGCGTATATGTCTTTTTCTACTTTCTGAGTGCCTGATCTGGGATCTGTTACCAGGGAGGGTTGCTATCAAGTACAACACCTATGCCATAATGCCAACACAACTGTTTTAACCCACTCCTCATCTTAGACTTCTAGAATAAATTCATCTGGAAGGGCTCCTAATAGGTCCATCTCCGTACATATATAGGCTTAGGATATATATTTTCCCTGGAGAGTTGCTTCTAAAATTTTTAAGAAACGACCTAATTTATTGCCTATAGCTTTTAAGGGATCTGGCATCTAATAATCTAAAGGTAAGGAGTATATTCTATTCCATACTGGTACCAAAGTGAAGGTTTCTCGTTCTGACATGAAGTTCATCATCCATGGCTACATGTAGAGACCAGCTGCTGCAAAGAAGTATGGCCCTCCTTCAAAAATCCTATCTTTTTCATCCATATTCGTAAACACACAGTAAAAAACCATTGGATCCAAGATGTATATTTAACTCTCCCTTTGGTTTCTAGTTGTATTTTATCCAAGTCTATAACGCTTTCTCATATGGCTAGATTCCCATGAATTTGCATATGATGGCATAGTTTTCCATGTGATCCCTGTGCGCTTGCAGAGCTGGATCATTCAAAATAAACTAAGGTTTAGATATGGTCTTGGGTTTACAGGCCCCGTCTTGGATCTGTTCTCTAATCCTTGACCTTTGTCTTCCTTTTTTCCTCTTGACAGGCTTCTTCATGGGCCCCTTGATCTGCATGGGTTTTGTTGCCTTTCGCCTTTTGAGTTTCGGTGTTTTCTGTCTTGGCCTCCAAGGGTTGTGGAGGTTTGTTCTTTCTCCCTCCTCTCCCTATTTTTTCTACCATATTACTATAGGAGGGAGTGGAGCTCCCTCATCCCTGTGTCTCCATGGGTGCCTGATGCCCTCCGTCCCTCGCCGATGGAGAGGTTGTGCACTCTTGTAAAACAAGGCCATGGACTTGGATGGAGTTGTGAGCAGAATATGGGGCATTCTTACTACATGGAGGGCTAAGGCATCTTGCAGGGACCTTTGGGCCGAGACTTGTATGCTTGCTGAGATGTTGGTTCGGAATGGCTTATGGAGCTCATGATGTCATGAGATTGTTGTGAATTTTGGGGACTTCATATATGGTGGACTTAGAGGATCTGATGCATTGAGGAGCTGAGGTCAGAGACTTTGATGTAGGATGGGGTGCATACTTTCAAGTACATGTATGGGAATGGCTTGAAAGAGTGACTTGATGTCGAGGATCGATATGAGGCACTTTGGAGAGATGGAGTTACGATGATGATGATGCCTTGGTGGCAACACTTGGGCATGGGTTGAGCCAAGAATCAACTACTTTGACACATGGGATCTGATTGATCTACGATCATGGGCAGCACATGGATAGATGAGACATGTGTATACTTGTTTCTATGGCAGACTTGAGGGATGGCACATTGCAAATATGGTGGATGTTGCTTCATGGAGCTAGATTTGGCACACCGAGAGTTGGAGTTTGATGAGATGGTCTCTTCATATGGAGGAGGCACACATATGGATGATGTTGGGATAGATGTGGCTGATTTCATGTAGCACATTGACACCAAACATCATGGACGACATGTTGCAGATGAGATGAGGACTACTTGATGGACCTGAGGATGGTTTACTTATATGGATGGATTCTTGATCGAGTTGAAGATGTGACAGGATGTTTTGAGAAATGACTGATGGTTGCATGAGGATGTGCATTCTCATGGTTTGAACGTGACAGTTGGACTGATCACCCGACTAGTTCAGACATGGGGGTTAACAGTGTACAAAGATCTGTTAGCATTGTGTTGGAGTATCATGGCCACAGTTCACATGAGGACGACACATGATGAGCTCGACATGATATGTTGCAGTGGTCATGTAGCTTGAGATGGAGGGGTGAGCCTTCCATGATGGAGCAGCATGTGGAGATTGTGACATGGTGGTAGATGGTCATGCATTGAGATGACTTCTGATATATGGCATACCGATGGGTGCATACCTTGGTATGGTTATCTTGGTGATGGGTGGTTGCTGAGGTGAGACATGATGGAGATGGTGGTTCTACATATGTGGCAGTGATGGTTGCAGTATGTGGAGGAGTTGACATCATGGATAATCTTGGTCGATGGTTACCAGGATGGTATGTTGTCGAGGACGACAATGATTTCAGGTGGAGGAGGATGTAAAGCCTCTAGTTGTTCGACGCAGTTGGGCACCGGGCGACCCAGGCACGTCCACGGGTAAGAGGCGAGATGGGCTGCACGATGGTTGGGCGACACTTGTGCAGTAGACTTGCGAAAAATATGTGACATTCTCTTGAGGAATATGCGCACATATGAGGAGAGCGTTGGGAGTTTATACACCTTGGAGCCTTAGGCAACAATGTTGGAAGCCGACATATAGATTGGGCGTTCAAAGGGGTCTGTGCACGAAGGTTGGGTGGTCAGCTGGGCAGCGCCACCCACATGTTACGATGAGTATATATGAAGTGCTTTTGAAGAGCATTTGGGGGCATCGATTTCGATCATTGAAACTTCACACAAGTGAGTAGTGTGTAGGTTCTAGTGCACATTTGGAGAAGGAGAAGGCATAGTTCTCATGCGCCCATCCTTGGGCTAGTCGCACGATAGAACATTGCACTTGGTGTTGGACGAAGGTGTGGGCGAAGTTGCGCCCGGTGTTCGGGTGAGGCGTGCACGGTGAACGTGTGGCGCCCGATTTGTGTGACGGCTTCCCGTGGGTGTCTTGGCGACTTGGGTGAGTGCCCGCCCATCGTGCAAGTGTGCATAAAGACTTGTTTGAGTGTTGGTTTGTGGACGAAGGTGTGTCTTTATTGGAGGCGCTCGTGTGTGGCGACTTTGAGGTGCACCCAAGTTGGGCAAACGAAACGACGGTGCGACGAGGTGAACAAAGGTTTGGTTAGTTGTGAGGCGACCGTGCGGAGGTACCGACGAGCTAGGCAACCGAGTTTGCCGATGTTGTGAAAATTTGGTTGTGTAAATTTGGGGTCTCCCAAGATTTAACTTGTGCATTGTAAAAACAAAAGATTGTATAATATGTTGTTGGGCAGACTCATATTGCAGGGAGTTTCTCCTCCCTTTATACTATTGCATTTCTCTTATATAATGTTGTTGATAATGAATGTGTATGGGTGTTCATTGGTATAAAGGCACATTA